>OU896709.1:39054022-39539008 GCA_918026855.4 Phaedon cochleariae | reverse complement strand
TGGCCCGAAAAAGGCCAAAACTTAAATGATGAATATAAACCATATTTCTATAGGCGCAACGAAATGCACTTGGAACACGGTTGTATCCTGTGGGGAGTGAGGGTAATAGTTCCTACTATTTTACGAAACCTAATTCTAAAGGAAATATACTCCAGTCACTTAGGAATGAACAAAAGTAAATCTTTTGCTCGCTCATATTGTTATTGGCCACACATAGAGCGGGATATTGAAAATATTTGTAGTAACTGTCCCATATGTACGCAATTTCAACAAAATCCAACAAAAACTATATTGCAGCCGTGGCCCCAAACTAATAAACCGTGGTCTCGTATCCACGTTGATTTTCTAGGCCCCATTTTCAATGAAAAATATTTTTTAATAACTGACTCGCATACAAAATGGCTCGAAGTTTTTAGAATGATAAATACCAACGCTCATGCAGTGATAACCAAAATGAGATCTTTATTTTCACAATTTGGGCTCCCTGATACGTTGGTTTCTGATAACGGTCCTCCCTTTTCCTCTGCGGGATTTGCAGAATATTTAAAGAATAACGGAATAAAACACCTATTCTCTCCCCCCTATCATCCATCAAGCACTGGTTGTGCCGAAACTTGTGTCAAGGGTGTTAAAAGGGCAATAAAAAAGGCAAAATCAGAAGGAAAAAACATTGAAGAGGCTTTACAAAGATATTTGTTCGACTACCGAATTGCAGAACACAGTAATACAGGGTGCAGTCCTGCAGTGATGATGTTCGGTAGAAACATTAAAACACGATTAGACCTTATTCGACCTTCACAAAAGGTAATTAGCGAAACCAAAATCCAAAAACAAATTGATAGTTATGGAGGTAAACAAAAACTTTTATCTATAGGTGGAAAGGTATTTGTAAAAGAATTTTCTAATACCAGTGAACCGAAATGGGTGCCCGCGGAAATTTCAAATAGACATGGTAACGTTACTTTTGACGTAAATGTGGGAGAGGAAAAGGTTATTCGCAGGCAGTCGAATCAAATTAGAAAACGCTCATCTTTGGTCGCGCACCCTGAATCAACCGAACAAAAACTTAACGTTGATGAAGTTAAGAATCAGGATAATGTTCAGGAAAATGTAGCAAACACAGAAAATGTAAGTGTACACAGGGAACATGTAGGTACCCGAAAACTTAGCTAACAAAAATGAAGGTAGTAGTTCTTTTGAACGCCCCTTTATCTGTCCAAATAGGGAAGATGTAGCCGAACATTCGGGTAACGGAGAAATTAGTGCTTCTAGGTATAACTTACGTAAACGTAATAATTTGTGATTTTGGGTCAACTCAATATTTAGATTGTTCAATCATTTGTTTTTTTTTAGCATTTGAAAGTTGAGATAATTATTTGTATTTTGTGGGGGGTTTGTCAAATTGAATGTTTATTTCCTATATTATGACATTTACTATGAATAAGATGTTTGCTTAGGAATATTGATTAGATACAGTTAGGTTAACGTTGGTGAGGGGTAGTTTGTAGTTTCTAATAAGGTGAAAGGAACTGTAGTAAATTGTGAGAGTATGCAATATCAGTTAAATATCACCACCCGGTATATTCTAAATACGATTCCTCAGGCGATCAACGCCTGGTAACTTTTTATCATGTTATTTTTCACTGAACCACTTTTTGTACGGGACATACATTGTTGAAGACGATAAATAAAACAGTTGGAATTTAGCCGGTGTTTGAATGACACAAAATTAATAAATAATTAAATGAATGTAACATAACACTAGGTATTCAATCTCGTCCTGCATGAACTTGCATTTCGCCTGGTTGACAGTTAGACCGGCGTCGTTTAGCTTCTGAAACACCTGCTCCAATGTTTTCAAATGTTCCTCTTCATTTTTCCCTGTAATACATAGGTCATCTATGAAAACACATACATTTTCAATGTTTTGAAAAACCTGCTCTAATGCTCTTTGAAATTTTGCAGATGCTGGGCTGATGCCATATGGCTCTCACCTTTATGCAGTTTTGCGAAGAGAGAGTCAATATCTGGCAGGGGGTAAGTCACTTCCTCCAGATATCGATTTACTGTTGATTTGTAGTCTCCACATACTCGTATTTTACCATCATTTTTCAAGACTACTACCAGTGGTGTTCCCCATTCACTTGTCTCCACTGGAGTGATGATATTGAGCTTCAGCAATCGGTCCAGTTCTTCATCCAAGGCTTGCTTATATGCTAGAGGTACATTCCTAGGATAACAAAACACAGGCCTGGCTTCGGGCTTGAGCTGTAATGAGATATTTTCATATTTAAAACAACCAAGTTCTTTATTAAATACTTTGGGGTATTTGTTTATTAGCTGGACCACCTTTGCATTGGAATTAGCAGTAATGTTATTCACAATGTTCAGCTTAATATTGAAAGATTTAAGAAAATCTCTTCCACCTATCATGGGACCACCATTTTTGATAACATAACATTTCACATTACGAGTTAAATTGTTCAAAGTAGCATCACATTCAAAATGTCCCAGGGGAATGAAATTCTGGTCTTGCAAATAGCTGCGCAAAATCACGTCATCAGTCTCAAGTGAATATCTTTTGAAAAATGTCCGTAAAGTAACCTCATTGATGCACGAAACACTAGCACCACTGTCCAGTTCCACTTTATGTTTGATTTTGTCTATTGTCACTATACTAGTTTGAAGTCGTGATCAGTATTATTGTTACGGGTTATGGCAAACATACTTTCGTATTCACTTTCAACTATTTCTGTGTCCATTTCAATATAATGATAGTTTTTATGTTTTGTTTTGCACATTTTAGCTAAATGTCCCCTTTTATTACAGTTACTGCAGATGTAATTATTGTACTTACAGTATCCTTCATGTGTCCTACCACATGATTCACATGACTTATTACTCTGCTGATATTTATTTCCCCTATCGTAGTGCTTGATTGGTCCATGATGGCTGCTAGCTGCATCCTTGTCCTGTTGCCTTATTCCACCACTGAAGTTTTTTCCTGGTACTCTTCTTCTATGGAATCTTGACAGCTTGTTCACTTCCCCAATTTGAGTTGAGTCCGATTCTTTCTGCAGTCCTAATTTAACCAGTTCATTGAGTGATCTTGACACGCCTTCCTCACATAGTCTGTCTGAAAGTTTTCCACTTCTTAGACCTGTTTCCAGCTTGTCTTTCAAAGTTTCTTCCAATCTTGCCTCAAATTTGCAGTTCACAGAGAGACTTTTTATCCTTGCATAAAATTCGCCGAACTTCTCTCCTGCTTGCTGCTGGGTACCATGGAACTTTATACGCTCTCTCCAAACTGATTCATGCAAGCTGAATTGCTGACCCAGTATATCGCATATATCTTTAAATGGCTTATCCTTTGGTAATGCTGGATAGCAAAGATCTCTTACCAATTTATATGTTGTCGGCCCTATAAGACTTAACAATGTTGATACTTTCCACTCATCGTCCACTTTGTTTGCCCGGAAATACTGCTCCAACCTTTCTTGATAAAGTGTCCAATCATCATTCAAGTGGTTGAACTCAGTAACTCGTCCTATCAGAGACATAATAATTCGGATTCTTGGTGAAAAATGGTTTTGTTTTCAACAATTTTTGTTGACAATGACTATTGACACTATTGACAGTGCTGACGCTGACAATCGATTTGTCACGAGTGTCACTGTCACTTCCACATCAGAACTTTCAAATGTCAAATGTCACTTTCAAATGTCCAATGTCACCTTTTCGCCCACGTGTTTGAATTTGCATATCTATGAAACACGTGATAATGGAATCCCGACTTTTATGATTACACTCGCGATTACCGAAATCACTATGCCCGAACTTTGTGTTATAATCCTCGTCGCCAAATGTAACGTATGGCCCTATTCAGAGAAACGCCGTTACCTCTTACACATCACGTTTATTCTTTACTATCACAGTTTAGACTCGACTAACATTTTATGGTGAGAGTGATCTTACTCACTCAAGAGCTGGGAACCAAGAGAGCTTGCCTATCTATGCTACCTGATAGATACCTGTCATTCCTACTGCGCCTGTGCGCGTTAAACAATGTTACCACCTTAGCATCATTGACATTACACCTACAAAACCTCATTTAATTTGAAACATCTATTAGTTAACTCCAAAGATGAAATTCCTCTTGTTAAGAAATCTGGTGTTTATAGACCCAATTGCAATAGCTAATTCATCCTACATTGGTCAGACATGTAGGAGTTTTGAGACTTGTGCCTTTGAACACAAAATAAATTGTTTCACAATTTTCTCCACTCAGAAAATTCCAATACTACATCCTCTTTCGCCAACCATATCATTGATTCAAACCATAGTTTTAATTTCAATTCGAATATGGCAATTTTTCATGTTTGTGATAATGGTCCACGGTTGAACCTTCTTGAGATTTTAGAAATTCAATAATTTATTAATCCGCGGATAACAATTGTTTAAATGACCAGACTAATTTCGATCGTGATCATATTTTTCGTTCTTTACAATTCTCTTAATTTTCACTACAGTATATCCTGCGCTAGAGACGGTTCCGTACTCATTACCTTCTTCTTCTTCTTTCTTTCCAATGGCATCTGTTCTATAAAACAATTGGCCAGCCCACTCCTTGTTTAGTTTGGGCCACCCTTAAGGTGTGCTGAGATTAACTCATACCCTGAATGATTTGAGACTTCTTATATTGGTTCTGGTCCTATTAGCTGAAAAACTTGTTCAACAATTATTACACACTCATATATAGACTTTATTTCTGACGGGTTTTGGGTGAGGGAATAGACTCTTCTCGATCTGGGGCAACGGCGGATCTTTCACAACCAGAAATGTTATGCCTCGGTTAGATAGCACCCAGGTGTATAAATATAGGGATTCTGAAAAAAATTTCAATTAGAGGTTAATTTTGTTATGGTTTAGAAATTTGATAAGCAGTAGCATTGTTTTTTGGTTCATATGATATAAAACTGTTAATATGTTCATTGGAGTAGGTATTCCGATTCTTCTAAATTCATTGTACATGTCTGTGTTGGGTATCATGTTAATTGGGCATTGGAAAAATATGTGTTCTAGATTCTCAATTTGTCCACATTCACAGTATGGATTATGCTTAATATTCATTCGATATAGGTGTGTTGAGGTCAAACAATGACCTGTCCTCATTCTAATATAATAGTTGTAAAATGTTTTCTGTCTACAAATGGGTATTTGGGATACCAGGGCTTCCTTGGGAAGTTGGTTTGAATTTTGGAGTACCTATCGTCCATTATTTATGGTAGATGTTTTCGATTTATGTGCGAACCCGTTTTTAATTTCTCTTTTGAGTACTGGCAGAAGCTCGTTTCTATCTAGTTTAATATTATGGGGACGTTGAGAGCTCGTCCTATGTTTGCTAATGTGTCAGCAACCTCGTTTCCTTCGATTCCTGTACGTCGAGGGATCCAGGCAAGCTTGTAGTCCATTCCAGCTTGATTTGCTTCTAATATGATTGCTTTGGTAATTAGGGAAATAAAATCAGATGAACCCTGTGTGCTATAATTCCATTTTTTTTAAGTGCACTTAGCGAGTCTGTATAGATTATACAGTGTTCAATTTTTTTTTGTAGACACGCGAATGCCCTTTTTTATTGCCGCTATTTCGGCTGAACATATATTTATATAAGAGATGGAAAATTTGATGAAAAGGAGTAATCAACGCTTGGAATGTGCACCCCTATTCCTGTTTGTTCTGTATCTGTTCCTATGTTAATTTTTGATGTGTCAGTGTATACAAAGACGTTATTTGGAGAAAGGTGTTCAGTTTCGGCTTGGAATTTTATCCTATTGTAAGTGTCGTGTTTTTTCGAGTTCAGTTTGATTACCTCAATGGGTGTGATTTGCAACTCATATTCAGTTTCAAAACAGGGAAGTCTATCTGAAAGATGCATTTGTTTTATGAAGTTAAGGACATCTATTAGAAATGGCGGTTTTTATTGATCCTCCAATATCCTTGGTTATACCTGGTATGTTGTCTGAGAGTTTCAAGTAGTAATAGTAAGGGGTGATTTGTCTGTCTAGCGATTTTCAGTTGATAGGTCAGCTCCCCACCATACTGTTGAATGTTCTTATGATATTTATTCCTGTGGTCGCTTTTCCTATTATGTGTTCAATGTGCATGTTCCAATTGAGGTTGTGAGTATTTATTACGCCTAAATATTTGACATGTCTTCTGTCAGGGATCAATTGTCTGTTAATGTAAATGGAAGGTAGATTATGAAGGGGTTTGTTTTGGGAAAACCATATGCATTCGAATTTATTTGTAGACAATTGAAGAGTTGACTTGAATATGGGGCTAAGTGCCAAAAAGAGAAACTTCCAGCAGACTCAAAAAACCGATTCATTCAACCATTCATGAATAAAAATGTTTCTAATTTGACAAAATTATTTATTTGCAAACTTAGAACAAAGTGAGAAAAACACACAAAATGTTTTTGATACAAACAGAAGAAAATGAAAAAAATGGAAAAGGGCAAAGTACCACTAGCATTTTCATGGTAGGTAAGTGCCGGCAACTATACTGTGAGTTTTTGGTAGAACTCCCGGTGCTCTGGTAGATGAAGATAAGGAATCATAGCACGTAAATTTAGCTTTTTAGCTAACCTATTAGCGCCGTGCGTTGCCATATGGCAACGCTAGTCAGATAGAGATTCAAATAATTCCCAGACACTCAAATTCTCAGCTATCAGGGTGGGAGACAGCCCACATGATTCGCAAAAGAACAGGTTATGCACATGTCGCCAGTTTGTAAAGCCCCCTTTTCTTGGGTTGGCCTATACAGGGGTCTTCACAAAGTTACTGATTCACTGGGTTCGTGAATACTTAGGCAGGAGTAAGATTGGTGTATATAGACATTAATACGGCAGTTCAAAATACATAAATCTCTATTCAGCAATCATCATAATATGGACAGGCAGAGTTGACATTGAAGTAAAACAGATGTGCTTACATAATATTGATTGGTTATACATAATGACAGGATGATGTACACTCGCACTATTATACCGGGTCACTTTGAAAAGTTAATACAGTTTTATGAAAGTTCAATAATTCTCGATACACATCTATTGCAGCAACACAATATGTTCACTAGGTACAGACTTTTAAGCAATTTCTAATATCAACTACATATCACGTATAACTAGACTGTTTAGCAGAGTTACTGGTTCAAGACATCAGACTTCGTATCAAGAGTTCGATCAAGACTGACTTTTTTTTCCTTCTGGACATGGAAGAAGAAATTAAATTTGATATATTCATGGGGTAATTAAGCATATAATTAATGACCTGGCCATCTGCATGACCATGAATTTGGCAATAAATAATTCAATTTATTATATCAATAAATGTCAGTGGATCTCATGAAAAATGTTCTGCCAATATATTATATTTAATTATATCAAAACCCTTGGAACTGTTTGAAGTTGAAGCGAAAAATTCCATTATTATTTGATTTATTACCCTTTTTCTGATTGGTTTTTGGCTAGCATTCTCCCATATTATCCCTACTCTATGACTTTCCTCTTCTATTCAATATGAGTTCAATTTTTCATTCAGTAATACTCTCAAAGTTAATTTTTATTCGAGGAGTCCTCGAGTCTAGTCGCTAGTCTTAGAAATTGCTCGATAGGTGTGTTACTAGGAAACAATCACAGGTAATTTTCATACCAATACTTTATTCTGATTATTACTCGTCTATACTACTACTTAATATCCTGAACCCAAAGGTCAGTTCATTACAATCGATCCATCCCTCTAAGACGAAATTATATATTCAAACATATTGATTTCGTTACACCCTGTATAGTAAAAAAATCTCAGGTAACCTCATATGGTTTCTGTAATCATATGGTTCATAATTTAAATCATCTTCGCTATTTCTCTTCCTACGGCTGTTTGTTTTGAATTTATCGAATTTGTTTATATAATCTAAACATCATATGCTCAGCTCTAGTGACCTATATTGAGTTTGGCCCTACCCTATACATTTTTAAAGTGGTCTTATTGTATACATATAATCCTGAATAAATGGTGCCACTCACATGGCTAGATGGGTGTTTGGTGAAACATGATTATTGAGAGGTTATTATTTTGATCAGCGAGGTACTGTTTCAATTACTTTTTTTTTCTATTTTTCACAAATCCGTCTTATATATATAATATATAATAACTACTGAACCGGTCCTAATTATGAAGATACACCAGATAACGTGAATATTCTTAGAACTAACTAAATGTACCTAACCTAGCCCACTCATAAATGGATGCAAAACTATTTTTTGATTTTATTTTACCTTACGTTATGATTAAGTATATTTTAATAACTAACTTTCTTCTCTCTTCACCTCCCTCCCTCGTAAATTATATGTTCCATTAATTTGTAAATCATGCTGACTTATATTATTAACCTATTGTTGATTAAAAAGTATATACATTTTTTTTTTATATTATACCTACATACCCTAATTCATCGATTATACCTTACACTCTATAAAGTCATGGTCTATGGTATGATTTTTTTTTTAACTCACTCACTGACGCCTCCTGATCGTAACCTTCAGCTGAGGTCCAGCCTGACAGACCCGGCGTTCTTGCGCCAAGTTTTGCCTACGCCGGCGGGGCCTAGGCGGAGGGACGACACGTTGTCTTAAAGGCAGTGGGGCCGCCTGTGGAAGTTCCGGTGCAGGCAGATCATTTCCTGCTGGTGCTACTGCAGCTGGGGGTGCGACCAAGGGACCGCCCTGGTCAGGTTGGGGTCCTACCTCCTGATAGGGTGGCGGAGCTTGGGGAAGTTCTTCCGGGCCCATCGCCACCTGTCGGCACCCGGCACATTCGTGAAAGTGGTGAAGCACCCTCTCGGACCTCATCAGCTCCAGGTGGAACATCCGCATGTAGAACCAGTCTATCACCCACTGTCGGTGTTCAAAATTACCATACGGTAATATACGGTTGAGATACTCCCGCTCTCGTTCGATATTGTTGAGAATTATTCTCAACACTTGTATTTTTCCTTCATTTAGGGGCAATTCCCTCACTAAATCTAATAAATGATCCATTTTAACTTCTACCTCGCACTTTCTGAATCAACTGGAATGATTTTCTAGTTCTTAGGCCTTTTAATGGTTTATCCCCGAATCATCCTATGGCACGTTTTAGTAACATAATATTCGTCGATATGGTCCATATCATTGAGCTATCTGCTGATAGTGCATAAAAATTTGGGTTATTACTTATTCGTAGATTTATCCGATGAACTTCTTTCATTAGTTTATTATTGTAGGCATTAACTCCTGACTTGTGGTTGAATTTATGATTTCCTTTGAGTTTGAACGGTGTTACCGCGCTGACTCAAGTTATTCTGCTATTTTCAGTTCAATTATATACATGTATCGCTATTTATCCTAATTCTCGCGTTCTGTATAGAGGGTCCGGGTACTGCTGCCTTCTGGTTAGTTTTTATTAAATTCCCGTCCCACTGCATGGAATGGATTAGATATTTTCTGCAAGTCATGTCGTAGCTTTTGATACTTGGCTATGTGTGGATCTCCATGTACTGGTGTCGATGGTAGAAATGGGTTCTGTTGGTTGCCAACATTCTCATCGTCGATAGTTAGGGTGACCGGCTGAATTTTTCCCTGCTCTGGCGCCGAAGGGTCTGGTAGGTGGGTATGCAGTTGTTTATCTTGTCCGGGTTCCTCACATGGTGTTTCCGGCTGGTTATGTCGACTGATGATAAATACCGTCAGAGTGTCCCAAAATGAGGCAAGCATATGTAAAGAACAACCTTTAATTTTATGTATTGCGATTGCGTTTAGTACCGCTTTCAATTGCAACTGGTGAGTAGGCGTAGTAGTATAATAATATAAATAATATATATTTAGCTGGGCTGGTGGCCGTGAGCGTAGAGTCGCTGGCTGTTGCCCAGGCGGTCCGGGTTCGATCCCCGGCGCGAGCACTGAATTAATTTTCGGTAGTTTCGTTGGGCGGGAGGAGATAGGTGGCCAACCCAACATTCTTGGTACCTAGATATCAATCCTTTGGACTGTCCACGGTTACCAGCCGAGTAGTGCTTCGGATGACACTTAAAAAGCTAAGGTCCCCGTCTTCTTAACTCACACAAGTCTCTGACTTTCGAGGGTTGCTTTGCAACTAAGCTGGCGGTTAAAAAAAAAAAAAAAAAAAAATATCAGCACTAAAATGGAATAGGATGTTGTTAAATGACCCTTTTGAGAATCCAATCATGGTCCTCTGCCTGCCCTTGTGACCTAGTATTATACCTAGACTGCGATACTTGAGTATTCATATTGTCCTGTGTTTTGTTATGCTCCTGGTCTTCCTCACAGTTTTCTTCATTCACTTCCTCATTCTTTCTTTCATTTTCAGAATTATCTTCTTCTTCTCCTTCTTCCTCCTCTTCGTTATCCTCTTCTTCCTCTTCTCCTGAAACATCAGTGGTTGATATTTCAAGTGGTTCGTCATTATCGTGTTCTTCTATGTTTTCGTGATCCTCAGGATTTAATTCTTCGTTGTATGTGTTAAGATGCTCAGAATTCCCTTGATCTGTTTGTTCTTGCGGTAATCTTATGATTGTACTTGGATTAGTATCAATAACTGGTTGAGGGGTTCTTTTTACCAGATGTTTAGGAATTGTTCGATCATTTTCTTCCTCATCCATATCTTCCAATCCCCGATATCTTTTCAGTCGGTTGGCATGTACCACTCGTTCATTTCTTCCATTGATTTCTTTAATACGATAGGTTACTGGTCCTAACACTTCAATTATTCGGTACGGTCCTGAGTACTTGGGATAAAATTTATGAGCTAAATTACGTCCGGCCTTGACGGCGGTCGAGTGAAGATATACACGATCTCCTAAGTTAAGTGATGTCGGTTTGGCTTTTCGGTTATATCTTTGCACCTGTTTTTCGGCTTGTTTATTCAGATTTGATCGAGCCACTTAATGCGCTATTTGCATTCTCTGAACCATTTCTGTTGCATAATTGTCAGCTAAGTCATAACGAACCTGTGCATGTTTAGTTATTAAATGTAATGGCATTTCCATATCTCTACTGTACATCAAGAAAAATGGAGTTTCTTGAGTTCATTCGTGCACGTGATTGCGATATGCCATGGTGGCGAATGGTAACCATCTGTCCCACGAATCGTTGTCTTCGGTCACATAATGCGATAAAGTGGTTTTTAGAGATCGGTGCATTCGTTCTATCATTCCGTTTGATTGAGGGTGATATGGAGTAGTTTGAAGTTTCTTGATTTCTAGAATTTTGCATATCTCTTTGAATAATTTTGAGATAAACTGCTGACCGCAATCCGTTAGTAATTGTCGAGGTGTGCCATATTTTGTGATGATGTTTGTTACGAAAGCTCTAGCTACCGTATCTGCTGTTATATTTGGAAGCGGAATACATTCTGGGTATCTTGTAAGGTAATCCATGACAGTGAGGATATATTTATTTCCATCTTTGGTTTGGTTGAGAGGTCCAACTAAATCCATAGAAATACGCCCAAACGTAGCGTATGGAACTGGTAGTTTCTGTAGTTCTGCGGGAGGTTGGTGATTAGTTTTCCGTAAATTGCAAGAATGGCATGCATTGCAATATTTTATAACATCTTGTCTCATCCCTCTCCAGAAGAAATCCCGGTGTATTGCCTCTAGGGTTTTCTTTTGTCCTGCATGACCAGACATAGGGGAGTCATGGTATATTTGTAGAATTTCCTTCACCATGGGTTTAGGTGCATACAATTTGTCATTGCGGTCCCCTTCTTTTCTCTTAACGTAAAGGATTTTATCTGGGCATAGATAAAATTGGTTATCGTCGTCCAATACTTGTGGTATTATTTGCGAAATGATAGGGTCTGCTCTCTGCAATTTACTAAGTTCCTCTTTTGTCCAAATAGTCGATAACATTGGGCTATACTCCTGCTCTTCTTTCTGAGTTACCAAAGCTATTGCAGCTAATGGACTACAAGTTGCCTCTGTAGATGTCTCCTCTAGTTCTACCTCTCTTAGCCTGGTTAATGCGTCAGCGTTTCCATTTCTCTTTCCCGGGCGGAATTTGATATTAAAACTATATTCCATCAAAAAACATTGCCCATTTGGCAAGCCTTGAACTGGCATCTTTTATGGTTAAAAGATACACCAATGGTCGGTGGTAGGTAATAATGGTGAAATGAGTTCCAGTCAGGTAACACCTATACTTTTTCACAGCCAAACATTCTCGCTCTATTGTTGAATAGCGTCTTTCTGCTGAGTTCAAGGTTCGGCTAGCATAACAAATTGGATGTTCTATATTATCATATTCTTGACTCAAGATTCCACTAATAGCAGTAGCGGAGGCATCTGCATTTACAATAAATTGTTTTTGAAAATTTGGGTTCTTCAAAATAGAAGGAGTAATGAGAGCCTGTTCCAGATGTTGAAAAGCCTGTTCATGTGGTTCCTTCCAAACAAAAGGGGTATTTTTCTTGGTGAGATTCGTTAGTGGTTGAGATATTTCAGAAAATCTCGGCACGAATTTGTGGTAAAACCCACAAAGTCCTAGAAAAGCTCGTATTTGTTTTACGGTGAATGGACGGGGGTAATTCCGGATTATCTCTGTTTTTTCGTGGTCTGTCTGACATTCAGCTGCTGATATAATGTGTCCTAGATACTTGGCTTCATTCTTCATAAATTGACATTTGGTCGGTATGAATTTCAAATTACTGGCTCTCATTCTATCAAATACATGTCTCAGTCTATTGAGGTGTTCATTTAGGTCAGATGAGCTGAACACTATTACATCATCCAAGTAGACAAGACATTCGTTTCCAGTTAAATGGGCAAGAACCGAATACATTAGTATTTGCCAAGTTGCTGGACTATTCTTTAAGCTCATAGCCATGCGATTGAATTCATAATGGCCAGTAGGGGTGGTAAATGCACTTTTCTCCTGATCTCGTGGATCGAGTTTTACTTGGAAATATCCACTAGCCAAATCTAACACACTGAAAATACTGGAGCCAGTCAATTGATCTAAGGTTTCTTGGAGATTGGGTACGGAAAAAAATCTGTTTTTGTGATTGCATTAAGATCTCTATAGTCGATACATAGACGAAATTGGGGTTCTTCTCCAGGGTGCAATTTCTTCTCTACCAATATTGCTGAAAATGACCATGGTGATGAAGATTCACGTATGATTTCATTTTCTAGAAGATCTTGAATTTCCTTGTCCAGTATTTTCTGACGTTGGTAGGGTACTCGGTAAGGTCTTTTTGAGATAGGTGGTACATTTTCTGTTATAATTCGATGTTTTACCCGAGAAGTACAGGTCAATTTGTGTGTTGGAGCTCTGAATATGTCAATATATTCCGTGATCAATTCAACAAGTTTTTCTTCTCCTTCTCCTTGTGGATTAGATAGCTGAAGCTGCTCAAGAATAAGTTTAGTATCTTGCATGCTCACAGAGCCAATTGTTTTTCTTCTTTTTTCCTGTTTACTTGGGACTTCACATTCTGTTTCAAATGCTCTGGCTATTATTTGTTTTCGCTGAATCACTACAGCACAATTCAGAACGTTAATCAGTTTTACCGGTATTTCTTGGTTCTTGTGACAAATGGATCGGGCTACCAATATTTCGTTGATCGAGTCTATAGATTCAATTACGATAGAATCGGTGGTAAGTCGTTTCGGCTTCTTGAGTAGTGCTGGTTGTATGGTCATTGTCCTTGGTGGTAAGTGAACATCTTCTTTGAAATATACTCCCACTCCATTACTGTGGTAATTCATAGGCTTGGATGTGCATCCATGTGCCTTCTCATTTTGTGTCCATGGCACTACTGACTGTGGGAGACTGGTATCAGGTATCTTACTTTGATGTTCAACTTTTGTACAGTCATTTCCTGATTTATTCGTCCGTTTTAATTCAGAGACTTCTTCTGTTAAGTACTCGCTCCTTCTTTGACTTCCACTGCCTGTGTTTCCAGACTTAGAGGTGCATCTTTGTGCCCTATCCTCTTGTATCTGCGAAACAGGTGCAGTCCTGAGGCTATTTTCTCGACTATCGATTGGCTCTCCACTACGAAACTGTGTTCTGCTATTATTTAAGGACCCTTCGGAAGCTGCAGTCTTCCTTTCCTTAGACTTATCTTCATACCTTGGAGTATCCGGGATGGATATTGCTGTTTGGTGAACCAGAGAACTGGAATTCCCCTGTTCACCGGAATTCGCTGCCAATTCCAGTGGCATCGAATTCATATCCTCCTTGAGTACGGTTGAAGTAAAGGCTTTCAAGGTATTCCTGATTTCAACCAGATTATTTTCCATTTCAGCTAACCTCACTTTTATCTCTTTTTCCCAATCGTTATTTCCTTCTAATAACTCAATAACCTCATCTAGAATGAACATTTTCCCTGTTCCCCAATCGATTTTTGCTCCGAATCTTTGTAAAAAGTCTAATCCCAGCAGCATATCTGCTCTGAAATTCCCTGTCTCTATCAGGATGAACTCATGTTCAATGGTCTTTCTTGAACTCAACTGTATTGGTAAAATAACCTTTCCATCATCAATGATTTTCTTTCCCTGAATATCAACTAGACTAATATCGTTGTTAACTTGAATATTGAACCCCTGCACGATACTCGGCTTAACTAGAGATACTTGTGCACCTGAATCAATTGAAGCTGTCAAGTACTGACCTTTTACTTTAATTTTTGCTATGTTCCTGGGTGCCTCCTTTCCTTGCGTGCAACTTAGTATCTCTGCCGTCCTTGACTTTATTGTCGAGGCACCTCGCTGGCAGCTACATGGCGGGGTTGAAATGCAGCTGCGGTCGGATGACTTAGCGGGAAACGACGAAGTTATTCAGCACTTGTCAGAAGAAACCAGGTGGTATGTGTTGTTTTTGGAAGTAATCAAGTGGTACTATTTGAATATGGGCGAAACTGATCAAATGGATCAAAATATTAGTTATTACCGCATAGGAATTATTCGTACGGGCCCCTAATCACTTGGATATTAGACGTGACTGTGTTCAAAATGTAATGGAGGTCTTTGTGTTAATATTCCAAAACATGTGTCACAAGCGCCTAGTGTTGCCATATGGCAACAGCAGATTTTTGGAAAACCTGAATTACATTTATGATTCTTTGAACTTTCCTCTTCTTTCGAGAGCATTTCACACTAGTTAATGGTCATAAAATATCAGGAAAATAAGAAAAAATAATACCGGCGCTAATGGGTTAAGTTCTGGGGTCGATTCCTGTCCAACTATATGTACGTTTTTTATTTGGTCTCCAGATATATTTTTCTTGAGAACTTTTATCCTTTTGCCAACGTTCGATATCACTGTGCGATTATTCAAAAAACACATATCCTGGGTTATCTTTTTTTTATTATTATCATCATCGTTTCCAATATTCATTTTATTGTACATACCACGCAAGAACGCACAAACACAATGCTTCCGAGAGAGCAAACACTGCAAAATGAATGATGCAGGAAGAAACGTTTCATTTATTTGCCAAACAAAATAATACTGATGGCACTTTGCCCCTTTAATTGGAAACGACGGAAGGAATTAGAGGAAATTGATAAATAGTTTGTAATAAAATGAGTACATAACTCAGTAGAATGCCGGTAGTAGAAAAAGGAGAGAGTAAATGTATAATTTAAAAATTTTAAAGTGTTGTGAATATTGTCCATATATATATTATTTGTGATGTTCAGAAATTATTATTACTCACTGTCCATATACATTATTGGTGATATTTGAAAATAGCATAGCATAGAAAAAGGGCATACAATTATGTTGAAATTTACTGATGTTAAGGAATGTGCAAGAAATGTTGTATAAGGAAATTTTAATAATATGTATTGTACACAACAAATAAGTGAGGGAGAGTGCAGTGTATGGCAACCCTGCCTTAATGTAAGCGCACATGCGCAGTAAATTAGAAGGTAGAATCACGGAAAGGAAGAGCTATCTCTTCCACGAACTCTGCTACCGACCTGACTGATCAAAATGGTGTCTGACTAAAATGGTATAAAATAAAGAGTGTGAACTGTTATGTATCGTTTAATTATCATAACAGTAAACTCATCTCCCAAGAACATAGCAGATGGTTATGTTTTTTATCAAGGTTTTTAGCGGTAAACTGTAGTAACTCCACGGAAGGGAGTGTTGTTGATTTGTTCGAGGGTTTTTAGTGTTTGAAAATAATGGAAAGTGATAAAAGACATAGTATGTTGAAAGACATTGTTTCTTAAAGAGTGTGTGCCATACAATGCAGCAGGTGAAAGTGGCAAATAATTACATTGAAGGTAATTATTCAGAACAATATTTTTAAAGTGAGGTGATTTTTATTTGGGTTGATTTTATAAAACCACTGAAACCAGTCAATGGTTGGGTTTTGGTATATAATCATGGTTTTGTGCTTGATTGCTAGTCTCACTTACTGTGTGCACTGGGCAGTCAGAACAGAATGACTCTAGCATGGGTACCAGCACATACAGGGTACGAGGGCAATGAAGAGGCAGACTCACTTGCCCGAGCAGGAGCAAACAAAGCTCTCAGTGCCCCAGAACCCTTCTGTGGTATTGCGGAAGCTATACAAAAGACTAGCATCAAATCATGGATGCAAACTAAATCTCAAGAATGGTGGAACAACTCGCCAGGAATGAGACAGGCAAAAGAGTTTATTAAAAAACCATCGCCAACATTCACAGAATATCTACTAAGCCAGAAAAGAAGTTCAACTAAAATACTAGTGGGACTTCTCACAGGGCATTGTAGGCTCAAAAAACACATGAGTACGATAGGTCTGACTGAAGAACTGCTGTGCAGGTTCTGTCAAGAAGAGGAAGAAACATCAGTACACATACTTTGCCACTGTGAGGGCTTGTCAAGACTAAGGTTCCTTACGCTGGGTGAGGAAAAACCAGGAGCCCAGAGATACACAGGAGATCTGAAAGCTAGCCTATGGAGTCTCATAGAGAAGGCGGGGCTAGCCGAAGAACTCTAATCCATTTTGAGGGCAGGCACAATAGATCTGAAAAGGTCGCAGTGTGGAGGCAGATAGCCCGAAGGCCCCATTCCAAATCTACTGTGTATGTTTTTGGATGTAGTTTGTTTGCTTCGAAATATGAAATATTGTCAAAAGCCATGGTCTGTTTGATTTGTTTTTGTCTATCATATTCGGGGCATGTCCTATTCAGTGAATTATGTTTCAAGCTATTACAGTAGGTATAAACATTTCAAAGTACAATCTTCAACAGTTTCATCGTGTTGATTGCTGCAAGTGTGGCACCGATTTTTACTTCGGCATTGATATTTTGTATGTCCATATCTCAAACACTTATAGCATTGAGTTACTGGAGTGACATAAGGTACCGTGAAATGCGGTCAAAAGAATCAGTTTTCGACTTTTCAGACTATATTGCTGAGTTAGTATTCACTTCATCGATAAGGAAATCATTGGAAAATGTGTGTCGATCACGACTAATAGAAGAGGATGTATATATCACAACTGAAGAAAAATCATGCATAGGTTTTTTTTTCAAAAAAAATTCAAAGCTGTGATTTTTTATTCACCCTCCAAGCTGGGTGAATAGAAACAGTGATTGTTTTAGCACGTATTTTGCGAGTAAACCAAGCGGAAGGCGAATAGAAACAATTTTTGGAAAAAATAGGTGTGATGATTCCGAAATTGATCAGAAAACAAAAAAAAACGTATAATAAAAAACGTTTATTACGAAAATAGGGGGAAGTGGGTAGGAACGGGTCAATTTTTACTGATGAGCTGTTGGTTCCTTCATGACTCGCTTCATGATCAACTTTAATCTGGTTTCAGCTCATACATGTTACTTTATGATTGTGCTACTCATATTTATTAGCTTATTGGCATATCACCAATGTATTAATGATCACAGAAATAAATAATGCAGAATGTCAATTCGGCCCATTCTTCCTGCATACAGGAGGAATGGGTAATCACTGTTCTTGCTTACAGGAGGAATGGGTCAGTGTCAAGAATACTGATATCAACTGAAGTTGGCTGAGAAAAATATATTCTGCTGTGGAAAATTCTTTATTCAAAATAAAACAAAACATATTTTTCAGAAAATGAAATAAAAATAGCTCAATGTAGTCGTATGTTGGAACAACAAATTCAACGCAGCTTCTCGAAGTTGTTCAAGTTAACATCAAAATACAGGACAGAGAAAAGTCTGCTACTTCTACCAGATTTGTTAGGTGAAGGAAGTTTCAGAACAACGTCTTGTTTTTGTACCGACGTTATTTCAGACACAGGAGGAAATACGAAACCATTTCATTTTTTTCTGAGGAAATTAATCTCGTATTCATCGTGAAGTTCTTTCTCTACTGTACCTACATAATGAACAATTGTAGATTTGGTACAAAATTTTATCAAAAGGTAGTCTACTATTTCTACATTCTCAGCTGAGTAATCAAAATCTTTTTCTGGTGGTTTAGGATTGAAATTACTTTCACTAGAATCATCATCTGCTTCGAATGATTCTGATTCACTTGTGCTTTCAACTTTTTCATCATTACGTTTACTGGTCTGATTCTTTCTCTGTAGTTCTTCTGCTTCTTCTTTTTCAGGAGTATCGGACAAAATTACAGATTGTGTATGAAGATTGTCAAATGGGCGGTCGGTAACAGCAGACATTAAAAAATCATCTTCTGTGAAAATTTCCCTATTGAGAGGCCATATTCCAGTTCGTTCGAAACCCTTTGTTATATTGGTTTTGCTCAAAGCTTGTATGAAAGCTTTTTGAGATAATTCGCCAATATTATAAATGGTAATACAATTCCCTGGATTCGTTGCCATAAAATCATCACTGGCTTGGTTGAATCGGATCTTCAGTGGTCCATTAAGCAGTAGTAGGCGGTCTCGTTCATTCGCCTCATATATCGTTATTGTTGCCTTGTCTGTCTGCTCTCTGGGTTTCTCTCTCATCTATCTCCTTCCTCGTCATGATTTCTCTAGCCATTCCTCTCACTGCCTCCCAGTTTTGTTTGTTCTTCATCATCAGCCTCATCAACGTATTCTCCTCTAGTACTTCTCCTATCAATGCTGATGTTCTCTGCCGTATCCTCTCCCATCTTCCACACTCGAAAAAAGTGTGCGCCGGGTTATCTTCTACTCCACCGATGCATTACATGCAGTCGTCTGTGTCTGCCTTCCCTATTCTTTTGACGTATGTTCCGAAACACCCGTGTCCAGTCAGGATCTGGGTCGTGTGATAGTCCAGCGGTCGGTGTCTGCATCTATAGTACTCCACTATGTTCGGGATCAGTTTTTTGGTCCATTGTGCGGTCTCTGTATGGTTCATCCATTCTTGCTGCCATGCTACCAGGGTCGATTCTCTTTCCTCCGCCCTAGCTAACCTCCCGTCCTCTCGTTCATGTGTCCTTGTCCGTTCTAGTGCAAGCAAGTGTATTGGCACCGTGCCTGTGATCACCTGCACCGCCTTCAGGGATGAAGTCCTATACGCACTGGCCACTCTCAGTAACGCTCTCCTCTGGACTCTCTCCATCATCTGACGGTACTTCCGCACATTTAGTGCTGGAGCCCACACTGGTGCTCCATAGAGCAGTATAGAGTGGACCACTCCACTGAGAAGTGCCCTTTTTCCGCTGCTGGGTCCCCCTATGTTTCGCATGATTCTCGCGAGTGACGCCGCTCTTCCTTCCGCCTTCTTCGTGGCGTACTCTACATGTTTACCAAAGGAGCCGACGTCATCCAGGATCACCCCCAGGTATTTCACGCTTCTTTGTGGCTCTATCTCAACTCCCTTCATCAGGAACCGCGGTTCTTCTCTCGCAGATTTTTCCCGAGGTCCTCTCAGCATCACAGCTTCGGTCTTCTCTGGTGCAATCTCCAGCTGGTTGCTTTCCATCCATCGAGATATGCGCCTTAGCGATTCGTTGGCCCTGAACTCAAGCTCTCCCTTGTCTTTTCCTCTTACCATTATGGCCAGATCGTCTGCGAACCCTATGGATATCGAGCCCTCGACCAACTGCTCCCTGAGTGCTCCATCGTAAAAAATATTCCACAATAATGGCCCAAGCACAGATCCCTGCGGCACTCCTGCAGTTACCGTATGCTCTTCTCTATCCACTGCTAATTTTCTGCTGTTGAGGTATTCGCCTACTATATTGCAGAGATACGCCGGCATCTGTCGATTCTTCATCTCCCTCATTATTCTGCTCCACACTACCGTATTGAAGGCGTTTCTCACGTCGAGGGTGACTAGCGCCAGCCATCTGTCTCTGCTGTCTCTCGCCTCCCTCTTAACTGCTTCCACTGCCTGGTCTGTGGACCGCCCTTTCCTGAATCCATACTGGTTTTCTGAAAGACCAACTCCTCTGTCCAACTCCCTCTCCATTCTATTTTTGAGAAGACATTCGTAGGTCTTGCTTATGGCATCCAGCAAACATAAGGGCCGAAAGGACGATGGCGCGAGAGCCTCCCTCTTCTTTCCTGGTTTTGGGATCAGGACTAGTCTGGCCGTCTTCCATCTCTGTGGAAACTTCTGATCCTTCAACAGTTCGTTGAACATGCGGAGGAGCAGCCCGGGGCAGATCTTCGCCGACTCTTTGATAACCTCCACGGGGACCCTGTCGGGTCCTGGAGCTTTACTGCTTTTCGCGCAGCTGACTGCAGCCTCTAATTCCTCGAGTGTGAACGGAGGTATCTGTCCAGGAGGGTCCGGCTCGAGACGGGAATCCTCTCTGCGTGGGAACAATTCCTCTGCTATTAGCTTCTTCTGTGCAGTAGAAAGTTCCACTGGTGTTAGCTTCGTCAGCTTGCCAGTAGCAATCTTATACCCGTTACCCCAAATATCCTCTTCCAGTTCCAGGCATATGTCTGCCCAGTGCTTCTTCTTAGCCGCTTTGATCAGCAGTTTCAGTTCCCTTCTCAGGTTCCTATAAGCATTCATGGCTTGTTCTTGTTGCTCCGGTAGGTTCCTTGTTCTCAACCTTTGTGTTAGTCTCCTCATACGCAGGCACTCCATCCTCTTATTTTTGATCTCTTCGTCCCACCAGTACGGGAATTTCCTGGGTGACTCTGCGGTCCTTGCAGTGCAGCCTGTGTACGCCTCCTTGACCAACCGGATTCCTGCATCGAAAGTTGTCACTGCCGGCGCCCTCCATTCCATCCACCTTCCTTGCATTACGCGAACCTTTTCCTCTATCTCGAAATAAATATATTGATGATCGCTCAGATTCTCCTTATCTTCCAGTCTCCAGTTCTGCACTTTCCTGCCTAATCGCCTCGTGGATATCGTCACGTCGATGAACGAACGTTGCTGTCCTCTCACAAACGTCGGCTTACCACCTGTGTTATGCACTATCAGGTCTGCTGCCGCCAATCCGTCTGCCAGATAGTCACCCCTTCTATCTGCAGTGGGTGAACCCCACTGCGGTGATTCGGCATTCATATCTCCCAGTATCAAACACTCCTTCTCTGTGTTGTTGCAGAAGTCGAGCATAGCATCTACCTTCCCTTCATAATCCTCAATGCAGATATTTGGTGATATGTATCCACACACCAGGTAGAAGCTTTCCATTTCTACCCCCACGAATCCCTGTCTGGCACTAATCCCCTCGACCGTTATACTCCTATTTCTGAAATAGACAGCTGCATCTATCCTTTTGTCCGTGATCCATCTGCCTGATCCCGTCACTATTTTCTTGTTCGGCTCCGTGATCACCAGTATATCTATCCCTTGCTCTGCGGCCGCTGCGTGCACCATGTCATGTGCATAACGCGATCGCATCAGGTTTGCCTGCAATATTTTTATGCTTTTATTGCGCATGGTCTAAGTGGCGCCTTCTTAGATCATCCAATATGCCACGATAGTACGGGCACTTCGTTTGGTCCGACCTATGACCTTTCTTCCTACACTTCATACAGAAGGCCTCTCCTTTACACTCCCTAGCCCTGTGTCCAATATCTCCGCATTGCAGGCAGGTTTCCTTTCTGTCCTCCCCTCTGCACTCCTGGGACCGGTGCCCGAATTCAAGGCATCTGTAGCACCTGATAGGAGATACCCTTTCCTTCACTCTGCAGCTTATCCACCCAATTTTCAGGCTGCTCTTATTAATAACAATCCCTGCCGTTGCCCTCGGCATCTCTATGGTAGCAGATTGGTTGCCGTACCGCCCCATTCTCACTGACTTCACCTGAATATTGCCTGGCTCCTCACCTGTCTCTCTTGTGATGGCTTCCACGATCTCCTCTTCTGCTGTGGCTGCATCGATGCCCGTCACAAAAATCGTTGTGCCCCCTGCCAGTGCCCTCACAGCAGGTATCTGGATCTTTTCTTCTATCTCTTTTCTGAGTGTCTCCCCCATGCCCTTACCCCCATCCACCGTTAGAACCAGGTCCCCCTTCTGTGTTTTTCCTATCCTTGTGATACTCACTCCGATCTGCTCTACATTGATTCCGTCTTTGACTGTGCGCAACAGTTCCGCGAACGTCTTGCCCTCTGCCTTCACCGTCACCGTCTCCTCTGACACCCGGTTCCTCTGTCTACCAATACCTTCATGGTTGAGGATGATTACCTTTGTCTCCGTCCCTCGAAAGACACATTCCAGAACCTTCCTAGTATTCACTCTGTCGAGTCCATTCAGAGGTGCTATGAGAATCTCTGGTCTCTTCTCAGCCTCCACAATTTCCTTGAGGCCTATAAACATTCTGTAGAGCTTCTCTGATTGGTCTGTTTTTCCTGTCGCTTGAGCGTATGGTAACAAATAAGCATACCTCGTCTTCTCCCTGTCTTCACCCCTGCTGGTAAACGTTTTCGTTGCCCTCATCAGATATTCGATGTTGCCATCGTTGAGTGTCCCTAACATCTCCTGGGCCTCGGGATACTTCTCTTTCATGATTTTCATGGTCCCCGTCTCCCCCCTATCACTTGGATCTATGATCAGTGCTATGTCCCTTTCTGCTATGAATACCCCTGGATTATCACGCTCCACTTTTGTCGCCGTGAATATATCCTCGGGCCACCTCCTGTGCAAGAGTTTGGAAATGGCCTCAAATCCCTTGACTTCCTCCAATTCCTCTGGCATCAGTACAGCAGCAGCTTCAGCCTCCTTCGCACCACACTTGCTGCATACGTATTCTGCGATTCGTTTTTCTGGCTCTGTTTCCACTGCCTCATCCAACACGGCCTCCATGCGAACCTCTTGGCGAGCTTGGATATGCTGAGCTTCCCACTCCTCGCACCTTCTGGCCAAGTTCCTTACTATGTATCCCAAGTCTTCGATAGTTTTCTTGATTCCCTTCTGCGTATTTGGATTATTTCTCACAAGTGTTTTAAGCTGCTCACTATTCTTTTTCAGCTCATCTACGAACTGCTTGAAGTCTTCACCATCCACTTCTAGTTTTCCTGGCTTCTGCCTGAAGGGTGGTGTTCCTGCCATCCTTTTCCGTTTGTTCCTACGTACAATAAAATCATCCGTCTCATCCTTCTTCGTACTTTCTGTGTCATCTAGCTTGTCAGTCTCTTTTGCCGTTTTGTCATTCTCGCTCCCACTCAGCTCCAGTGCGCTGCTGCCAAAAGTCTCCTCGATCCAGAACTGTTCCTTGTTCTCATCTTTCCCATCTGGGGTCTCAAACACCCCTCCTGAGCTCACACTGCTTTCACTGCCTACGCGAGGCACTGGTGAACGTGCCACTCGTGATCCTCTTCTTCCAAAAATCGCCGCTCTCTCCTGCTCTTCCTTGTCATTCCTCCCTTCCTCAGTTTCAGTTTTGTTTAGGTCCATTCAATTCCCACGATCAGCTAGGGAATCGTTGGTCCACTCCTGCAGAGCCCCGCTTGCAGGAGTAAGGCATCTTCCCCCGCCGGGTTGCCTGGTCCGGCGGGCATCGCTCGCGACACACTATCTCATCCCTGTGCCATGCACCCCGTCGGCACGATGGAGTTACACCTTAGGGTTGGGAGACGCGGTAGCCAAAGAGTTGGCCAAGCAGAGAAAGGCACAGCCGCCTCCCCTGTGCCCGTGAGAGTGAAAATTGCCAAGATAGGCAGGAAAGGACAAGATAAAGTATAGAAGAGAATGTGCCAAGGTAGGCGGAAGAAGAAAGAAGAAGAAGATGTATAGGAACCTCACCTAAGACTAGTTGAAGAAGGTAAAGGTTCAGCTAGGATTTCCAGGAGTCGCCACCTCCTACACTCATCATAATGAGCCCTTCCAGAGTTTCTTTTATCGAGGTTGACTCCTCTAGATCCGTAATGTTCAGTAAGAGACAGGCCGACCTCGAGTAGGGTGTGCTACGATCGAGCACGCATTACGATCTTGCTAGTGCAGAGGCTTTGTTTTGCGCATGACACTAGCCTGGGAACAAACCCTCCGGCCCGAAGATAGTAGACCTACTCAAACTAGTAGCTTCTGGAGTTCTCAATGTTAGACGAGCATTTCTTCACATAAAACCGAATAGCCATTCACGACCGGCCTTCTCCTCATCATTCCATTTTTCAGGGATTTTGAAATTTGAAGCCTCAGCATATTTATAGGCCAATTTTCTGGTGTTAGTTGGAGTCAATCCATAATGTATTTTTGAACACCTCTGTAAATATTTGGCCATCATATTCTCTTGCTCTGAAGTAAAGATTTGACGAATTATTATATTCGGTTTGAATTCGAATGTCTCGCCATCTGCAAGGGACTTTGTACGTACAACATGCCTTTGCAGTGCAGAGTAAGAAAGTAATTTATAGAAACTTCTCGTATAGAAGAACCGCTTTTCACCTCTTCCACAGCAGCTTTTATTTCGCCCGAACTCTTTCTTGCGCGTTCGGTTTTTCTTCTCCATATTCGAGGCATCTCTGTAGAAAAATAGATTTATTAAATGGGTCAGACCCAATCCTCCTATTGGCTATTGACCCATTCCTCCCACACATACACTCAAATATGTAAACACGTTTCATCGAACTTCGATATAATATCACAGCATCTCATTGCAGCATCGACTAGTCCAGAATACATGCTTTCCATAAAAAAATATATTCAGGAATAATGATCAACATTTAGTAGTTATATAAATCGTACATAATCAGAAAAAACATACTTACTTTTGCCATCTTGAAACGTATTTTTATGCACTTTACAATCAACGCCATTTTTATCGCGATCACATTCACGAGATAGCTTCCCCACACTTACTGCCAAACAAATCAAACTTATTTTCTGTTATATAGATCTGCTGCATTAATCCTTGCAGCAGCATCTTTGGCAGGATAGGAAACTTTGGTTTGAGAAAAATACTGGTGGGAAATATTGACCAATATACCTCCCTACTTATCGAGATCATTTTGGCTGATTGGAAATTTGAGAATCTCCCGCTTTGAACCACTCGGAATCTCACAGTTATCTGTTGGATAAATTTGACCAAACCTCCCTACTTATCGAGATCATTTTGGCTGATTGGAAATTTGAGAATCTCCCGCTTTGAACCACTCGGCATCTCACAGTCAGCTGTTGGATAAATCTGACCAACAACTTGGTCATACGAAAAATAGCACACGTCAGGTTCTGTAGGAAAAGCATAAATGTATCCTGAAGATTTCTTGGTATGATGGCTGCCCTTCGTCCCTCGCCCATCTCCCATTTTTTCTAAGATTCTCCTCCATGCTTCTTTCAGAGGTCGAAAGAAAGCGACATCAAGTGGCTGAGTCATGTGGAGTTTGTTGGCAGGAAAATGAAGGAAATATTATGTTGCTGGCACTCATCTACAGTCTTAGAAGAAAAATGACTTGAGAGGTTATAACCTATGACAATTTTTTTCCCAGGCAAATTTTTTAAAGCTGAAGTTGTCACTTTGGTAACCCAATCGCCAAAGCTTATGGCATCGAACCAGCCGCTAGCACTTCGATTATATCTGGCACCCTTCACTCCGCCAACTGTCCATGAGTCCATGATTCGTAAATGTTCTGTGTCTGTGCCTTTTGAACAATTTATGGGGGTAGAACTTTGCCATCAGCAGTTGCTGCAAACATAACGGACGTGCAGCTTTTGGAAGAGTTGCATACTCTTTCGGAATAGCGACTTCCTCGCTTTGTAATAATTCGTTTCCTCTCAGGATCATCCGAATTGGTTTCGTCGAAGTTGACGATATTTGATGGTGGTATACCATCCAGCTCCTCAGTTAAGTGGTCGAAATAGGAATTTAGAGTCTCTGATGAAACTGCTGCTCTAGGCCTTTTGATGTTTTGACAAAGGCGTGTTCGTATTTGTGGCTCATGTCGTTTAAGGAAACAATGTACAAAATCTTTCCCTGGCAAATTATTTTTGGATTTAGTTACATTTTTTCCCGGATAGCCGCAATCAGAACACGTTATCAGCTGTTTGAATATGATTTTTTCTTCTTGTTCTGTTAATGCAGTTTGTCCTCCTGGTTTTTTATGTTCATATTTTTGTGATGTCTATAGAGAACCGAATAGTTGATGTCATGTACAATACTAGCTCTCCTAATGACATTCCATGTCTTATATCATTTAGGGCCCGTTCCAGAGATTCCTTGTTTGTTTTTTTTTGTAGAATTTTGACCTTGGATCGTGTTTATAGTCTCGTGGCATTGTTGTTCTGCAATTGAAATAAAAACATCGCTGATAAATCCTGATTGAGTAGAGGAACTATGAGAATTGACAAAGAGAGTAAGTGAATTTGAACAGTGGGTGGAAAGGAACACCGGGTGAAAAGAAACAGCAGGTGGAAAGAAACAGCTGGTCAATGAAAACAACAGGTGAATGGAAACACAAGAAGTGAGGTTAGTTATCTACGGAAAATATTTTATTGAAACTACTGAATATATTAGAATTTCTCATGCAATTACGTTAATGGGATATATTAATCTATGTCTGGACCAACTGGCTAGCTTGTTTCTTGTTTTTTTCTCACCTTCTAGGTCGATCGGAACCAACTGGTTAGCTTGTTACTAGTTTTTTTTCCTTACCTTAGCCCATAAAGTTTATACAGCGATACACACGTTGTACGAACATAATGTTCAACTAAAACGGTTTAATAATATTGCCGATTGTAAATCAGTGAAAATCACTGATCTCGTATTGTCAGATATGCAATGAGTAAACCACATAAGGGTTGAAGCTTTCTGTATTGAATATTATAGATTCACGATTTCTTTTACGAATATAACATTTTTGTTTCTATTCGCCCCCCAGTTTCTATTCACCCCATTTTACGGTACTGTTATTGGGTATCAAAGATAGCATGTTTTAACATCTGTTGGCAAAATCACACCTTCGAAAGTTATAAGGATTGTTCTAGTGGGTATACATATTCCACATCATTGTTTTCTGTTCATACGTTTAATTTCCAAGATTTTGAATGGGCTTTGGCCATATATCTACTATTTCTATATATGGCGCATCGCCTATACGATATCTCAACAAAAATGGGATCAAAATGAGAGATACTTTTTGAATCTATAAGGACGGAAAGTGAAGGATGCAAACAGTCATATTGGTTTGACAAGTTTCGTATTATTTTTCCCTACGTCGGCATCAACGCCTATTGTTCGATTTCGTTACCTATAGTGACAGAAGTTGGTCCCGCTTTGAGGAGAGCTATGCTTCATATATGAGTAGAATCAGTAGAATTCTATTCCTAATTTGTTAATTCCCTTAATTTTTATTGCATTTAGATCTTTTATTTTCAAATGATTATATTTTCCTATATGGTTGCCTGATTGTTCAGTTTCTTCAATCATAACCAAGAATGGTCCAATGGCATTAGCATGATAGTACAGGTTTTCTGGCACTTTCCTTTTTTCTTGTTGGTTTTCTGCCTCTGGGTTTTTTTCCGATCCTGTTCCAACTATTATATTTCTGACAGAGTTTGGCGATAATATTGTCATATCAATGTCAGGGTCCGGAGGATCAGGGGTAGGGAGGAGCCCCCCTGTGTCGGCAGACATTATTCATCAATTGCGATGAATCTTATATGATTGCTACTACTCTTATCAGTGATCTGAATAGATTGAACTCACCAGTAATTTAGGAAGGAAGTGTCGGTTTGAACAGAGGTTCGGTTGATTAGTATAACACCCGTTTGTCGAATTGAGCGGCTCTCAAAAGACCACTTATTACCCAGCTAACCAAATGACGACAAAAATACGTCATTAACACGTCATCAGGTCACCAGACTGACGTCAGAAACTGACGTATTCGCGACGTCTCATTCACGTGGAAGTCACAGCCCCACGACGTCAGGAGCTGACGTCTATTATCTGTCATTCGCTGACTTCTTGACAACGTCATATTGACGTATATTTCACGTCATATTGACGCATATGTCACGTCAAAATAAAGCATATTCACGTCATACTGACGTATTTTTCACGTCATATTTCTGATGATTTCAGGGGCTCCTGCTGTCAAATTTGAATTATTGGAATCGAAAACATACACTTCAAAAGTTACTTATGCCGATTAACATTTTGATTTTGAATCAGGCTGTGTTATCAAAATTGAAATAAAAAACATAAATTACATCAATATTAATTTAATAAAATGCCTAAGAAGATACAGGTACACTTATCGGTGGCTAGGTATAACAAATTATATGGTATAACTATGAATACAGGGGAAATTCTGGTCTGTATAGCCTATAACAAAACTGCACTCTTGTATTCAAGCCTCGATTCGAGCTTTGCATTATAATTTGAGGTTTTAAGCTGTCAGTGAGCATAAGGTAGGTATAGAATAAAATATAGAAACATTCACAATATGTAAAATCAACCAAGAAACTGGAAGAAATAGTGAACTTTATTAATGACTACACAACTACAAGATGAATTATACACTTTTCTCTAAATAGACATTAGTCTGAAACTGAATACATGAAAATAATCAAACTATTCTGGTAAGTTGAATACTAAATCTCATCAGATACTGTATATGAATGCAGTAAGGGAAATGATACAAAAAAATCTGTATTCTCCATAGGAAATACCAAACATTTTGATTGAAATTGATTCATAGGCCAACACTGCGAAGCAGAAAGTTTACTAATAATATATATATATTCATCTTTTTTGAATCAAAAGGATATTTGTATAAAGCATCGTGAGTTTCAAAAGTTTTTCTAATGAAAAAAACATCATAATTTTTTTTCAGAATATTGTGGATTTGTACAACGAAATTATTATTAGTTAAATAATAAGAATCTGAATTGAACAGAGAATGAATTGTCATTGAATGTAATTTTTTTATATTCCTTTTAATCCCTATCGAAATGTAAACGAAGATCTGAAAAGTGCTCATAAAAACACTTCATTTCATCTATCTGTGAATTGATTTTCAAATTGCCATTAGATTCAATTGATCGACAGTAAACTTGTTGCCCCAAAAAATTTTCAGAAGGGAATGCTGAAAAAGGATCTAATGTGCCATACTTCTTAGAGTCTTCAGTTAAATGGGACAAAATATGAACATTATATACCAGAAATTGTGTCCCATATATTTTCTTGGAATGTGTTACAAAATTCAACAATAATTCATCAACCAGTTTATGTCCATATTTTTTTGTTGAGAATGAAGAGCAAAGAATAAATATTTCAGTATGTAACAATAGAAAAATTCCAATATCTATATTTCTCGAAACAAAGGGCCCTAGATATAGTAAGAAAGTGCGTAGTTCTGTGGCCTTCCAGCGAGCCAATTCAGAAAGGCTTCTTGGTCTTCTATTGATTTCTTTGACAAAGAATGGACGTAATGCCAGTAAACTCTGAGATATTGATGTAACATTTCTAGCTCTGAATCTAACATTCAAATTTCCACCAATCCAAAAGTTCATAATTTTTTTCATTACACCTAGGCATACAGCATGCATGTAGTCTATAGGAAAATCAGAAACAAGACCCATATTCAATTGTAACAAAGGTGAAATGCCAATGTGAAGATCTTCATCTGTTTGTGAAATGAAAGATTCATTTGTTCTTTTTTCTGCTCAGCAAGAATTGAGAATAACTCTCCCATTAACATAACTACCATGTTCAACACACTTTTCACATGAAAAATAACCTGAATGAGATTTTATGCAATTAACAAATGCTCTGGCTGGAGCATCACATATGAAATTGTATATTTTCACCATATAAACTACTCCATTGAATTTTATACCATGTTGCATTAAATGTGTCCTTTCTCTAATAAATTCTTGTAGAAATGAGTGAAGAGGTTCTGGTTTAGATGTTCCACAAAATATTCCAATCACAAAGGGGCTACAAACATTTCGAATCAGACCCAATATTGGCCAAAATTGCTTGTTGGAACTATGAAAAAGTGGCGAACCATCTATATTGATGGACAGCTCCAAAGTAGAGGGGATATTCTTACATTTAGCCAACACTTTAGATGATGTGGAATCAGGGTTGAAATGTACATACTCCCCATTACATATATTATATGTTTTACATTTATTGTTCAGGGAGTTTCAAGCAGAGTTCAACAATTTAGTGGCAAATCTTTATGGTAAGGTTTCAGTATATAAAGTAATTTTGTAACAGAAGAATGTGCAATATTTTCAGTAGCAGCCCAGTTTTTTAACTCCACATTGAGCCACTCCACTATTATTCATAGTGAAGTCAATCTTTTCTGTATCTTCAACTAGATCCCCAAAATGTTCATTTTTTTCAACAAAATTATTACTAACATCATCACATGGTAGGTCATCAGAGTGGTCAGAATCAATTTCTCGTGTATTAATTGTTTCATCAATTGAATCAAAAATGTTACTGATTTCTGAACATTCTGTATCTATTCCTGCATTCACTGTATCACAAAAAATATTTTCCATATCTGTGGTAACATGTTCAGCAACTCGCCTATATTACTGTCTCATTCCTACTTTTTTCTTCAAATTGACTTTTTTGAACATTTTTACTGTTTTATCAACAAAACAAGGACCTAATATCGAAGAATACAAAATCAATATTCAAATAAAAAATATATACTTGATGTAATATATGAAAATATATATCAAGGTACAGAGCAGAAAAATTAAAAAACTAAACTTATCTTTGGAGTTCAAAATGACCATCACGCCCGATCATGCCCTAGATGGTTCTATTTTGCGCCATCTTTATTCTTTGTGGGGCATGCTTTAACCACACCTTCACCACCTTCTCGATTCAGTACATTCAATGCCTCTTGCAACAGAATCTAAAAAAAAATTAAATTTGAATGGAAACGAATGATCTATTATATTATGAAGAAACATTTCACTATATTTAAGATCACAGATTACACAAAATTGTGTACACCAAACTTCAATATCAAAATCAAAGAATTTCAGTTTTTGACAGCAATCAAAATGTTGTGCACCAAATTCAAATTTTGCAAGGAATTTCAATTAATATCAAGAAATTCCTTTTTTGTTTCACAGAATTTCTACATTTTAAAGCAAGGAATTTGAAGGAATTCTAGTTGCTTGTACACACAAAACATGTCCCCATTTTGATTTCAAACAATATATCAAACATTATGGAGATCATTTAGTATGTTCCTGCACATTACCATTATATTCCACTATGAGTTATACCATTGACTTCTACATCAAAAACTATAGTTATTATCAAAATTATTTGACTTCTTATGCAGTGAAGTAATTTTGGCCCACAATATACCCAATATCACAGTGGAATAGTACATACCTTTTATTTTATAATACCAAACAAATTCAGTTTTCCAAACCCTTTTTTTTCTCTTTTCTCAAAGAAACTGAATTTGTCTGTTAGCATACCGGGTGGCTACGGCTACGGAAGTATTGCCTACGGAATATCTCAGTTATTGTATGAAGTAGGTTTGTGAATTTTGGAGCGTCGATATAATGACATAAGAGCTAGAATTTGAGCATATTGACATGTCGAAGTTAACTTCCGGTCTGACCGGAAGTAACATCAACTTTCTTATTTTGGATGGAAACCCTATTTTTTTTTCTTTTCGCTTTATTCAGCATTCAATTCCCTTTCTAATGACATATCACAAGTTGGTATTTAACCAGAAACTAGATCAGAAAAAAATTATTATTGAAATTCACCGAGTAGGCCGTGGAAGCAAAATGAAAGCCAAAAATTGAAAAGTTGGCTATGTAAACCATACGTCACTTGATCACAGTTGCTACTACTGTGATATTTTATTTTCATTCGTCGGCGTTATAAAAAGCCGACAAAAAAAATATTGGAAAAATTAGGAAAAAAACAATACTCTGTAGGTCCATAACTTGAATAGGAACATACAACTTCTTCTTGCCTGTACTATTCAGCATAACCATTCCTCTCTAATGATATAATAGAAAGTAATTTTTAGGCTTTCATTTTGCTTCCACGGCCTACTCGGTGAATTTCAATAATAATTTTTTTCTGATCTAGTTCCTGGTTAGATACCAACTTGTAATATGTCATTAGAAAGGGAATTGAATGCTGAATAAAGCGAGAAGAAAAAAAAATAGGGTTTCCATTTAAAATAAGAAAGTTGATGTTACTTACGGTCAGACCGGAAGTTCACTTCGACATGTCAATATGCTCAAATTCTAGCTCTTATGTCATTATATCGACGCTTCAAATTTCACAAACCTACTTCATACAATAACTGAGATATTCCGTAGGCAATACTTCCGTAGCCACCCGGTATATTTTAAAATTCTGTTAGCTTTAGTGACTACATTTTCTCCGCCAATTCTTGATAAAAATGATACCTGCAAATTTGAAGTTATCAATTAGGTACACACACTCAACATTTCTTGAAGAAATTACCACAATCTTTCCATTACTGCCTAAAGATATTTCAAGAATTTGTAAATCTTCCTGAGATTGGAGAGGAAGTGGTACTGGAAAATCTGGGATATCTGATGCATAAGTCTCAGTAGTATTTTTATGCTCTAATAGTGCCAAAATCTGAGCATTTGCTGTTGAATGGATATAACTTTTTGCAACAATGTCTGATAGGCTGAAATCAAGTATTTTAATATACAAAAAATTATATCATATATTTCAATTCACCTGTTGCATCAATTTGGATGGTTTTGTTTGTGGCTGGAGTTAATGACATTGGCTGGTGAGGTGTTGAAGTTTTTGGAGATGTTGATATTGCCTGATTGTTAATTTGCAGTGTGTTTTGAATGATTCGACTTGCTGAAACAGAGCTAATTTGCTCATTTTGTTGAACCAGTGGAGATTTTCACATAACACTGACCTTTATTGATTTTTTTGCACTTCAAAGCTGGTGGACGCTTTAACTGAGACTGATTTCTCATTTTCACTGCTGCAGCTAGATGAAAATCGTCTGATTTTCCTTTTACGCCCCAATGATGAAATACCTGTTTCATCCTCATCAGATGTGTCTAAGTTTGATGTCAATTCAGCTTTTTTTAATTTGGTCTCTGCAGTTTCGAAGTCAGCTAAAAATATTATATGAAGAATGAGAATGAAAGCGCAGATAAAGTTCAAGAAAATATGTTATTCTTCACTGTATATACACTTTTACAGGGTGTTTCCGAAATAGCGAGGATAAATGAAATTGATATAATAAAAAACAAGCCATGAAACCAAAATAAAATAATATTATGTAGAAACAAATCATTGATAGCTGAACCCAAAACTGCAGCTGTCATATGGCTGTCATTATCTCATTATGTTTATACAACAACCCATTTCATTTATCACTCCAATAATTTTGGAAACACCCCTATAGGTACTTGAATACTTCCATGATCTAGATGATTTTTTGATTATCTCAACAGGTCATATATCATGCTAGCAGAAGTGAATATTCAATGAGTTCCCAGCCAGCAGGGTGACGTCAATTCTCGTCGAATCGACGTGGAAAATAGGTGGCAATTGGTCGTCGTCAAGATTCGACCAATAAATGACGTGATTTTGACGTGTTCCAAAAACGTATCTCACCTAAGTGGTGAAATATAAATATGTAGAACAAATATTAATAAAAAACACCCTTATAGAGATAACTTGGAAACAGATACGAAAGATTCAAGAGTTTATTAAATGTATACAAATATGGTTATACCAGGTGCCTTCACATGTTTTATATTGGCGCGCCATACAGATGCTTATGATTGGTCAATCCGTGCTCCGTGGCTTCGTCTGTCTTCGTTTCGTACTATGCCATCGCTACGCTACCCCTATCGGCCATCGTCGTAGCACAGTTTGTCGTAATCATGCGCATGCGTGATCAAGTTCATCGAATGTTGTGATGGCGGATTCGTGATTTTGGGTCATTGAAAACAAGGATACTATGGAAAAGTGGGGTTCAGCAAAATATATTGCAGTTCGCTGGTTACTTCATCAATTCCAGGCAGTAGGAATGTTTGTGGGAATACAATATTTCGAGGAAAGGCATTGCTTTCGTTCAGTAGAAGTGGTTGACTTAATGACGCCTCGTGAGGCTGCGAAGTGTAGTGGCCGCCTATCAAACAGCAAGACTTTTTCAACAGGTCAATATAATCAAGAAAGCGAAATCTACAAATGAAACTTATTGGAAGTTGTTCGATGTACGTAGGTACAAGAATAATTTGAGGTTATTAGGTTGACGCTAAATGACGTTGTAACGACGTCGATATGACATATTGACGTCACATTTACGTCTCTTTCACGTCGATAATTTGGTGATTTTGACGTGTGAATGCTAGCTGGGTTATCTTAACCAATGAAAGCGAGATTCAGTAGTCTAGCTCCTCCTGCAGGTTTGAAGAAAATAATTATAATAATCTCACTAGTTCCACGATAAACTTTCTGTATCCCATACAATTTCTTTAAAAAAATGTTAATATGAGACCGCTGTCTCATGGTACCATGGTGAAGCTTCACAGGAAGTTTTACACGTGAATATAGTGAATCATGTTAATATTTGAGATTTTAAATGGCCCTAACAAGATCCTGGTTGAAATCAGGGGGATGGTCTTCTCCAGAGGTCCATATCACCACTATCACGGTCCGCTTGGTGTAGAGATGTTGGCAGTATAGGTGACTGCGATGGTGAAGATATGTGATGGTGAGATCTGTGATGGTGAGATATGCGCTGAACTGCTGGGATAAGTGCTGCAGCCCTCCTCCTAGGTATTCTTCCTGGCGTGCTTACAGCAGTCAATTCAGAAGTCCAGTGTCAAAGAAGAAAAAGGTGCTTCCAAGAACCCACTGGCCTGGATTCTGCAGTCTCTCCTCCTGGGTATTTTTTTCCGGCGTGACCACAGCATGCAGCTCATTAGCTGCAGCGTAGAGGGAAGGACGAAAAGGGCCCCCTCTGGTGTGCTGGGTTCCGCAGCCCCTCGTCCTAGGTATTCCTTCCGGCTCAGGAGATCAGTGGCAGGTCAAACAGACCTTATTTCCTATACACTTCCTAGCATCTCCTAGCACCCTAGCATATAAAGAATATGTCTTATAGTTCTAAGCTCGTGGGAGAAACGTGGTACAATAATGCTCCTGAACCAAACCAGTCGATGAAAACATCATTCACCTTCTGAGAAGGGTTGAAGTAGTTCCAAAAAGCATCTCGGCTGGGGCACCTGGCATGTTTCCCAGGTGGCTCCAAAGCAGCGAACACCCATCCAAGTCGGTGATGGTGATTACGATTAGCGAGAGAACGTTGAAGAAAATAACTTGACTTGATATTTCACTTGATTTTCATCTAGTCATCAAAAATATCACCACCACACTTGGTGGCTCGCGTCTTCCATCATGGCTCCCAAGAAGAGATCCTCAAGAATCAAAAGTCCCTCCAAGTCCACTATTCTCCCTACCCTTAACACCGACCGCTCACAAAACAACAAAAATCCGAGAGAAAAATACTTTCCTCGCATCCTGTTGGTCGAGATAAGGGCTGAGGACCAGTAGGTCAAATAAACTCATTCGAAACTGGAACCAAAGACAGAAGAATCTCCCATTCTTCTTTTTCGCTTTCGCAAGTCCATGATGTGAATAGACAATAAAGGTCGATGATTGTTTCTTCCTCTTCTCCTTCCTCGGCGAGTCACGAAGACTATTGATGTTGACGACGACCGGAGCACAACTCTAGAACAAGAATAGGAGATACGTAACCAACAAAAGAATCCTAGAAAATTAAAGCAAACAAATAATTTCGAACGACTACATCTGAAATTGTAAGAACCTCTAGAGTCCCCAATGGCACCAACACCCCGTGGATCACCACAGGTGAGTCAACTGTTCTATATCAAAACAGAATAAGTCTCTAATAATTATCTTCCCCAATTTTCAGGACCTGTTCATTGGATCAGAGAACGGAGCCGAAGCTAAAATCATCACATCCTACAGGTATGCTGAGCCGCAGGAAAAATAATCTGAATACTTAATATCTTCACTGAAATCAGCTGTATGTGTTTTATGATGAATATGACGATCTGGTTTATCGAAGACTATCAAATGACTGAGTGTTCTCTGTAGGTATGTACCTTTCTCAAGTGACTATTTATATACACTAGGTAAAAAAAACTAATCACAAAGATAATGATCCAAAACTTATTGTAGCAATTTCAAATGCTACATCATGACATATTGAATATACCGTGCTGTCTAGATAGTTCTTTGTTTTTCTATTGGTTTTGGAAAGTTCAACTTCATATCAAAAATTACACACATGGGTACAGGTTTAAATACACCTATGTATTGTATATACCTACCGATCAACAATCAACAGAATAACAATTCCCAGATAAGGAGTACCGTACTATTCATCATCATACCCAGGTAGCATAGTGACCTAAAAAGACGTCATATTGACGTCATTTCACGTTATTTTTGGTCCTTGACATCTTTTGAGCAAAATATGACCTAAAATTGACGTCATATTTCATGACGTCTTGTTGACGTTTAATACTGGAGGTCATAAAGATGTCCCAACGAAGTCGAATATTTCTCCATTCGAGAAAATAAGAAAGAAACAGTCGATTTCTTACTTTTTCATCGTGTGTTGTATACTGTGTTTTTGTATATACAGTTAAAAAGTATTGAATACATTCATTTTTATCAAAATTATACATGTCTGAGGAATCTGCGGAGAAAAGTCGATTTTTATTTTCAATTTGCCATATTAATGAGGAAAAATTGAATATACAGAGTGATTCACGTTTGAGTCATGATGACCACGGCAACTTTTTCAAACAGAACACTCTCACTCAAATACATAATACATGTTAGGATTGTATATAGTGCGTCTAATGAATGCAATGCTCTCGTAAAGTTGTGGATAAAATCATTCTCATCCATATTATCCATTTCTGGAATATATTCTTCAGCAGGAGGGGCTTTCATTTTCAATTCAACACATTTATAAGAAGACATCGAATATACAGGATGATACACGTTGGAATTATGACGTCCGCGACACATTTTTCAAACGAAACACCCTATACACTATTGAAATTTTGTGATCTCTATGAGTAGCTGGATTGAAAATTACATCACACATATAGTATGTATACAGGGCGTTCGTGAGATCCAGTGCTTTCGTAAAATGGAGTCGCCAATAAAAAAACCGATGACGTAATTTCAATCATTCTGTATGTATCGATTGAATATGAAAGAATGCTCGAATGAAAATATGATTCTGGAGCGTTCTTCCAAAAGCAGTTAATTCAACGAACGCACTGTATACAAACTTTATGTGTCATATATTTCTGAATCGAGCTTTCTGTAGAGTTTCAAAAATCGAACAAGTTATAGAGTGGTAATTTGACATTGTGAGAATTATAATACACGTTTTATGACAATATATTTATAAATTGTGAAGTCTATTACTGACAGTAGCAGTATCCTAGACACTAACGACAGGTAAATGTTAATATACCTGATGATAATGTTACATCTCCCCTATAAAGAGAAAAAACAAAATACATAAAAGAACATGAGATTCATAAATTCATTCTTTTCACAGGCTTGATAATTCTGCCAGATCTTGTAATCATTTGGTTGGGTTGCACGACTGAATCTCTAGCAGGTACCATTCCATTTGAAGAAGGTAGATTTGAATGTCCTTCAGCAGGTTCTATAATATTATCTTGAGAAAAGTCTGCTTTGGTTTTATGTAGCTGGCTAGTATTACGTCGGTAAACATGACCATCAGTGGATTTGACAATGATTTGCCTTGGGTTATCACCCTGTCCAATGACTTCTGCACCTTTCCATTGACGATGATCTACACGGAGTCGTACTTTATCTCCTCGTTCAAGTTCGGAAGGCTTTTTTGCATGATAATCTGCGTAATTCTTCTGTTTTTGCCGTTGTTTTGTCAATTCTTCAGTCACGTTCTCTATAACTTTAGGTCTCAAAAGTGTTTCAGTCATCGGGATCAGACTTCGTGTAATTCTACTAAAAAGTCGCTGATTTGGAGATCCCAGATTACTTCGAGGGGTGTTTCGATAGTTCATGAAAGCTAGTTGAACATCAGACTGATCTAAATAGCACTTTCTCAAAATGTTTTTCGAAATTTGCACGCCTCTTTCAGCTAAACCATTTCCTCTTGGGTGGTAAGGGCTACTAGTACAATGTTGAAATGACCATTGCGTGGCAAAATCTCTGAATTCTCTCGAAAAATATTGTGGTCCGTTGTCTGTTTCCAATATCTGAGGAATGCCATGGACAGAGAACCAATTTTTCAGATAGTTGATTGTCTCCATCGAGGTCAACGATTTGAGAGGTTTGAAGTCCACAAACCCGGAGTAACTGTCATATATATTCAGATAGTTTTTCTCCTTGAATGTAAATATATCTGAACTCACTATTTGCCAAGGTAGATCTGGAACTTTTTTTGAACATATTGTCTCTTTATAATTTGCACGCTGGGATGTTTCGCAAACTTTGCATTGCTTTATGAAGTTTTCAATATCTGTGTTCATACCTCTCCAATACAATATTTGCCTAGCACGGTTCAGACAGCTTTGAATTCCTAGGTGTCCTCTATGAATGTTTGTCAACATTTTTGGGATCAATGATTTTGGAACAACTATTTTCTCGCCCTTGAATATCAATCCTTCATATTCAGCTAGTTCTTCTCGAAAACATAAGTAATGTCTGATACAATCAGGAATTTTTCTTACCCTCAAAGGAAAACCATTCAGAATGAATGTTTTCAGGTTTTCGAGTTCTTCATCTTCTCTAGTGGCCTGAATCAGTTCCTGTTTCACTTGGGAAGAAACTGTTAAAATGATCTGAACTTCAAGTTCATCATCTTCATTGGTTTCAGTACCGCTATCAGTACAATCTCGACTCAATATATCTGCTAATGGTATATCTTTACCTTGTTTGTAAATTACCTTAGGAGAATATTGCAAAACGTCGAATATTATCCTTTGTAATCTAGCAGGAGCGGATTGTAATGGTTTGGTGAAAATCGATTCAAGTGGCTTATGGTCACTTTCGATGGTGAGTTTTTTGCCATAAATATATTCATGGAATTTCTGGCACCCAAATCTTATTGCAAAAGCTTCCTTTTCGATTTGTGGCCAATTAACTTGAGATTTGGTTAAAGCTTTTGTAGCATATGCTATAGGTTGACCACCTTGTAGAAGCGCTGCGCCTAGACTTTTAGAACTGGCATCCACTGACAAGGTGACGTCCTGGTTTACGTCATAAAATTTCAATAATGGTGGAGACGCTAAATGTTGCTTCAATTTGATAAAAGCTTCATTTTGCTCGTGATCCCAATGAAATTCTATGTTTTTTTTCAGCAATATACGTAAAGGTTCTGTGAGTTGTGATAGATTTGGGATAAATTTATTCAAATAAGTTATCATACCCAATAATCTTTGTAATTCCGTTTTATTTGTTGGAATCTTCAAATTATTTATAGCCTCTACTTTATGTGGATCTATCGATATGCCTTTCCCTGAAAGAATATGTCCCAAAAAAGCAATTTTCTTAGCTTCGAATACACATTTTTCTTTATTGAGCTTCAATCCTGCATTTTTCAGTGCTTCGATAACTTTTTGAGTGACGTGTCTAAGTTTTTCTTGAGATTCAGCATAAATCAATATATCATCCATAGAGCATTGCGTATTCGGTATACCTTTTAGGAGAGAACACATCACTTCTTGGAAGACTTCTGGCGCTGAGCATATACCAAATGGAACTCGCGTACAGGAAAAGCGTCCCCATGGAGTTGAAAATGTAAGGTACTTCTGAGTGCGTTCTGTTACTGGTATCTGCCAGAATCCTCGTCTGCAATCTAGGAGAGTGAAGTATTTCGCCCCATTGATTTGTGCTGAAATTTCCTCCAAAGTTTTCAATGGATAATGTCGCCTCAATATATTTTTATTCAGGTCGGTAGGATCGAGACATATCCTGATTTTACCTTTCTGACGAACAATAACCAAAGGACTAACCGCAGGAGTTGGCTCTTTAACTGGCTTGATGACACCTAATTTGACCATTTTATCCAATTCTTCTTTGACTTCACCTCGTATGGAATAAGGTATTCTTCTAGGAGGATGAATTTTGAATTGAGGATTATCGATGAAATCTATATCATAGGCATAATTTTTATGACATCCTAATCCTTGGAAAACATCGTCAGTGTTGCATTTTTTTAATTCTTGCACTCGCACAATGAGACCTAATTCATGACAGGTTTTGCGGCCGAGAATCGGAGGTACATCTTCTTCGACTATTTTGAAAATTATGTCAGCTTCTTGATTTTTCACTTGACATCTTATTATCGATTCCCCAATGACAGAAATTCTATTTTCGGTGAAACTGATCAATCGTTTGGTACTTGATGGGTTGATTTCTGCATTGATATGATCGACTATATATTTGGGAAGAACATTGCACTGTGCTCCAGTGTCTAACTTCACTTGAAATCTCTTATTATTTGCCTTGATAATCTCGTGCCAGTCTTCATTATCATTATCAGCAACGGTTCTAATGTATAGGATTTCATCCTCTTCTATATCTTCTTCTACCTCATCATTCAAAGTATAAACTTTTTTCTTATTCCTATTCTTGTTCTTGGACCAACATTGTATAGGGAAATGACCTTTTGTTTGACAAACTTCACATTTATGACCAAACGCTGGACATTTCTTTCTTTGATGAGTAGTGCCGCATCTCTTGCATTTGAATGTTTCTTCAGTCTTCGATTCATTCGACTTATATTTCACGAAATTAATTTGGCTTGATTCAGGTTTATGTATCTCTTTCAACTGCTTCGTTGTTTGTTCACTTGATCGACAAATCATTATTGCTCTCTGGAGTTTCAAATTTTCTTCGATTAGTAGTCTTTCCCGTACTAGATCAGATTTTACACCAAAAATTATCTTGTCTTTGAGTAAACTGTCTTGCAGGTTCCCAAAATCACAGCTCTTGACCTGAATTTTGATTTTTGTCAAAAACTCATCGAAAGGTTCATCCTCTAGTTGAACAATCTTGAAAAATTGGTATCTCTCGAATGAAATGTTCGTTTTCGGGATGAAATATTCTTGAAATTTCAGTTTGATTATACTCAAGTCGTTCTGCTGTTCTATTGAGAGATTGAAAGTATTGAATATCTGGATAGCATCTGGACCAATAATCGCCATGAAAGTAGCTGCCTGCACTGCTTTAGGTTTTTTTGCTAATTGAGTCGCTATTGCGTACCACTCAAATTGCTGCATCCAGTTTTTCCAGGTATTAGCCATATTTTCAGTATTCAGAGTGATATATTTGGGTGGCCGAATGCCTGAAACTCCAGTTTCGTCTGGTAGTGGATCTGGCATTTTTCGTAGCAAACTGCCCTAATTCTCTCCTCTTACAAACTGAATGGATATATGTATCTACTATTCGCAAACTTCTGACACCATGTAACGTTATATTTGTGAGAATTATAATACACGTTTTATGACAATATATTTATAAATTGTGAAGTCTATTACTGACAGTAGCAGTATCCTAGACACTAACGACAGGTAAATGTTAATATACCTGATGATAATGTTACAGTAGTAACTCACACGTATATTTGAATCCTCCTTATAAATGTTGGTACCTAAAAATGGAAATCGATCAATTATAGGAGATTCCTCAGAAAAGAAAAGTATATATGGCTATGAATGGATTTATTCACTAGTTCACAAGAGCACTCGATATAATGGACACACTGTATACAAACCCTATGTGTAATATATTTATGAATTCAGAAGTTCGTGGATATTTTAAAATTGGATAATACATAGGATGTTCTATTTGAAAAAATTACCTTGGATGTTTTAACCCAAACGTATATCACCGTGTATATCAGATTTCCATTCATGAATAAAGCAAATCGAATATAAAAATCGTCCTATCTCAGGAAATTTCTCAGAAATTGATAGTTTTCCTGAAAATTCATTAATTCAGATTACATCTCGCCGACGCTCGCTACATAATTTTAGATAAACGATACTGTCATAATTATAGGGATGCGAAGGTAGTAGTTACAAAATGTTAAGGTGTGTGGTATATTATTATGTTTCGTCGATTCTTTATAGGTCATTTTGCGGCGTCGTTATGACGTCTAAATATGACGTCTTATGTCTGTGACATCTTGACGTCAAAATAGGGCCCCTCAGACGTCATTCTAGGACGTCCACTTTGTCATTTCATGATTAAAAAAATGACGTCAATTGGACGTTACTCTGCTACCTGGGTATCTACCTATACCACCGAAAGTTGCATGGAACATTATATGACGATGATATCAGGATTCAGTGAACACAGAGTGTAAACTGAAAGAAATCGACATTTCACTCGGCCTCTGGCGGTATCACAAAATAGATTATACTTGTGAGATTTATATGCATTATAATAAAATTTACATATTTCATTTAGCGCATGCTTTTTGTTATGCAAGAGATATAATATATAATATATATACATATTAGTATTGGAAAATGTGATAAAAATATTCTGGGAACAGGTAACACCATTATTGACTAAACAAGAGTGCATTCACCATGGTATCCTACTCATCTAGCACAATATTGTGTACCTAAATAGTTTTGGTGTTCTCCATGACAACTCTATTTTGTCAGATCAATATTTGGGTTCATTTTTCAAATACTCTTGTGGAAAATGCGTGTAACGTTTTGTACCGATTTGGATAAAAGTGTTGTTGTTGCAAATTGTGAGAAGCGAGGTTGGATCCAAGTAGGACCTGACGATGAGTGGCATATCTATTGGGCTGGAACTCTTACTTGCCGCAGTTTATTCAGTGTCGATAGTGGATATCGAATGAATGATAATCAGTGAGTTGAATATGCGTGTATATATTATGCGAATCCTACTTATATGCTGCGGACGATCTAGTTCTAGCAACCACATTAGTATATTAGTATTGCATACTTATATGGATTCACTTCATCAAACGATATAAGTCCTGCTACTGGGCGAAACTCTTCACTGATACATTTTTCCATGAAATCGTGTGGACTGTGAGTGCTAGGTAGGATTACTTACGTATAAAGATGTAGGCGAGGCCAGAGGAGACGAGAGACAGCACTATTCCCGTTTCGCCTAGCGGTCAAGCTGATCTACATAAAGATACCAGTATTCTAGCAGAGTGACGTCCAAATGACGTCATTTATTGGTCATAAAATGACGAAGTGAACGTCTTGCAATGACGTCTGAGACCCTATAATGACGTCAAGATGTCACAGCTATAAGACGTCATATTCAGACGTCATAATGATGTCGCAGAATGACCTATGAAGGACGAAATAAAAAAAATTGAGGTTCATATACGGTATTATAGGTACATAATGATACACCACAAACCTTCGAAGAAGTTCATCTGAAACTATGCGTTGTCTGACTTGGTCGATGGTGCTCCCGCCCAGATAGCACAAATTCCTTTTCAGGCCCTTCTGAGGCGTTCACAATCATGTCCTCAGGACGTCGAGAGCGAGCCTGAGGACATTCTCAAGACGTCCTCCTGTTACCATTCTCTACATACTAATAACGTCTCAGAACATCCCTATAAAATCTTTTGAGACATCCTCAGGACATCATGGTAACAACTTGAGGCGGTTTTTGATGTTGTTTCAAGGAGGTTCAAGATTTATGGGAGAATATTATTCGTATACAGAATGAGTCACTATAGTGTGTTCTCCTCCGATATTAGCCAAACCGTCAGATATATAAAATGAAAATTCAAGTACAACAGTAATAGGGTTTCATAAGAACAATCACCTAAAGTTGTTTTCATATCTATAGGGTGTTCGAATTCCAAGATATCGGTTGATGATTGGTTTTTTTTCAATGGAACACCTTGTATATTATTGCATTTTTGAGTTTTCCCTGAAGAGTTGATTCCATCAATGCATCACACTTGGTGTCTAGTGGGAATTATTACAGAGATATAGGGTGTTGACAATTGAGATTCTTCAAATGTAGGATTTTTTGTGTCGAAGCTATTCATTAATGGTCAAAACGGCTCACATGTTCCTGTCATAACTTTTGATTAGCAATCTACTGATATTTATTTGGAACAGATACAATAAGCTGATCAGTATTCTGAATGTTAACCCACCCTCTATTTGTTCCGATTGAATGTCAGTAGATAGTAAATCGAAAGTTTATAAGGATATGTGAGCCGTTTTGACCAATATTGGATAGTTTCCACACAAAAAAATCCTAAAATTGAAAAATCTTGTTTTTGAACACCCTATATCTCTGTAATCATTCCCGCTAGACCCCATCAAGTGTGATGCATTGATGGAATCAGCTCTTCAGGGAGAACCTAAAAATGCAATAGTATACAGGGTGTCCCATTTGGAAAAAAACAATCATCAGTCAATATATCTTGGAATTCGAACACCCTACACAGATATATATGAAAACAATTCAATGTGAAAGTTCTCATGAAACCCTATTCCTGTTGTACTTGAATTTTCTCTATTTATCTGAGGGTTTGGCTAATATACAATAAGGATAACACACTATTGACTCACCTTGTATTATGCAAATGATAATTTCTTCAAAATAATATGGATCTCATGATATTTGCAAAATTTTCCTCTATTTATAATAGGTTCAAATGAAAAACCAAATGAAAAACTTACATTCTATTATTTATAACTTATTCTGAAAAATTTCAATTTCCTTTGAGCACTACTAGAAGTTATTGCCCATTGATAGTTATATTTCTTCATGTTGTTTTGGATTTCTGAACTCTGGACATTCCTGATGCAGAATAATCAACTGGAAGTTGAAGCCTTCATGCAATATTTTATAGATTCTGAAGAAGCAAAACTATCTTGGAATGAAAATATCATCAGGTTTGTGTTTTGCATAACCTTCTGAAACAAACAATGTATTAATATTTCATGTCCAGTACTTACTATCAATGATATGATTTATGTAGTTATAGGTACCAACCATTATTGAATCTACTGAAAGTTCAAATCTGCATATGTACAATCTTTCATAATTTCCAAATAAGCCAAAATATCTTGGAATAAAATATCTCTGCTCTGATGATATCATCATTTTGTGTTATCAATAACCTCCTGAAACAAATAATGTACCTATTAATATTTCATGTTCCAGTCCCTACTATATTAATGATTTGATTTAGGTACCTACCTTTATTGAATATACTGAAAGTGCAAACATGCATACGCAATCTCACATAGATTTCGAAGAAGCCAAAATATCTTGGAACGAAACATCTCTGCTCTGATGACATCATCAATCTTGTGTTCTCAATATCTTCATCTGAAACAAATAATTAACCTATTAACATTTCATGTCCAGTACCTACTATATCAATGATTTGATTCAGGTACATACCTTTATTGAATTCATACTGAAAGTTCAAGCTTCCATACAATATTTTAAAGATTCCGAAGAAGCAAAGCTATCTTGGAATAAATCATGTTTGCTATGATGATATCATCAAGTTTGTGTTCTCAATCACCTCCTGAAACAATAAATAATGTATCAATCAATATTTCATGTCCGGTACTATCAATGATTCTATTTAGTATTTACTCACCATTGTTTCTTGCTAGGTACCTGAGAGAAATGTCATCAACAGAGATTATCATCCTTTTGTTATTGTTATCTTTTAATTCTGTGCAATAAGTTCTTCTCGCAATCATTTTGTGAAATAGAAATTTGATGAAGGTATTCAATGAATACTCTAATAATTTTGATATAATCATTAATATATTATGATGTATCTTGAACAAATCATGACTATCATGAGACATAACCTCAATTCTAGGTCTTCTTTTTCTTCCTTTTGTCTTCGATGACACGTTATTTCATGGAATGTCATTTGAAGACGTCCGTAGGCACGAAATTCTTTACATCCTCAGGCTGTCACTGAAAGAACTCATTTAGGACAATTACAGCGCTAAATTTACGCCTGATGATGTTCTTAGGTTGTAGAAAATAGAACGTCCTCTCCAGGCGTTTGGCGACACATTGAGGATGACCTTAGGCGAATGTGTGCTATCTGGGCGGGCGCATATTCATATGTTACCGACACAACTAGCCACTTCGGAAAGCCGAACGATTTCATTCAAGTTACAGACGTAACTTATGGATTCCGTCGGTAACTTATTTATTAATATAGTTTTTTCTGCGAATTTGAGGAAGGTAAATATCCTTCCTGCACAAGACCTAACTCGACCGAAAGAACCTTTATTTACCTTCCTCAAATTCGCAGAAAAAACTATATTAATAAATACATAATAAAATGTACAGCGTTGCTTCATCTAGGCATAAGTTACCGACGGAATCCATAAGTTACGTCTGTAACTTAAATGAAATCGTTCGGCTTTCCGAAGTGGCTAGTTGTGTCTGTAACATATGAATATGCCTCCCGGGCGGCCTGTTCAATCCTAGCGCTATCAAATACTGCCTACGCATCTTCATACGACAATATCGTTAGCTACTCATATTTGAACCTGAAATTATGTAGCGAGCGTCGGCGAGATGTAAGCTAATAAATTAATTTTTAGCCAATCTATCCATTTCTGGGAAAACTCCTGGAACAGGTCGATTTTTATTTTCAATTTGCAACTCATAAGAAAAATCAGATATACAGGGTGTTCCACGTTTGAGTTGAGACGTTCGCGGCAATTTTTTTTGATAGAAAACTCTATATATGTATATATATCATTAATTTTTCTGAAAATCAATGAAAATCTGAATTCAAAAATATATTCCACACTGGGTTAGTATACAGTCATATTATTCCTTTCTGATGAGGAATCTCCTGAAACAGGTCGATTTTCATTTTCAATCACCTACGTTTATAAGGAAAACTAGAATATACAGGGTAATTTACGTTTGAGTTACGACGTCCGCGACAATTTTTTTAAGGAACACTATGAATCATCCAATTTTTGAAATCTCAATGGAAAGATGGATTCGAAAATATATGACACATAGAGTTTGTATACAGTGCGTTTGTTGAATTGAGTACTTCCGTGAAAGTTTTGGATGAATTCCTTCTAAATTGGTAGGATAATTTTTCAAAAGAATGCTCGAAGCAGTAAAATTTCATTCTCTTTTGAGATCTTTTTCAAATTCAATGAATACATACATATTGATTCGTGTAGGAGAAACTACGTCATCGGTTTTTTTTTTTTTCAATGGCGACCCCATTTTACGAGAGCACTGAATCTACGGGACCCCATGTTGTGATATAATTCTGGTTTCAGCTCCTCATAGAGATCACATACATTCAATAAACATCAATTGAAATTGTGTAGACGACCTTGTGTTCTGATCCCTAGTAAAATACATAGGTGTTCCGTTAGAAAAATGTGTCGCGGACATCATAATTCAAAAGTATATCATCTTGTATATTCGATTTCTCCTAAAAAATTATCCTGCTTCAGAAGATTTCTCAGAAATGAATAATATGGATGAGAATGGATTATTTATTCAAACAGGATGTTGAATATATTTCTAAGAATTCCGAAAAAATTGTCAACCCAGAAGAGATTTGCGAGGAATTCAATGAGTACTTTGTAAATGTTGGACTGAATTTAGCTGCGAAAATCAAATCATGCTCCAAATTTGAGAATAACAGAACAAGTGATGCATCGATGTACTTGAGACCAACAGACAAACAGGAAATTGAAGACATCATCAATACCCTAAATACAAGAAAATCTCCAAGATTTGATCAAATTTCGGTTTATGTAATTAAGACAGTGAAATCAGAATCATCTTCAATACTCACCAAATTAATCAATTTATCATTTACGTCAGAAGATGTACCATATAAAATGAAAATTGCCAAAGTCAGACCAGTCCACAAAACTTGTCAGAGAGATAAAATGGAGAACTACAGACCAATTTCAATATTACCAGTTATTTCTAAAAATTATAGAAAAAGTAATGAATTACCGATTGCGAGAATATCTAGAGGCAAAAAAATATCTTTACAGCCATCAATATGGCATACGAGGGTCATATGATACGGAGTCCGCAGTTATGGATGTTGTAACAGATTTCCAATTGCAACTAGATACAAACAAGATATGTGGACTCCTATCAACTGAGTTAAGAAAGGCATTTGATACTGAAAATCCTCTACAATTTGTTTATTGAAAATGGATATCTCCAGAAACTTTGAAAAAACTTATATATAACTCAACCACTTTTCCAATAGCAGAAAGAGACATTCCTAACAATTCACACAATAATGAGATGAATTCTACTAATGCTCCTCATGCTACACCTGTTTTTCACACCTCATTACCATACATTAGAGACTTGACTTCCAGACTGTCAAGAATACTCCGCCAACTTCCTAACATCAATATTGAAATTGCTAATGAATCAGTTCTCACATCAAAGTCAATTTTCTCAAAAATTAAAGATAAGTCCCTATAACGGCACGTACGAATGTTTTCTACAGTATCCCTTGTGCTGATTGTGATCAACATCACATTGGCCAATCTGGACGATCTTTGGCAAGCAGAATCACCTCCCACAGGAGCGACTGTAGACACCATCCAGAGAGATGTGCCCTTGCAAGTCATGTGAATGATATGGATCATAATATGGATTACCATTCAGATGAAGTTCTAGCCATAGAAAGCACCTATACAAACAGGAAATTTCTAGAGATGTCTTTCATTTCTCAAGAATCTAATCGCATTAACAAAAAACAGACATGGAACATCTGAGTGAAATTCACTCTTACCTTCTAGCACTGGATAGACAACCACACTTGAATCAAATGACACCCTGTCTTTTTTACTCGGAATACGAATTAAAATTTTTTTCAACGTCAAGGTCACTTGTTCAAAACAGATAACTTGTCAGTCTCAACATCCAAGTACTCTGTTTGGTTTTTGGTTTGTTTCTCATAATTTTTATTTTAGAATTTCAGATTACTTGTGGAGCGTCAGTCTCAACATCCAAGTGTTCTGTTGTTTAATATTTAAAATTTTGAATTTTTTCAATTCAAAATTGCTTCTCACTCTTCGTAGTTTTTGGGAGTACAGTAATTTGTATTTTAGAATTTCAGAACTGATTATATATATCATGGGAGCAGAGGTTCATTTCCTCCCATGTGTGTTCAATGCCCTTCGCTACGTGTCGTTCATCAAACTGCATAAGCGGGAGGAAATGTTTATACAGGGTGTTCCATTACTAATTGGAAATATTTCAACTATAGAATTCTGTGCTTGAAATATGAGATTTCAACCAAAAAACCTGGATAAAATGTGTCTCCTGTCTGAGTTACAGTGTGCTTTATTCAAAAACTTCGAAATTATTTTCGCCCAGTTCTTCGAAACTATTTGATGTATCACTTTCATATTTGAAGGGAAGTGTAGGTACTATACTCCCTATTGAATCATGTGAAATAAACTTTTCTAGCTATTACTAGAGGCGTACGACAGGGGCAAGTGACTGGTTGATCGTTTCCAAACTGTACGCCACTGGCGGAATTGCAATTTCATCAAAACTTCTCTATTCTTCAATACCTTCTCCGTAAATTTTGTGCTCTTCCTTCATAGCGATAAAGTCATTATTTTTCAAGATATTTCAAGTTGAACATGAAGCAGCACAATTATTTTGATTTTAATGTGTATTAATAATGTCGGTGTTTCGGGTCATTGTATTACATTCATGAAACTTCAATCCGTATGAACAAGAAAATAAAATGTAATTTTTCGAAATTTCTTCGAACAAATAGATGCGTTGAATAATTAAGAATGAATTGTGGTTCTGAAAATGTTTTAATCTAAATAAAAGAACGATCAATTTTAATAACAAGAAAATATGAAAAAATGCAGTGACAAAACTTGAAAACCTTTCAAATCAAATATTCAATGTGACCCCCGTTTACCTCAAAGAGTTCATCAATTCTTTCACCAAACGATCTTCTAACTTCGAAAAATATGTCTGGCTGATTGGCAATAAAATTGACAGAATTCACAATCTGGCGCCATAGCTCCTGACGGGAATTTATCGCTTGTGAGTAAACCAATAATTTCATATGGCCCCAAAAATATGAATCTAAGGGATTACAGTTGGGAATTCGTGGCGGCCACGGAAATTCACTACCCCTGCCAATCAAACGATGAGGAAATTGTTGATCGACATATTTCCGCACTATTAAAGGATGATGAGGTGGTGCTCCATCCTGCATGAACCACATGCCTCTTCTTCTATTGATTGGCAATTCCTCTGAATAATCGAATAGGGTAGTTTGTAAGGATTGTGAGTACAAATTACCATTCAAATTTGCTGGTAATTCATGAGGACCCAACAAACTATCTCCAAATATGCTGCACCATACATTGATCTTGAATTCGTGTTGAAAATGAGATTCTCGGAAAAGATGGGGATTTTCAATATCCCAATTGTGACCGTTTCTCCAGTTGAAAACTCCTCTACGTGTAAATGTGGCCTCGTCAGTGAAAAGAATTTTGTCAACAAAATTGAGATTTTCATTTTTTTTTTATTTATCATCCACTGAGCAGAATTCATTCGTGAAAGATAATCTCTATTCAACAAATTCTGTACCGGTCTTAAGTGGTAAGGTTTCAAATTTTCTTTTTTCAGTATTCGAAAAACTGAAGAGTGGCTTACTCCAGTCATTGCTGCTGAACTCCGAGTGCTTAGTACAACTCGCACTAAAATATCATCCTCCTGATCCACAGTTAATATTTCTGGCCATCTCATACTTGAAAGTCTTGTGATTGAGTTGAACTCTATTTGGATATCTTTCTTGATATCTCCGAGCCGCAGCAAGACAAGAATAATTTTCTGCCACATAAACACAGAGCATGTCTCGCATTTCAAGATTGAAAAACTGTTGTGTCGCGGCATTATCATTGAATCGACTCAAAATGTTACAACAATCACAATCTTACAATTCTTTAGTGCCAGTAACGACAACTAAGTAACAGGAATGACAGCATACTACTAGATCGATATAATTGAATCAGACCAGAACCAACTACACAAAACGTAAGCTTATTCGCATATTTGATAATTTTATTGTGATATTGTGAATGATAAATAACATTATGTTTTTTCGTCAATACGGACTGAAGTTTTATTCGCGTGATGAATGCAATATAATGACCAAAAACACCGACATTATTGATACACATTAAAATCCAAATAATTTTGCTGCTTCATGTTTTACTTGAAATATCTCGAAAAATAATGACTTTATCGTTATGAAGAAAGAGTATGATATTCCCTAATTTTGAGGATGTCAAGTGAGCTAATGATTGTTGTCTACAAAACATCAGATAAACAAGCTGAATTGTTCTCCTTTGGCTGCAGACATCAGACAGCAGGAAAGCAATTATTCAAAGATTCAAGAAGTGAGTTGGTGAAGTAATATAGATATTATGGAACAGCTGAGAGTGCAAATAAAGGTATTCCATGGATTGATGTGTAGATATAGGAAATTTTAGAACAGCGGGCGGTGAAGTACCTTACAGCCCACTAGCAATAGTTAACCCGCAGGCGGTGAAGTGCACTTCACTGCCCGATAATATCGTGGTGGCCGTCTGGGTGTCAATGAATAACTTGCTAAAATTACATCTTCAACAACCTAGTTCAATTCAACGCCACCAAAACTCAAGCCTCTATTCTCTGTAGAACGAAAATGCTCAGTATGCCTCATGTCTGACTCCATCGTTCCCAGCCCACTATACCTATGCTCAGTGTTTCCGTCAGCAACACTTTCTCAAAGGAGAATCATGTCAGATCCATCGCGAAGACTGCTTCACAAAAACTAGGACTTTCATTCTAGGCGAAAATCTACTTTGTTTCTGTCGTATACATACTGTAAAATTCTAAGAAATAGATCACTTTCAGTGAACAAAGACTCACTATTACGATAATTGCGATATTTATACGAGAATTCTTTCCATATGTCAAAACGTCATTTCAACCAATAGCAATCCGTAATTCCAGCCGATCATGCGGTATTATACTGATAACACTGCATGATCCTCGATTATGTACATTGAACTGTCAAAACCAAATTTTAAATAAAGAGATATATAGGTGTGAGTGTTGATTGAATCAATAAAAATTATCACTGGACTGAATAAAAACTATTCCTATCATAAACAATAACTCTCCTATAGGTTATAGTTCAAAACTACTTAGACTCCCCTGCGTCAATAATTGTCTTTTGATTCTTTTATAATATTATACACATCACTTTTATGATCAATCATAAAAGGAGTATAGGTATGCAGAATAACTTTGGCTAGTGAAATGTGTGTTCTTCTCAAATTGGTGAAAAAATAATCTTCCTAGATACAACTCGTCCCTCAGATTTCATTTGATAATTTTCCATTTTCATTTGAATTAGATGAAACCTGTCCAAGGGACATTAAATTTTATCAATCTGTTCAAATATATTTGCCAAATTGGAAAGTATTCGCAAAGAAGCAGAAAATCATCGATAATATTTGAAGGAAGCGTGGTATTAGCTTCGATTATTCTTTTCACATGTCAAAATGTGACGTTTTCCATTTTTCAACCAATAGCAATCCATTATTCTAGCCAATCATTCGGTATTATACTGATAATACTTCATAGTCCCAGATAATTCACCTTGAACTGTCAAAAACCAAACTATGAATATACCGGGTGACACAGGCTATCGGGCCACCCCTGTAACTTTTGCATTCGTCAACGGATTTTTCTGAAATTCGGTACAGTTATATAAGCAACTATTTCGGATTCGATCACATTTCAATCCAATATGGCGGACTTCCGGTTTTTCTGGAAATGCCAGCAATTTTGTTTTTTCAAATGGAACACCCTGTATATTTTTACATATCCAAGTTCAACAGGTCAAAACAAGTGCAATCTTGATGTCAAATGTCATTTATTCCACAGCCTACCTAGTTGAAAAATTATTCTAACTGCAAGGAAATTCATAAACTAGTTGTTGATTTTTGAATGTATACAATTTGTTACTGCACCGAAAACCAAAAATGATATTTCATTTTGTTCCTTAATGTATGTTCTAGAGAAACGGGTAGGTGGCCCATAGGGCCCAGGTAGCACATGACGACTATATGACGTCTAATTGACGGCATCACATTCGGCCAAAAGACGTCTTTATTTTAACAAATGCGACGTCCAAATGACGTAAGTAAGACACATCCAAATGACGTCATATTTCAAAGTCTTTTAGACGTCAGAATGTGTTTTCAAATTGGACCTTAAACTGACACTACTGACCAATTTCCGACGTCAATAAGACGTCTGTTTTTTTTATAAAATTTTGAGGTTAATGGTTATAATCTGGTGAGGAAGATAATCATTTGTGCTATAAAATAAATTTGCTACGAATGAAGATTTTATTAACAAGATAGTAATGTAAGGTATTACATATAGTTGAAAATTTCAGCGTCGATGGCTCCCCTTCACAGAGAGCTCTTTTGTATGTTTTGCTGTCTTTAAATGGCGGCCAAAACACTTCCTTTTTCAACGGCGTCAGCCAAGTTTCGTGAACAACAGCTACACTGTTGCTTCCACTGTCATCAAATTGTATTACACAATACATCCTGAATACTTTCACGTGATAAACAGACTGTATAAAAATACCACTCAAACACTCAATATTTTAACATTCTTAACAAATCCAATGGCACAGACGCCGTTCACAAACAACACCCATTCGAACATGGACGATGGACAATGAACATGAACGGGAACGCACCATGTACGATGCAAGCTTGACGCTGAATCACAGAACGGACCGCTGAACGGCACTAACGCCACTAACGGCAGTCGCGAGATGGTCGCGAGTCGCATACACAATCTCTTCGCTTAATTACTTGATCGCCATTGGCCATCTGGTCGGTAAGTGAGAATTGTCTTTGGCGCTAAATTTAAACATTGAAAATCAAGGGAAGCCTATGGAATAAAATACATTTTTACCATACATTTATACAGTTATTTAGATAAATTAATTAATTAATTTATTTTATGACTTCGTTTTCCTATACATACATGATAATGATAATAATAATGATAATAATAATAGTAATAATAATAATGATAATGATAATAATACCCAAAAAAATATGAAGACCATAGATTGACGTCTATACGACGTCAAACAGTGGCTGTCCATAAGACGTCACATTAATGACGTCCGCATGACGTCATAATTTGGTCAAAAGACGTATGAGACCAAAGAAGACCTTAGATAGCGGTCCTATAGACGTCATATTCGTCAGTCTGGCTACCTGGGGGGTTCCATTTGAAAAAAAATTATTTTTGATCAAAAAATGATGTGGCTGAATTGATTCCTGGATAAGTGACACAAAAAATAATTTTTCAGAAAAAACTATGTTCGTCTGTTATGTGTGACTCATTGTGAATAGTTTTGACAACATCTCATTTATCCACGAGGTAAAATGAAAAAACAATTTCAATTTGATTTTTTTCGAAAAAATGACATTTGAAATAAAGATTGCACTTGTTTCGACCTGTTGAACTTGAATATGTAAAAATATACAGGGTGTTTCATTTGAAAAAACAAAGTTGCTGGCATTTCCAGGAATACCGGAAGTCCGCCATATTGGATTGTAATGTGATCAAATCCGAAATAATTGCTCATATAACTGTACCGAATTTCAGAAAAATTCGATGACGAAAGCAGAAGTTACAGGGGTGGCCCGATACCCTGTGTCACCCGGTAGAGTATAGAACCGACTGGCGTTAACTCTCTTATTTTTATAGATATATATAAAGATTGAATAATTATTAATTATCACTGAAGCGAATGGAAACTATTCCTTTCAGAAACAATACCATTCCTATAAGATATGGTTCAAAACTAATTATGTGCGATGATTGAATCAATAATTGATGAATACTATTACTGGGCTGAATAAAAACTAGTTGAATCCATTTAATCAACATAAACAACAACGTTCTCAGGTCATTCTTTGAGGATCACAGTGATCAATGAGGAAACATATACATACTTGCGCCTATGGACAGGACGCAACAAATAACATTTCGGGCCGTACGAAGTAAATGAATTACTTCGACTCGTGGAATGCGTATTTTTCTCGAATCAGTGAAAAAATTATCTATCCAAATACAACTCGTTCCTCAAATTTTATCCGATAATTTCTCATATTCATCACTTCAACTTTTTTATTTGAGGCCTACAGACTCGTGATCCTATCAATCGGTTTGTTTTTATCATTTTTGCCAATTGAATAAAAATTTATGAAAATTATAGAAATCACCGATAGTATTCGAAGGATTCTTGTTATTACCTTTGATAACTTCCACATGTGAATTCTTCATAAAGATCACACTTTTCTTGATTACACACGTAACATATGGAATGTAGTTTATTGAAATCTAGTCATCACTTTTGACTCACGAAAGAAACTACTACTTGTTGAAGTTTTGTATGTATCAAGTGCGTGAAATTTGTTGATGCAAATCGCGTTGAGTAGCCCTTCATCACCCGATTTTGCGGGCGTAAAAGGCCACTTCACCGCCCGTGGATCATACCTTATCACTGTCGACTGGGCACTTACCTACACGCTATGGTTCATAAAATCCTATTTAACGTCCTCGGTACATTGATAACTATTATAGTATTTGGCGTGTGATAGCCCTCGCCTCACGCCATCAGGTCATTATTCACGCCGCAGGCCTATTTCACGCCCTAGATACGAAAATGACTATTATAGGAACCTTTTATTCTTCGTAGATAATCTGGTTTGCTGAACGCGCAGCTCTTGTTCAAGATACTATCTGAAGGGATTCACTGTCATTCAAATATATAAGGAATATTCAAGACGGTATCTTCCAATTATCATCACTTGTTTGAGCTGTATGAGTCTACATTCCGGAATATATTCAATCAGAGTACCCTAGCAGCCTTAGGAACAGGGGTGGATAGGGAATCTTCTTAGAGAGGGGGAGGAGGAGATTTCGAAATAACACAGTCATGATTTTGGAGAAAATACTTTCAATATTCGGGAAAATCACGAACCAATAGATGGGTCTGAAAACGTCAAATTCAGATGTGAGAGTGGTCAACAAACATTTCTCATATGGATCCAATGTGAATTGGACGTTTTGAAAACCATATTCCAGGTATACAAATCATCAATCTGAGATATTTTTGAGAATGAGCTATTGACCAACATTCATGAAAAGTAAAAAATGTACTTCACAAAAGTTTTATCAATTCATATTGTTTTCAAAATAGTTGTACCACTTCTTCTACTAGTTCATTGGAGCTATTCAAGTATTGCTATTTCTCAATTCCTCATCATTTCCAGAAGATACAGATAGAGAGTGAGGATTTTGAATATGTTGGACTCAGTTGGTTAGATCTGTTGAAGAATAAGATAAGAAAAAAACTGGAAAATACTGCCTGAATTCAACTCTCACTGGTTTGAAGATAGGCAAACAAAATAATGAGTCCAAAAACTATCGAGAAATAATCAAAATCTGCTCGAAACAATTATTATTTGTATGCTGACATTGCAACTTGAAAAGGTACTACACCAGCAGCTACACACTTTGTGATTTTCTCGAATAGGCAAGATGCAAAACCTCCTTCGCCTCCCCTCTTGAATCTGCAACTGCTTACGAATCATTTCTAGTCACGAGTTAGTGTTTTTTTCAACTGAAATTTTTTTTCAGGCTGATCAATCATTTTCCGAACCACTATGAAATTTCTCGCAAAGATCTGCTAGTGAAAAATATAAAGCGCTACCGCAGAGACCTCGAGAAGGAGGGCAATTCACTGGCTGAAAGAGGCGACTCCAAGTACCTGCATCTCGACTTCATTCCCGTAACGTTCGTTCTGCCCGCCGACTACAACATGTTTGTCGAGGAGTACCGAAAAGCTCCTCAGAGCACCTGGATCATGAAGCCGTGTGGGAGGTCGCAAGGCTCCGGAATTTTCCTGATAAATAAATTATCGAAACTGAAGAGATGGTCAAGGGAGTCGAAAACACCGTTTCAGCATCAGTTAACGAAAGAGAGTTATGTTATCTCGAAGTGAGTCCATAATGCAAGGCCTTTTCATTAAAGCGACCTAATCGTCTCTTAAGAATTGAAAGAAATACAATTTCACCAAGGATTGATATGATCTGGAAACATTGGTATAATATTGGCTAGCAAACAATTTTCTTCCTCACTAGAATAACTGTGGTGCACTAATACAATACAACAAATATAAATACTTCGATAAATGTTGAATATACACGGTGTCCCAAAATTGCTGGGACACAGAGATTCCACGTGTAGAGGGGGTCAAAATAAGTTGACTCAATTTATTAATGTGTCAAAAATGCACCGTTTGCCCGTGAGAAGGGTTCAAAGTTCACAGGAAAGAACACATTATTGTACGCTGTTCAGAAATGAGTGAAACGAATTTGATGAAATTTTGGCGATCGTGTATTTCAGGGGATTACTTCCCTCTTGGTAATCAGAGAAACCTCAAAGAAATTGTAGAAGGATAAAAACCACCCTGGCCGCCTGACATTTTTTCAGAACTTTTTTAGGGGTCATAATAAGGTTCTGAAATTTCTTGAGCTTGAAGACTAATCAATTACCTTCATTTTATTACTCTTGTGAAAATTTCGTACACCGCATAGTTTCGAAGAAAAAAGTTCTTTCAAATAATGCTACCAGGTATATCTATAGTACAAGTTCAATTAAATTGTTATATGAAACTTAGTTAGCAGTGGAAACAAAAGCAGACCGTTAATTCATAATAAATGTATGATATGTAAAAAATTGAAATGCACCCTCCTCAGGAAATCGTCTTTGTCTCGTTGTGCGTACACGGCAAGTATCAATTCGAACTTCATACACTCGTGATTTTAACGCTCCCCAGATGAAGAAGTTGCACGGATTCAAATCTGGAGACCGCGGAGGCCATTGAATAGGTGTTTCTTGTCCCCTACCAATCCATCTATCAGGAAATTTTTCGTTCAGATATTGTCTCACTGCAATGTACACAACGCAGCCTGGCTCAAATTCTCTGACAAATCAGATGATGCAGGTCGTCAAACTAAGGCCTTCGCCACAACTCATGGTCTAGAACAACTAGTCGAACTACCAACTCGCATTCCAGATGTTACCAACCAGTTGGCCAAACACTAGATCTTTTTCTCACCAGCAATCCTGATCCATATAGAATAGAAGTTTGTGCCCCACTTGGAAACTCTGACCACACCCTCATCTCCACAACCTGCTCTTTCCATGTACATGTACAGGGTGATTCACCATAAATGCCCCCCCCCCTCTGGCTCAGTTATTTTTGAACCGATTTCAAAATTTGAAATATCTTCTCGAATGATTTTCGATAAAGTTTTTTTTTCCGCTACATCAGAAAATACAGGGTGTTCGGAAAAAACGATCTACAGGGTACTATTTGATTATTTCAAATGGAACACGCTATTTTTCATTTTATTTTTAGATTCTTCCTGAAGAGCTGATTGGATCAATGCATTACACTTGGGGTCTAGCGGGAATGATCACAGAAATAAAGGGTGTTCAAAATCGAGATTTTTCAACTTTTGGATATTTTTATGACGGAACTATTCATTATCGGTCAAAACGGCTTCCATGTCTGTGTCTCAACTCTTGATTCACTGTCTACTGACATTTAATAATTGGAACAGATACAGGGTGATCAGAATTCTGAATCTTGAACCACCCAGTAAATGTTTCATTTGAATGTCAGTAGATAGTAAATCGAGAGTTGAGATAGGGACATTGAAGCCGTTTTGACCAATAATGAATAGTTTCGACACAAAAAAATCGAAAACTGAAAAATCTCGATTTACAACACCCTATATCTCTGTAATTATTCTCGCTAGACCCCAAGTGTGATGTATTGATGGAATCAGCTCTTCAGAAATAATCTGAAAATACGATGAAATACAGGGTGTTCCATTTGAAAAAATCAAGTAGTACTCTGTAGATCGTTTGTTCCGAGCACTCTGTATTTTCTGATGCAGAGGAAAAAAAAATCTGAAAAATCATTCTAGATTATTTTTCAAATTTATGAAATGGTTCAAAAATAAGTGAGCTAGAGGGGGAGACATTTATGGTGAATCACCCTGTACCATCCAGCATCACAACTCCTACCCGTCTCATGTGGCATCAAAATTCGGCCGACTGGGAAGGTCTTCGTATGTTTTTTTCAGCGTTTCCATGGAAGAGAATTTGTTTCTCCTCAGCAGATACAAAACGATGTGCTAAGACAATTTCTGAAATCATCATGTTGGGGATGCAAACCTACATACCGAACACGGCAAGAAGAACATCTTCCGATGAGGCCTGGTTCAGTAGAAACTGCTCTAGAGCTGTCGATTCCAAACAGGCAACATTCCATCGATAGCAGAAAAATCCACGCCCTCTGACCAGAGCAGAATATGTCGAGGCTAGAAGCATATGCAATGAGACAATTCGATCATCAAAGGATGCTTATAATGCCAAAATAAGATCAAAACTTGTTGAATGTCCTAACGGATCCCGTTCATTTTGATCCTTCGCCAAAGCTGTAGGGAGAAACTTCACTTCCAGCACGTTTCCTCCTCTAACCAAGGATGATGAAACTCTAGCCACAATTGCCCAAGAGAAAGCCAACATTTTCGCGCATTTATTTGCTGAAAATTCCTTTCTGGATTCATCGGGAAAACATCCTCCAAACATACCTCCAAACTCAGAGCTGTTTCCACCATCATACCAAGTGTTTCGCAAGGATCGTAATTTGGTGTCTAGTGGAAAATGTCACGGAGGAGGGGTTATGATAGCCGTTCATAATAATTTAATGTGCAATAGTGTTTCACAGTGGAGTAGCAATGGCAGGATTGAAGAGATATGGATATCAGTGGCGCTGGATGGGGGTAAGAAGTTATATTTATGTTGCGTTTACGTCCCCCCGACTGTAAATGCAGATGATTTGAAGTTGCACTTAGAGCAAGTAGAAAATATCATTAATAATAATCCTCAGCATCTGTTTGCTATAATTGGAGACTACAATCTCCCAAAATTGAGCTGGGAAAAAGATAACAACTATAAACTCTTTGGTCTAAATCCATCAGGCGCCACTGACAAGAAAAGTGAACACTTCATCAACTTTCTCTCTTCGGCAGATTTGAAGCAGTTTAATGATGTAAAAAATTGCAATGGAAGAATTTTAGATATTGTATTGTCGTCGAGTGACACGAATATAAAAATCTGCCCCGCGATACTTCCATTCGTCAGTGAAGATCCTCATCACAAGGCACTTGAGATAACTCTAAAATATGTTGAGCAAAAAAAAATCCCTAGGAATTCTCGTATTAAGTTTTTGTATGAACACTCAGATTTCACTCAAATCAATAACTTTCTCACCAGCGTTGACTGGGATAATACTTTCAATGACAAAGATATTGATGACTGTGTCAATATCTTCTATAATATCTTACAGCAGGCAATTGATGAATTCGTACCAAAAAAAGCACTCAATAATAAAAAATACCCTCCTTGGTTTTCAAAAGAAACACTGCTTGTTATTAAACAAAAGGCAATACACCATAAAAGATGGAAAACTCTAAGAAACCCTGCTGACTATGACCGATTCTCTTACCTCCGTAGAACATTAAAAAAAAATATTGACGACGACTTCAAAAAATATGTTGAAAAATGTGAAAATAAAATAAAAAATGATCCTAAATACTTCTGGTCATATCTATCGAAAAAAAATAATATGCACTCCATTCCTATGCAAATGAATTTTTGTAATAAATCCTATGAGGGGACAGAATCGATCTGTGAAATGTTCTCGAATTATTTCAGTGGAGTCTTCGAAAGTAATCAAACCCCATTTTTGATTGCCAAAGAATCAACTCAACACGCTTTCAATATCAGCACTATAACGGAAAAACAGATAATGGAAACTTTGAACGAGCTTGATTGTAAAAAAGGGCCTGGTCCTGATAACCTGCCTCCACATTTCATTAAGACATTGAGCAATAGTTTGTTGAAACCCCTTCATTTACTGTACAATAAATCACTTCGCTCAGGCTTATTCCCATTAAAGTGGAAAATAGCGAAAGTTATACCCATTTTCAAGTCTGGAGATAAAACAAACGCAGGGAACTATAGGCCTATATCAATATTGAACATTTTCGGAAAAATATTTGAATCAATCTTAACAAAAGAAATATTTTTTATGGTTAAAAACGTCATTACAATTCATCAACACGGTTTTCACAAGAAGAGAGGCGTTATTACCAACTTAGCACCTTTTGTTCAAAACGTATTTGATATTATGGAAAGTGGACACTCAGCATGTGCCGTGTACACCGATTTCTCGAAAGCATTCGATAAAGTGCATCATCCTACTATGATAACCAAACTGGAGAATTTCGGTGTGTACGGTAACCTCCTGAGTCTCCTGACCTCTTATATACAAGACAGGCGCCAGTACGTTGCCATCAACAACTTCAACTCTAATAAAACTCTCATCACTTCTGGGGTTCCCCAGGGCTCCCATTTAGGTCCCATTCTATTCAGTGTCTTCGTCAGCGATGTGGAAAAATTCATCAAATATTCGAAAGTAGCAATTTACGCAGACGATCTAAAGCTCTATATGCCAATCGAAACATCATTGAATTACGCTGAATTTCAAGAAGACCTAAATACTCTTTATGATTACTGTAAGTTCAATAGATTATTCATTAACATCAAGAAATGTCACCAGATTGTTTTTTCAAGAACCAACAATTGTCTATCGAATGACCTTTTTATAAATAACGAAAAAATACCACCGTGTGATGAGGTGCGCGATCTTGGAATCATCCTGGACAAAAAGTTGACATTTGACTCATATTTGGAGATAACTGTAAGGAAATCCCTTCGCATGTTAGGATTCGTTTTAAGAAATACGAAGGACTTTCGTAATCATGGATCCCTAATAACTGTCTATAAAACATTAGTGAGGCCGATATTGGAATACTGTACATGTATATGGAACCCTTTTTATGAGAAATACGTGGCAAGAATTGAAAATGTACAAAAAAAATTGGTAAATGCTCTTAACTTCAGATTTTTCCAATATCGTCATCATTTTACATATGAATCTAATTTGAACTTTTATAAAATAGAATCAATGTTCATCAGAAGGGAGTTCTTCGATATTCTGTTTACATATAAAATATTGAATAATTTTATTGATTCACCAAATTGCACTGAATATTTAGTTTTGAACAGTAACCCAAGATTTGTGCGAAATCGCCTCACTTTCTACCCACCCTCTTAGTCAACTAACTATTATGGCAACTCTCCAATGATCCGATGCATGAATGCTTACAACACAATTTGTCACTCGAATATTGATTTGTTCTATTCGAATATGATTAGCTTTAAGAAGAAACTGCGGCTTTTCTTGCTTGATTTTTATGCTCCCACAGCAGTTGATAATTAAAATAGTTTGTATTATTATTATTTCTACTATTATATTATTACTATTTCTTACTGCACCTATAAAATTTGCACCTTAGTATGTAAGTAAAAACTCTCAACATATTGTCATAGCTATTGATATTTTGTTATAATGTTTACATGTTACTATGTATCTTCCTATTAAAGGATGAACCACTAAGGTTCATCTGTTTGGATGATCCACAAATAAATAAATAAATAAATAAATAAATAAATAACGCCAATTGACAGTCATATGCCCGAGATTACCTTTCGCCAACGTACTATAAGGAAGATTTTATGGGGTCTCAACACCAACAAAGCTTATGGCTCCGCCGGAATCCCACCGATAGTTCTCAAGAAATGTGCTCCCAAACTAACACCTGCTCTCTGCAAGTTGTTCAACTACTCTAACAAATTGGGGATATTCTCGTCCAACTGGAAAACTGCAAGAGTACAACCAGTTCTCAAAAAAAGCAAGAAGACCCTTCCTAGCAATTACAGACCGATCGCACTGCTATCTAATATTTCGAAGATCATGGAGAAAGCTATCAACATCGAGCTCATGAAATACCTGGAACATTCAGGTATTATCAATTATTGGCAATATGGCTTTTGTCATCAGAGATCAACTGGTGACCTGCTCGATTACGTCTCACATATATGGCAGCAATCTATTGAAAAATATGGTGAAACCTTAGCCGTGGCACTTGATATCTCCAAGGCATTCGATCGAGTTTGGCGCCACAGACTCCTCCCCAAGCTTCCATCTTATGGCTTGCCTAACCTGGTTATGTTCTCTGCTAGCTAGTTTCCTCTCCAACAGGTCCCTCCATGTAGTGGTCGACAGAATTTTATCTGACTCTCTTATCATAAATGCTGGTGTTCCGCAAGAATCAATTCTAGCACCAACACTATTTCTACTCCATATCAACGATTTGTTGGAAGCAACCTCATGTCCAGTACACAGCTTCGCGGATGATAGTACCTTCCATACCTCCTCCTCTTCCAGGGCTCCAATACCAGCCAGGCAAATCAGAAACGAACGAAGGAGAATTGTTGACAATATAAATATGGACTTGGCAACAATCCTCGAATGGGGATCCAATAACTTGGTAGATTTCAATGCAAACAAAACACAAGCATGCCTTTTCTCTCCAAAAGCCGATCTCACTGTGCCCACCTTCTCAGGAGTAACCATACCTTTGAAGACATCCATTTAGATGCTTGGTATCACTATCAGCAATAACCTTTCTTGGGAAAATCACGTGAGATCAATTGCGAAAAGTGCATGTTAAAAACTTGGTTTTCTATTTCGGGCCAGGAGCTATCTCACTTCTAGTGAGCTGCTTATGATCTATAAGGCACAGCTCCGACCTGTCCTGGAATACTGTTTCCATATTTGGATTGCAGCACCCAAACATACCCTGAAACTGTTGGATTCTGTCCGAAAAAGGGCAATTCGTCTCGTGGGTGATGCATCGCTCACAAACTCACTCACTTCTCTGGAACACCGTGAAAAAGTTGGCGATCTGGCTCTATTTTATAGATATTTCCATGGACGATGCTTTTATGAAATATCAAAAATTTCTCCTCCCTTGGCAGTCCCCGCGAGATTAACCCGTCGAGTTGAGGCTTCGCACTCCTTCATGGTCACTTTGGAGACCTGCAGAACATCTCTTTCTAAAGACTCGTTCATCCAACGAACAGCGGGGCTCTGGAATACATTGCCAAGGGAGGTGTTCTCCGAGGCATATAACCTCCAGTAATTCAAGAAGAACACCAATTCTTACTCAATTTCCCTTGGTTCTCACGATGTTCTCTGAACATTACAGGATATCCCTTTTCGTGGGAACCAGAACAAGAAAAAAAAACGTGCAAAATGAGGTGATGCACCGTCGTGGATGGAGAACATGTGTCGACGAACATTGATGAGCAAGTCTCCTGATAAATCTGGCAAAAGTTCTTGAAGAAAGTGTGGTAATTGGATTGGCCCGACCAAAAATGTTTCGATACATCCGATCCATACATTAATTTCAAATTCTTGTCGATAGTGTCTAGCTTCAATGGCATGTGGGTCTTCATCAGCATATACATGCTCATTGTGCAGGTTTGTCACGCCACGACGTGTAAAACAAGACTCATCAGTAAAAAAAAATATTAGTGTGGAATTAGTTATCAATTAGTCTGCGCTCCCGAACAATCAGTGAAAAATTTGAACGTGATCCGTGGTTAAGTGGTGATAACTCTTGCACTACCATATATAACATGGATGAATAAATTGTTTCCAGCAGATCCGATTCACAGTGTTTCTTTGGAATCCCTGTTTGTCGCTGCACAGATCTGGTACTTATCTCAGAATAGTAATTGATTATTTCATGTGGGAGCTAGGCATCCTACCGCGTGGAAACAAGGCCCAATACGATTCGGGCCAGGCACGTGGACAGTGAATTCGATCGCTGGACAGTTAGTCGATAATAAGGTGACGAAGAGTATTGTTGTTATTGACCGAGGTCGAGAGTAAACACGTATATTTTGGAAAGTGTTGAGTTATTTCATAGACTTCAACCCCACAGCCTGCTTACATTTGTCAGAAGTGTTGGATATATAATTCAGAGAAGTGTGGTAGGAGTATTCTCGGAAGGTGTGGTTATAGTGAACATTTTGGGAATATTCCTCTGTTCTAATGGTGAGCTAAATCCAGTTCAGTGGAGTCATCAGGAATGAGGACACCCCCTCAAGTATCGGATGGTGGTAGTATGGCTCAGACATTAGGAGGTACACCGCCTTCAACACTAGAGCAACAGGTGGAATCTCTACAAAAAGCAGTGAAAGCTATGAGAGGAAAACTTGAGGTGAGCGATTAATCCTTTTCATGGGAGAATATTCCAAATTTCGACCCACTCAACAAAAATATATCAAATAATAAATGGGTACGATTGATTGAAGAAAAGGCTTATTTTTGCCGGTGGGATGACGTATCTACTACGCAGTTTGCAGTGAATAAACTGGCAGGTAGAGCTCGCGAGTGGTTTATCAATACTGAACATATGTGTTCTAAGTAGACAAATTTGAAATCGTCGTTACGAGAAACTTTTGATGTTAATTCAAAGGCAATCGGGAAACTTTTTAAAGACGCAGCGAATTATAGTTCGTCCAGTGAATCTACATACATCAAAAATTTCACAAACAAACTGAATGAAATTGAAAAACTAACGTGGACTATCGGGGAGGCGGACAAAATGAATATAGTCATTAGTGGAATTGAGAATAAAACGGTCAAGCAAAATGCGTTAACAAACAATTTCAGTGAGCGAATTACTTACTTTCTTCAGAACATCGTATAGAAACACCACTGAATAAGTCTCGCTGCTTTCGATGTAATTCATTAGGGCACAAAAAGTTCAATTGTCCTCTAGGTCATAACAAAAAGGGTGATTCGATTGCACATCGCCCTTCCACCAGCAAAATTTTGTAACTTTTGCAAAGAACCGGGACATACGGAAATTGCGTGTAGAAAAAAAGCGTCATTGGAAGCAAAACGAGTCCATAAGGTGGGTAATCATTTCCGAAACCTTTATTCCAAAGATGTATACATTGGAAATATCAAAGTAACCGGTTTCATCGACACAGGGAGCGAAGTCACAATAGTGAAACAAAGTGTGGCCACGAAGCTCAATTTAATTCAAACCTCCAAGGTATGCTTCATTAACTGTTCTTCTCGAAACTTGATAGAGGCTAGGAAAATACCTCAGTGTGAAATAAAGATTGATGACGTTAGGGCAAATGTGGAAGTTATGGTAGTCCCAGATTTTTATTGCGTTACGGACGTCCTGATTGGCCATTCATTTACAAGCCAACCGCATGTAATGTTTGTCAAAAATGGAACAGACATACAATTTTTTCATGTAGCCGATATTCACGTGAACAACAAAATCAAGACTTTGGGCAAAATTTCATACGATATGATCGAGTGTGAAGGTGAACGATCCAAATTGTTAGAATTGTTGAACCTATATAGAGACTGTATAGCGCTAAATATTTCCGAGATGGGAAAAACAAATTGTATCGAAATGAGTATAAAACTGTTGTTTTCCTCACCCATATGCTATAAACCATACAGACTTTCTGAGGACCAACGTCAGAGAGTTAAAGAAATGGTGGGTGAACTATTACAGAACAATATTATTCGTGAATCGAGTTCAGCGTACGCAAGCCCTATCATATTAGTACCAAAATCAGACGGAGAATATAGACTATGTGTGGACTACGGGAAGTTGAATGCCATCACCGTAAAGAGAAAGTTCCCAATTCCACTAATAGAGGACCAAATTGACAAACTGAGACATTTTCGTATATTCACGACTCTTGACTTGTATTCAAGGTATTATCAAGTGCCAGTTACTCAGGACTCCATTGATAAAACGGCATTCAATACCCCGGAGGGAAAATACGAATACCTGAGAATGAGTTTTGGGTTATGTAACGTCCCCTTTTTCTTTCAACGCATGATGTAAAAAATCATGGTTGATATAAAAACCGAAAACATTTTCCGTACGTTGATGACATAATAATACCCACCGAAAGAGTGTCAGAAAATATTCATTTATTAGGGAAAGTCCTGCACATTTCGAAAAAATACAATTTAACTCTACAAATTTCTAAATGCAAATTTTTTTCCAAGTACAATCACGTACTTGGGAGAAAGTATTTCAGCAAATAGCATTAGACCAGTAGAAAGTGAAGGTTTAGCGGTACTCAATATCAATACTCCACAAAACAAGAAGCATTTGAGGCAATTTTTGGGCTTGTCCGGATACTTTAGAAAGTTCATGAAAAACTATGCGATCTTAGCCAAACCACTGACGCTGTTGTTGAAAGAGCGTGAGGTGTGGAGCTGGGGTTCTGAACAAGACGAAGAAAATATCAAACAGCGCCTTGTAAACTGCCCGACACTGAAAATATTCGATCCATCCTCAGAAATAGAAGTTCACACTGACGCGAGTTGTATTGATATCGGGGCAATGTTGCTCCAGAAGCACCAAGATGGATGGCATCCGGTAGCATATTTCAGTAAACAATGCACTTATGAGGAAAGCAAATATCACTCGTACGAACTAGAAAGGATGGCGGTTGTGTTCGCCCTATGACACTTTCGGATTTATTTGTTGGGTGTATTTTTTACTGTTTTCACTGACTGTGAAGCAATAAGAAGCACTTCAGTGAAGAAAGACTTAATACCAAGGATAGCGCGCTGGTCGTTAGAAATTCAGGACTTCAATTTCGAAGTTAGGTACATAAGCGGTACAAAGATGGCACATGTTGATTTTTTAAGCCGGAATCCAGTAAATGACTACAATGACTATGCGCAAGTGCACAATATAATTAACATCGACGAAGGGGAGTGGATTAGGGCAGGTCAGTTGCAAGACGATGAAATCAGCAAAATCAAACATATCTGGCAATCACCTAAAATTCCGGAAAATAAGAACTATTTTGATAATTTTTGCTTCAGAGGTGATATCGTATTTAAAAAAGTCAGCGATAGCGTTCGTTGGGTAGTACCAAAAAGTTCGAGATGGCTGATATGTAGGTTAAATCACGATGATGTTAATCACATGGGCTATGAAAAAACACTGGAACGTATAAGGCGAAATTACTATTCTCCAAAAATGGCCAAATTTGTGAAAAAATATGTATTAGCGTGTTTGAACTGTTTATACATGAAAAAGAAGTCCGGACCCGTAGCAGAGGAGCTACATCCTATACCAAAAGGAAATATTCCGGTTCAAACACTACATTCAGATCATGTAAGGCCGTTTGTAAGGTCTGAGAAGTACAAGAATACACATTTGTTGGTAATAGTAGATGGTTTTTCAAAATTTTGTTTCTTGGAAGCAGTTAAAAATACCAAAGTTGAATATGTATCGAGGGCGTTAGAGAATTGTATGTTCCTTTTCGGTGTTCCCGAGAGAATGATTACTGACAGACCTCTGAATCAATGAAATCATTCTGTAAAGATTACAATATAAAACATATATTAAATGCCGTTGCCACGCCGCGAGCAAATGGGCAGTGCGAACGATTCAACCGCACGATATTAGATTCCCTTCGATGCCTTAGCATAAACGAAGATGAAAAGTGTTGGGACAAGTTTATCAAAAAGGTTCAGTATGGTCTCAATACAACAATAAATAGATCATCCAAAAAGACACCGCATAAAAATTTTGATAGGACTGAATCCTAAACCGATGCCGATTCGATCATTTTAATCGAAATTGCGGAAACGGTTACTCGTTGTGATTTAACTAGCTTGCGCGAACAAGTTGAGGCCAACATCAGTCAGGAGCAATTGAAAGCAAAGTATAGGTTTGACAAGAAGTGCTCGAAACCAAAGAAATACAAGAAGGATTCTTTGGTTATAGTGAAAATCACTAATCAAAAACAGACGGGAAGTAGTAAAAAACTTCAACCGGTATTCAAGGGACCATTTCGAGTGAAAGAAGTCATGGTGAATGACAGATATGTAGTTGAAGATCTGAGAGGTACAACAAAACACGTCACAACTGTTTCTGGGGAACACCTCAAACCGTGGGTCGTTCTGGACGATGAATTTAGTCAATCATTAGGATGTTTTTTTTGTTCTGTTTTTTGTGTATTGTTCGATTATTTTGAGTATTGGTTCATGTTTTAGAACCAGATGAAGTTAATCCAGATTCACGTTTTCGAATCAAAAATGCCTGATTTACGTTTTTGAATCAGATACTTGGTTTATGTTTTCGAACCAGGGGAAGTTAAGCCTAATTTACTTCTTGGAATCAGATGCTTGGTTTATGTTTTCGAACCGGGTGAAGTTAAGCCTGATTTACGTTTTCGAATCAGAGGCTTGGTTTATGTTTTCGAACCAGGTAAAGTTGAGCCTGATTTACGTTTTCGAATCAGATGCCTGGTTTATGTTTTTGAATCAGACGCCCAGTTTATGCTGTCGAACCAGACGTCTGCTCAATACGTTCGGGACGCAAGAGATGTTGAGTCTGGTTGGCGTCTTCGAACCAGACTTCTGCTGAGGCGCTAACGACACATGGTTCAGCCACTGGAGTACCTGTCCACATCATCCTCTCCTTCCAACAATGAGAGCTCGAGGGCGAACTCTCGACAGGGTGGCCGAGTGTGGAAGCTAGGCATCCTAACGCGTGGAAACGAGGCCTAATACGATTAGGGCCAGGCACGTGGACAGTGAATTCGATCGCTGGACAGTTAGTCGATAATTAGATGACAAAGAGTATTGTTGTCATTGACCGAGGTCGAGAGTAAACACGTATATTTTGGAAAGTGTTGAGTTATTCCATAGACTTAAACCCCACAGCCTGCTTACATTCAAGAACAGCTTCTTCCGTATTAGGTCTTTAGATTCGGGGTCTTCCAGCGTTGATTCTGACTGGTTCCATCATCCCTGTTTCTCGAAGACGTCTCTCAATTCGGTCAAAAGTTTTATGATCAGAAATTCTCCGGTTTCGATACTTCTCTTGGTCGCGGGCACTTCTGCGCCAGTAACCTTGACAGAATCCAAGAACTGAAATCATATTGGTCTGCTCATCATAAGAGAAATTCATATTTGATAGCAGTTAAAATAACAATAACAACTGGATAATACTAAATGGTCGGTAATAACAAAATTGAAGAATTAATCGAAATCTTTACAGATAATGTCAACAACAAACATGAATGACAATTGATTTGTTTTTTGTCAAAATCACGCCTTGCCTTGTTTCCACTGCCAACTAAGTTTCATATCACAATTTAATTAAACTTGCACAGGTAATATCTAATAGCATTATCTGAGAGAACAATTTTTTTCTTCGAAACTATGCGGTATACGAAATTTTTACGAGAGGAATAAAATGAAGATAATAAATTTCAGAACCGTATTATGGCCCCTCCTTAGGAAAGTTCTGGAGATAATGTAATGGAGTGAGGGTGGTTTTAACCCTTTTCCGATGTCTTCTAGGTTTCTTCGATTATCAGAAGGAAAGTATTCCTCTGAAATTGACTATTGCCAAATTTCATCAGATTTTTTCCACTCATTTCTGAAAAGCGTACAAAAATGTTTTTCTTCATGTGAACTTTGACCCCTTCCCACGGACAAACGGTACATTTTGGCACATAAATAAATTGGGTCCAATCAACTTATTTTGACCTCCTCTACACGTGGTTGCTCTGTGTCCCAGAAATTTTGGGACATCCTGTATATGACAAACTGCAAGTGGCTATAGTATACACAAACAATCACCAGAATCAAATTGCCATCATCAGGAGACATTTTTAAGATAACTAAATGTATGCTCAATGTATAACAGTTTTTCAAACAGGGTCCTAACGATTTAATAGGGACAGTATGGCAATTTCCTAAACGGCACGAGATCTAAAATTGATTAGATTAGACTAAAATTGCGTAATCTGTACCTCTTCAGTGATAGACCAAGCGATGGGGAATTTCTATTCGGAAAAGGTCGGAAAGACATGAGATTTTGTGGGATGGAAGGAATAGATTTCCTGATAGTCCACCTGAGTTTGCGACCTCGAGGGATTGTTGCTCAAGAGTGAGGGGGTGAAAACTCGCCCCTCATGGCGCTCGGCAGAGAATAGCATCGTAGGGGTAATGCTATTGAATAAAGTTCAGATAAAATATGTTGGCAATTTGCATTTTCTCTTTTCGACCAATAATTTTCGGTCCACGGCGTGCCAAAGTTAGGAAGTAGTTTGCAATTTTTGATAAAATCAGAATTTAATCGTGGATTGGGATGAAGATGGCTACCAAACAATTCCGTGATATTTCTGCTATGAGAGTAAGGTTTTTGAGTAGGCAGTTGCTCGATTCGATATATACAGTAAGGATAGATGGAGTACACCAATGCGCTTCTGAATAATCTATATTTCATGGGTCTATCAATCTTTATAACCAAGATACAGGGCGATTTATTGATTTTCCCCATATTTTCAATTGATCATCTTATGAACCACCCTTTTCATTTGTTTGATATTCAGATTGTATGTTCTTTGTCCACAGTGGTGACGATAGATACAATGAAAAAAAAATCTTACTGTAGGGTAGAGGTAGGTTTCGAGTCGAAACAACACCTTGTATATCAATATTTCAAAATCTCATTCACAAATTTGGAAAGAGCAGGAAAGAATAAGTGAGACTGAATGTATTTGGTGTTTCCGCATACAACTTTTTCACCTATCAACTTGAGTCAAATCTAGAGGTTTGAATAATGAGGTGGCAAAAAATTGAAATAAAACCATTTGTGGTCACCAATGGCACTTTTGTAATGATGTCTTTCTGAGCCAGCTTCAAAACTAGATTGGTTTTGATCAATACCTGGGACTGATTCTAGTTGAATTTCACTTGTTCGAAAGTTCGAAACCCGAAAACCTGAGAGAGCTGAGTAATTCATTGATTCCTGACTTTCCAAAGCTTTTCCTGATAGTGAACTCCGATAAACATCATAACAACCCAAGAGCCTTCACTATTTTTCGAATTATTAATCTGCTCAAATGATGGATGTTTACATGATCATAACTTTTTTGTTATTTGATATTTTCTAGTTGAATTCATTCAGTAGCATTAACAAGGGTAGTGGCACTCTGAGAGAGTCGCTGAAAATTATGTATTCGATTTCTCTCGACAAATCATAGACTATTGTATTTCTGATGTGGATATTCTGACCAAGGCCTGTTTGAAATTTCGACAGCTCATGTTGTCTGAAACTAATGTATGTCCGTTCACTGAAGCCGTTACGATCGCTTAGACATGCAATAAGGTTTTCCGTAAGAATTTTCTGAAACCGAATACCATAGGTATTATTCCCAAAGGTGGATACAAACATCGTGATAATCAATCTGTGATAGCCACCCAGTGGTTACTCTGGGAGGAGAAACTACCGGATATGAAAATCCAGCAAGCCTGCCGATCTTCAGAGGCCCTTATCGGTAATCTTGAAGTTGATGGGTATTCTGACGAAACAAAACAAGTTTTCGAGTTTCAAGGCTGTTTCTATCATGGTTGTCCTCGGTGTTATATTGATCAGAGAGATACTCCTCTCAGAAACTGCCCTTCCTAAACTATGAACCATCGTTATGACACGACCATTGCCAAAATCAATAAAATCAAATTCTCAGGGTATGAGGTTATTGAAAAATGGGAGTGTGCTTCGCAACTTAGTCAACGATCATCCCCTGCTTAAGAATCTACCTCTCGACCCCCGAGATGTTTTCTATGGTGGCCGAACGGAAAACATTGTCGAATATTACAAGGCCGGGGATGGTGAACAAATCAGATACGTTGACGTTTGTTCGCTCTATCCCTGGGTATGTCAATATGGCAAATTTCCTGTGGGTCATCCGAAAGTACTTGTTGGTGAAGATGCTTCTACTGTTCATTTTTCATTAATATCACGGCTTGTTAAATGTGCGATTCTCCCGCCTCAAGATCTTTTTCATCCTGTTTTACCACAGAAGATGAACAACAAGTTGATGTTTGTTCTTTGTCGTTTATGTGGTGAAAACTATAATACTAGTAGTTGTCATCACACGGATGAAGAGGTGGGGTATCGAATTATTGACATCAAAGAGATTTGGTCTTACGATAGTGTGCAATTTGGTGAAGATGTTTCAGGCCTATTCACCGATATGATGAACAAATTCATCCAAATAAAACAAGAATCATCAGATTGGCCTAAGAATTGTAAGACCGAAGAATAGAGAGATAGGTACATTGAAGAATTCTCACAACGGGAGGATCTTCTGCTGGAAAATTCTAAAATTACCGATAACCCTGGTTTGAGAGCACTGGCCAAGCTTATGCTGAATTTCTTCTGGGGTAAGTTTGGTCAGCGTGAAAACCAACCGAAAACGTCTATAATCAATCAGCCCTCGAAATTCTTCTCGATGATGACGGATCCTTCCCTTATTGTCAATACAGTACTCCCGATAAACGAGGATACCATCATTGTTAATTGGGAGTATAAGGAGGAGAGGTATGACACCCTTTCCACAGTCAATGTGGTAATAGCTGCATATGTAACAGCCTTAGCTCGGCTGAAGCTTTACAGCTATTTACAGCAACTTGGGGAGAGGGTGTTATACTATGACACGGACTCTGTTATCTATGTTTCTAGACCAGGGGCATTTGACATTCCTAATGGCCAATTTATTGGCGATATGACTGACGAAATGGAATGTTACGGTCCTGGTTCCCATATCACAGAGTTTGTATCTGGTGGTCCAAAAAATTATGCCTATGAACTGTGGTCAACCAAGGAACAGGAGTTCAAAGTTGTTTGCAAAGTTGAAGGTATTTCACTGAACTATGCTGCTTCACAGCTGATTAACTTCGAATCGATTAAAGATATGATTCTGAACAATGGGGCCCTCGTCGAAATTTTGAGCAAACAGTTGCGACGAACCAAAGAACATGAGGTCATCACAGTTGTTTTCACCAAAAAGTACGAGCCTGTAAGTTTGAAGCGGAAATTTCTCGAAGATAACACTTCTGTACCTTACAGTTTCAAGAAGTTGAAACTATCAAAAATATTTTTCCAAATCACAGCATCGTTTTGCTTCTTTCTCTTTATCAGACAGAGATGAAAAAGTTACGATTAAAGCTTTCTGATCAGTGTTCTATACAAAATTCGAAAAAAAAGTTTCCGACACAAAACTCGTGAGATAAAGAGCACTCGTTCACGTTCACCATTGGAGCTGTGCAATGAATTGAAAAAAAATCAGTCGTTTTCACGGCTACTCTGAAATTTCGAGGTGAATAGTGCAATAAAAAAAGACCCCAACCATCTGGCAAATTGAAGAAGTGTTTCTATTAATTTAGGAATCGATCTTCGTTCGGCTAGAAATAGAACAAACAAAAACTGCTCTGATTTCATATCAACAGTCACCTGTTTATTATTATTATTATTATTTTATTTCATATAATTTCAGTCACGACCCTGTGGCCTCCGACGTCACGCAGAGTCGTGCTGGATAAAATCCAGTGACTACTCCTCACAGCCTGTGAGGTGAATAATCACTGGGACCAAGTACCGTGTGCCCTGAGTAGACGCAATGATCCTGGTATGACTGCCTTCTGCATTCCACCAGCCAGGATGTGTGCCTTATTATGGCACGCTGGGATTTTCTGGATCTCCGAGAGCAGCGTGTGTCGTGTGCCTCCTAGGGAGCCGATTATCAGGATGACAAATTCCACAGAATGGTCTGGATAGAGCCGGCGGAGTTCGAAGAGAAGATCTCGATATTTAGTCCGTTTCTCCTCCTCCTTCAGAACGATGTTCGGTTCGGCTGGCGCCGAAAACTCGATCACGAACATCGCTTTGGTTTGATGGTCGAGGAGGACTACATCAGGCTTGTTAGCTTGTATTTGCCTGAGGGTGGGGAATGAGAAGTTCCAATAAATTCGGCACCTCTCATTCTCCACAACGGACTCAATATCCCCCGAAGCATAGGGCAGCACTGGGGTCTCGTCTATTCCGTACGAGTGCCTCAAATAGTAGTAGAGCACTCGCAATACCGCATTGTGTCTATGGATATAGGCCGAGACTGCATACACCGTGCAAGAAGACAGCAGGTGCATAATTGTCTCGGGCACCCTGTGGCAGGCCCTACGAGAGTGTTGAAAACCTCATCCTGGCATGCCATGATGAACCCCTCTGTTTCCGATTTGAGCCCGCCTGACTTGAGAAAAGCAAAAGTCAGTTCTTTGGATAAGCCCTGGTCTTCAATGGTCTTGAAGTAGACCGAATGCATGGGCTTATCTATGTGAAGCTGCAGGTGCTTTCTCACTTCTGCAGCTTTGATGCGGGCCTTCCTCCGAGCAGGCTCTAGCTCAGTAACTGAGTCCTGAGCCTCGCGCTTGGAGTCGAAAATCAGAGACAATTCATCGGCTGCTCGACGTGCTGCCCCAAAAAGAAAAGCTCCTACTCCTGCCACTTCATGGGTTTTAACCATTTGCAGGAGAGGATCCGAACTCCTGATGACTTTGCAGGCACCATCCAGAACCATTCTGTTATGGAGATACTCCAAGCTCAAGAGTCCACGGCCACCATGGTCTCTAGGTATGTATAACCGTGGAACGGGCGAATTCGGATGCAGACTCCTATGGAGATGCATCATCTTGCGAGTACTTACGTCAAGTTGTCGCAGCTCGACTCGAGTCCGCTTTATCACTCCAAATGAGTAAAGTAGGATCGGAACAGCAAGCATGTTAGTCGCAGCGACTTTGTTCTTCCATGACAGTTCTGACGACCAGATCTGTCGGAGCCGCTGCCGATACTTGCTGCGGAGAGCGTCTTTTACCCGTTGTGCCTCCTGGATGTGAGTTTCCTCTACACCCAGGTAGGTGTACGTCTCTCCGGCATCCAGGTGATATAGGATGCTTCCGTCCACGAGCTGCGCGTCCTTGTCGTAGTTCTCGCATCGTCCTCTCTTGAGATGAACCAGTGCACATTTGTCCATCCCGAATTCCATTCCAATTGCCTGCGTGTACTCCTGCACCACCCTGAGGGATTGGTCCATATCCCTCTCACCAGAGGCATAAAGTTTGAGGTCATCCACATAGAATAAGTGGGTGACCTTATGCCTCCGGTAACTGGGTGGGCCGCAGTTGTATCCTCTGGTTTTGCGGAGCTCAACGGATAGTGGCAGAAGTGAGATGCAGAATAGTAGAGGGCTAAGGGAGTCCCCTTGAAATACTCCTCTCCTTATGATGACTGGCTCTGTCTGAACTCTCGCATTACCTGAGTTAAGCGGGTCTTCCAGACCAGCATCAGTTGTTCTATGCATCTCACTATAGAATCGGGTATCGAAAGACATTTGAGCAAGTATACGAGTAACTCATGTGACGTTGTGTCAAATGCTTTTCGGTAATCGATCCAGGCCACAGAAAGATTCCGCTTGTACTGCACAGAGTCCTGTGTAATAGATCTATCTATCAACAGGTTCTCCTTACAGCCAGCGACACCTCTCTTTGACCCACGCTGCTCAAAAATCCGTTGGTAAACCGGATCAATTATTATTATTATCATTATTATTATTAATTATTCACCCCAAATCTTAAGAGTTTGTGGTTTTTGTATAGGCTATAGGGGATGCTTTTCGACGAAAAAAAAAAGCAAACGTGCCAAGGCTTTACCTCGAGGATGGTGGGGAAACAAGCATTTTATACCATGTTTTAGGTCGCATACCAACTGTTAATATCAGTGTGACAGATCTTTAGTATTTCGTCAGCTCTCCAACAGTAAAGACGTAATCAGCAATGCCAAACTGTGACTTGGGTAGACCATGCAATTGCTGTGACTGCAAACCTAGTTTCTGCTCTTTCTGTCACAAAGAGGGGGTTCATCATGTAATCAAAGACTACAGAACCGACAGAAAAGGGATAGACGCCTACAGTTTCACAGCATGGTGTGAAGACTGTTCCAAGAAAAAAATAGAATGGATAGTTTTGTGATTGTCTCATCTGTCAATTAAATATTTGATAGATCTTTCACTGAATCTATTACGTCCATTGAGGTCCTTTGCTAAATATGTAGGCGTCTAGATCGAAATCAAGACATAAAATCGAAAGTTACAAAATGAAAAAAAAAACAGTTAATACTGAAGCACCTTTGAGAAAATCCCAACATCATGTATACTTTATAATTGAAAAACTTGTTTCTATAGGCTCTATATATTTGTTGAACCCAGAGAATCGAAAACATCCAGTATACTTTATATTTCGAAGTGAAAAACATTTTCTTAATCCCCAGATAACCAGAAACACCCTGTATGTAGCATCGACTACTTGAGTAATATTCTTTCAATCTGAAATAACTGGAATATTCCACTTTAGACAATCCTGAATGAAAATAAAATTCCCATTCTCTTGTTAGCTGAAAACGAAGCAAAATATAAAACTGAAAAAAATCTCAATGTCTCACGAAACACCCAGTATTTAAAACAATCGTATTTCTGTTGTTATAGCTGAAATCAAGAAAAATTTCAAAAAGAAAATCCTAATGTTTTACGGAACGTCCTGTACGTCAAGTTATTATTATACACAGCTTTCTTAAAATTTTTCGATTATTATTGTTGATGTTGTGAACTGTCCTCTGTTTTTTCTGTTCATGCTAAGTATTTTCAAAATTGCTAAACTCAGTTTCTCAGTTATCTCTGTTTATGCTAAGTATTTTCAAAATTGCTAAAGTCAGTTCAATATGATGATTTCTCAGACATGTACCTAAAGCACAATAATTTTGAAGAACTAAATAAAGACGCTGCAGAAAAAACAATTATGCTTTTTAATAACTATAGTTTTTCGTCTCCTTTCGAATAATATCTACCTATTCGAGACTGGTGCCTTTTTCATTGCTGAGAAGCAGGAAAGTGAGCAACTTACCATCACTATCATTGAAAAACAGCTATATCCAGAAATGAGCGAATGGCATCCATCTATGCAGTAAGGGCCGCTCCAGTATCTAGTTTTCCCATGCACTTTTCACACACATACACACAGATTCTTGGCACAATGAAAACACACTAAATAATAATAGATAGGAATATTGTTACTCGAACCCTTGATTATATACACTATACTCAAAGCTCGAACTCTAATCACACACAGCGGAAATATAGCGTCGAGACAGAAAATCGTGATCTCGACTGTTTCAGTCACCTAATAAACTATTCGATATTTGAATTTTTCTTCTAATCTATTTCTAAACTGAGAATGTTTGTTGTTATACAAGGTGACTTAACAAGAAATAGGTTGTTCCAATTTTTTTTGAGGCACTATTTATAAGGTGTTTCCAGAAGTATTTGGTCGATTATCGAAAGCTATGCAGACATTAACATGTTAACATTACAGATGTCTTTATCATTGGTACCATATGCTATATATTATTTATGTTGTACGAGTTGTACCAGAAAAATCTTTGCGATGAGATTATTTGTTGGACATGGTATATTCTGCCTTTGATATGGGGTATGTGATACCTTGTATAGTGATGACACTACTTTATACCGAATTTCGGAAAAACCACTAGTTTTTTGTCTAGTATAGGTATGTTCGTGGTCATCGGAGGCTTCAATTATTTCGTGCATTGCGCGGTCATCGCTATACATCATTTCAACTGGGGAGTCTACCTCGCGATTATATTCGTTCCAACACAAACACACTATTGATCGGAATAATCAATTAGCGTGTCATATCTGTCATACGTTACCTATATGTTTGCAGGGTCCACCTATGGTCAGTTCTTGCAGTGAGTCCCTCCTATATATATTTTTTATTCGAGCACACTGTATATTGAACGGATGCAGCAGCTAGCTGGTAGCCGGCTTGCATAGGTAGCCTGGTCACATGGATCGTTGTTATCTGTCAACGGACATCTGTCAAATGCCATTTGTCAATTGTCATACGCCAGCTGTTTAATATGTTTGCTGATTCCACCTAAAGTGGTCGGTTTTTGCAGCGAAACCCCCTGTATATATGTTTTTATTCAAGCACACTGTATATTGAACGGTGCTGGTAGCCGGCTTGCAGAGGTAACCTGGTCACATTGATCGTTGTTATCTGTCAACGATGGCCATACGTCTAATCCATGTCCAACACAAAAGTGGGGTAGTATAACCTCGCCCTGTATATCTTTGCTATTCAACTCAAACATCCTGTCAATGATGATAATTTCATTCCTTCGCGCAAAATATCACTTTCACAGATCTAGTTCTACTATGTTCCCCATGCCACAAAAAAAAAACATTTTCAGCAGCAAACATTTGGTTTGTTGTCGAGAATCTATCTTGGGAATATTTCATAATAATTCGTTTTTCGTTGCAATAAAATTATGTCGTCTTATCTCTAAAATGGATATAAAGCTTTGCTCACTGGCGTGTCTAGTTCATTAATAATAATTTCTCTACCCGTTTGCATACCAACATCAAGTTATAACTTTCATGGACGCTTGAATATCACAGTGCGTAAATGGGTTTCATGCTTAGGTACCGAGTTCGATCCCCAAGCAGCTTTTTTTTTATCAAGTCGATGATGATGACGCAATTTGAATTTGTCGCCGTTCGCAGGGCCGCAAGTTGCTAGCCGGTGGTTTGGAGAAAAGTGGAGGGGAGGGGCTGGACTGGACTTTCACAACACCTACCTACCTCGTTCGACGGTACCTACAAACTGACTAGAAGACGCGAGAAAGAACAACTGTAAAAAAAACTAACTAAAAAACGCGTGCTCGAACAACTGTGAAAAAATCATAACAATGGCTATTTGTTTTACTAGGCGGAGAAGCACAAAATCTGATGCCGTGGCTGGCATTTCATATTCACAGCGTAGCCGAGGCCAGAAAAGAAGGTCAAGGCAATGAATCGTCTTTTCTGCCTAGGCAGAGAAAGTACACCTCTTCTGCCTGTTAAGTTTCACTAAAAAGACACTTCCAATGTCATTCGAAGAAAAAAGGAATGCTCTATACCTGATCTGTATCCTTCGAGTTTTGTAATTCTGAAAGTATTACTTCTGTCAAAATATTGAGTGAAGTTTGGATCGATTGAACCTCACGCAACAAAAATATGTATGAATAATTGAAGTTAGTAGTGGCTTCTCAGGGGTAGTTTAACAGTATAGTTGACTTGACACAACGGCTTCAAAGTCATATGGGTTTGACAAAAGTGTTATTCCTCAAATTTCGTTCCCAAGCAGCATGAGTGAGATATTGACTGTATGAAAAGATCTGTGACACCCAGTATACAGGGTTACATTGAAATAAATACAAATATTTCGAAGTTTGAGGAAGCTCGAAGTATATTATCGGATAGCACCAATAAAAAATATCACTGATGAAAAAAAATTAGGTGAGACCTTTTCTCCCACCCAAAGTCTCAAACTGTAGCGATTCTGACGTCACCTCTGTTTTGTGCGAAAAGCACAATCCACGACAATCACGCGGAGTTTAATCGTTTGAATGTTTTTGCAGTGGCGTACTTGATTATTTTTCGTTTTTCAGTCAATATTATCAATTGAATTTCTCCTTAATTGAATTAGAAAAAAATCTGATATTTTGGGAATATTCGCGAGACTGTATTATACCGATGTGCTGAATATGTGTACTTATTTCCAAAACACAATTTTGCTAGATACAAATCATTTTTTGTTTGAGCCTTGCGGTTTTGACGTTTCTCCACTACTTTTTTATGAAACTCAATATGACCTATATAGATTTTGCATAACGGTTTCCGTTTATGAGATACAGGGTGACTTTGAAAATTCACACTTTTCGGACCTTTCATTTATCTCCAAAGTTAATTGGAATAATGTTGAGATAAAAACTACGTCTGATGCAGAATTCTGCGTAGAATCCAGTGGCATACTCGAATTCTTTTTTCCGAGTATGGTTTCGAAAATACGACCGAACCTATATATGTTTTGATGGAACACCATGTATTTTATTACTTCGTTGGATTCGTTATTATTTTTTCTTCAAAATGATGCCTGATACTATTCAGGTAGGATGTTCAGAAATGCTTAAGATTACTGAAACATCACCTAATGATGATTTTCTGTTAGTTTGCCACGGCGAATTTTCCATATAAGAGAAGAATCAATCGGATAATTCTTATTTGTAATTTTTTTGTATAGGATAGTAAACAGATAAATATAATACACTCATCACTAACACGAAAAACGAAACGTAGGTACCTACCTAATAGAAACAGATAAATAATACAATCATTCATAATACAAATTAGATACAGAAGAAATACAAATTTTCAACATTACATAATATCTTACTGATTGAACTGTTCAAATTGCTGTTCATTTTGCCTAATACATATTTGGAAAACCTTTTTTAATACACCTGAGTGCATTTAATATTAGGAGAGAGCGCCTTTATAAATCGGAGAGCCGCCACTGTTGATGCACGAAGTTCTTCGGGACTGTTGTGTCTGTTGATGTTTATCTTATTTTTCAAATAGCCCCACAAGGAAAAGTCTAATATAGAGGAATTAGGTGGCCTTGGAGGCCACCTGATGAATCGATACGTTCCAATCCAACAACCCTGAAAATTATGTTATAAAAACCGCCCGATCAATCTTGAATTGTGGGCAGGGGTGCCGTCCTGTTGGAAATGTACGGAATTGAGGAAGACGAGAAGAACATCTTCCAGTATTTCCGGCAATACGTCTTCTGGAATGGTCAAGTACTCATGTGTGGTAAGAGATCCTTCAAAAATGCGATACATGATTTTTGTCCCCAATATGAAACATGCCACATTGAAACGAAATCAGCCCTGTTGTTGTCATTCAAAAATCAAGTGCTAGTTTGTATTGTATTTTGCCTGTTGAATATACCAGCACTGCATATATGTGATTTGTCTGACCAAATAACTGTTTTTGCAAAATCAATGTCTCTCTGAGCATGGTTCAAAAACCAATTGCAGAAATTCAAACGTCACCAGGATATCAGTGTCAGACAATATTGACTTTATAGGGCTCCAACTCATACTACTTCAAAATTCTGTGTACCCGTGATATAGAAATACTTTTATTTTCTGATTTTGTACAAGGCGTCTGATGATAGGCATGAACGCTAGCTAACACATTTATTCAATCTACTTCTTGATTTCCTCTATTATAAACCTCGGGCCTAGGTATGGAATATGCACCATAATTCAGTAAATTATTCTTCAGTCACAATATATAAATATGCTCGACTAGATTGATACCTCTCTGGATATCTGGTAGCTTTCGAATCTCTATGTAAAGAAATGTCTTGTAACAAAAAATTATCGACGGCATACCTGTTCAAATAGGGCTCTGATACGAAATAGCGCAGTTCAGAATAGCGCGAATAAAATAGCACAGGTCATAATAGCGCGTTGACATAATAGCGCATGAACATAATAGCGCATGGATAATGAAGTATACAATAACACACTCAAAATATATTCCGAACAATATCAAATTTGAAACATTTGTTCATCAACGATAATAATTAATGGTAAGTATGTGTACAATAAGAAGTTTCGACAAAGTTACAAAGATATATTATATGCTATTGTACGTAAATGTTGTTGTATGTACCTGAAGGATTAATTTTTGATCAAAACTGTTATCCTCTATCCATTATTTCTGAATCCGACTCTATATTTATTTACAAAGATTTCAGTGAAATTCTGTTCCTTTTCAATTGGTTACATAATTTGAATAAAGATGTATTGTAGCAATCCAACGAATTTTGAAAGGACAGATGCCAAGCCTCTAGGAAATTATTGGTGGTAGGTAAGTTTTATGAGGTTCTTAAGAAAAGGTTCCACATTTCAATATTGAATTCTGTTATTATTCCAAGAGCAAATTGAACGTATTTTATGGAACATAAGCCAGGGAGGCCAGCATTTTGCACTGAATTCTTGTATCTCTAGAAGATCTATAGCGTTCTAAGATGGAAAAAACATCCAGCAATTTCTACTTTCGGAAATAATTTGGAAAACGCAGAATAATATGCCATTTCGAAGTCGACCAATATACTTTCTGGCTTCAAATTGGTCAGAAGATCCAACAAATTTGCTAGAAGTCTTTCATAAGTATGCATTTGTTCGTTTTCCGGTAGTGCAAAAATGACTGGTATCGAAAACATGAATGGCGAACAACTGGCAGAACAGAACCTGCGGTGCAACATTGAAGGTTCCATCAGCAGTAGTGAGGAAACTCATGCAACAAATTCAAATTAATCCTTGTACCAAGCGACTTTTATCCTTATCTTCGAATTTTGAATTGACTCGGCCGTTACTTGATGGAAATCCATGATAAATGTAAAAACTTCACAAACGATAAGATTTTCACAAAATTTATTAAACACACGACATGTTTCGCTAACACAGTAGCTTCGTCAGGTGATATACTGGTACAATGAGCTAGATAAACTAATAAATTTTGTGGGAATCTTATCGTTTGTGAAGTTTTTACACCTTATCTTCGTTGTGAGAGTCCCATAAGAAAAACGCTTCTCCTTTGCCTGTTTTAAGATTTTCAAGATTCTCGGTTTTTAAATCAGATTTACTCTGGCGATGAACACTTTTCTTATTTGCGACATAGCTTGAAAATAATAGTGAAGCTTCTACAGTTAATTTTTTTCTTGGCTTGAGAGGTATTGCTCTAGCTAGATCCTTCATTTTATTCTTCATTGAATTTACCTCCATCATAGCGGGATTTGGACCATAATTATGAGAAGTTCTTATGGATTTAGTGTCTTCACTACAAACCAACCGACCTTCACACCTAGCTGTGGTAGACCTCCTCAATACGGATTTGGAAGTACCTATCTCTGTCTTTTCTATATCTGTAACCTTCATGGAAAAGACCCATTTTTTTGTGACTTTTGCATTTTGATTCATACATTGACATATATGGCAAATACATGATGAAAACTGCTCTAGATGCATCAATAATTATACAGCGTGTTCCATAAATATGCCGGTGAATTATAAATAGCGCTATTCTATCTCTACGATATTTCTGGTCTGTGCTATTATGACTATTCGCTATTATGTCTCTACGTTATTTCGTCCTTGCGCTATTATGTATTTGCGCTATTATGTCTTTGCGCTATTATGTCTCTGCGCTATTATGTCTCTACTCTATTTCGTCTCTGCGCTATTATGACCATGATGCAAGATGGCGTCAACTGGCGAGGAGTCGGATGATGCCGCTCTCAAAGTAAATCTAGAAAATCAAACCTTTGCAAAGTTTAAATGCTGCCAGAACGAACAAACGAAAGTTCTCGTGTGCATAACGTGCGGTAGTGTGTATCACAACTCATGTGCAATTCGAAATAATCTGAAATACGTGAAAATATGTGAATCGAGAATACAATGCTGTCATGCTGGGAACATTTCAGTACCGGTGGTTGCCAGTGAAAGCCATTTAGAAAACGAAAATATGTTCCTGAAAAATTAAGTTGAACTCCTAAAAAGTCTGCTTCATGAAAAGGATGAGAAGTGTAGTGTTTTACAAGATGATATAAAATTATTGAAACAAAACAATGCATTGCTTCAAGATAAACTCCAGGTATCCGAAGGTAACGATAAAAATAAAAACGACCGCGAGGAACTAAAAACAACAAGTAGTAGCAGTGATAAAGGGAAAAAACCAGTTGTCCAAACGGTAGTTAAATACTTTGAACGAGCGAACGTCTTTTTAAAAAAGATTTATTTGTTTTACAAAATACAGATCGACTGTCTCTGACAAGAGTTACAATTAGATTGAATAAAAAGTGAGAACTAGATTCGCTCTCAGAGGCTCGAATTGAGAGCTTTCCTGGAATACAGCTTGATCAGCGAAGCTACATCAGCGTTTTCTATGGGAACGGCAAATCCATGGGAACGATCGCTACATATCTCCTCCCTCCTTAAGACGAAAAAATAAGGGAGTTATTTTTTCGGGTTGGAATCACATCTGCTTCTTGACCATCTTCTTCGTCCTTTTCTTCTTTCGATCGGCGTCGAAGGGTTTTGTAGAATTTCTTCTTCAGTTTGAGTGCCATCACTAGGATCGATATTGAAAAAATCAATCCAAGGAGAACGCCAAAAACTATGGTGCTTGTACTTGAAGTTTCGGATTCCTTGATTGGCATCAATCGTTCCATCATATTGTTGATTTTGTAAATTTCTTCTAAGTTCAGCTTTGTGAAATTTGGTGTTATGTACAATTTTGGTGTTTTCACGTTCTCGGTATTATATTTGGGTGAAATAAGTGGTTTGCCTTGATAAATTCTTATGTCGTTGAGAAATGTCCGGTGGTTCACATGAAGTTCGCAAGTTTTCGGTATTTTGATGATAGTTGGATGATTTATCTCAATGTAACGGTCAGTTTTACATTTCGAGAATATTCTTTCTTCCTGGACTGGAATGATCAATACTTCTTCTTGGGTGATTTGTTCTACGATTGACTCTGCTAGGTTTATTTGGAGTGGTTGACAATTGGCCGTGAGGTTTCCTTCGATCAGCTGGATAGTACAATGGTCCTCTGGGTAGTAGTCCTCAATACAGTAATGTGTTTTTTCCATCAACGGGCATGGAACTGATTCGAACTGAGTTTTTGAAACTGTTCGTGCCAAATAGGGGTATTTGGGGATAAAAATGTGGTGATTTTGTATAATGGGATATAGATGATAGAATAAGAACACTTCGTTTCTGATAATTGGAACATGAATTGCAAAAATCGATTTGGTTTTCGAAAACATTACTTGAGTTCCAAATAATTGATAATAAGTTAATAAATCTTCAAATTTTGGTATTTCTGATTGTTTGTAGAATTTTCTCAAATATGTCAGCATTTCCTCAAGCTCTGAACCAGATACTATAGAATTATGTAAGGTAGTCAGCTTAGCAAAGGTGATAGCATCCTCTAGGTTGTCGATGAATGTTATGATATTTTGGCAATCCAAAATTATTTGTGATAGTATACTTTGGAAACTGATATAATTCATTGAATTACCAATAGTTTTTTTAACTGCTTCCTGAAATATTTTCAATCCTTCTTCAAGTTTTTCCTGATTTGAATTGAGTGTTCGAATAGTTTTGTTATAATGATTAATGAGTTGCTTTGATAAGGAAATTTGCATATTGACTTCATGAATTATATTGTCTTGGTTTCGTTCCAAGGTCGCAATACTTTGGTCGTACCGTTCACCATCTTCGGCATCGAGGGTGCCAAAGAGCCATTTTTCGATTTTGCCTATCCCATCTATCATTCCTCTCTTCAAACGTATGTGGGGTTGAAGATTTTCTAGTTTCATTCTGGTTGTACCTACAAGATATTCGGCTCTCGTCAGCATGTTTGCCGACAACCCATGATACGATATGGGGTTAGAAATGTTGTCTTTATTGAAATTATTTTTAATTGATATGAAGTAGGTATTGGTTTAATTTATTTAATTGATTGATTATTGGACTTAGATCGAGATAGTGTGAAAATGTATTTTTGCTATATATGATTTTAGCTTCCCCTAATTGTATAGGTAGGATGGGATTGGTCACGGTGGTTATTTGGATATCTTCGTTGTTACAATGTATTCGGAATATGTGAAGTTGAAGGTATAGGGTTGGTAACTTCATGTTCGTTTTTTCCCTGCAACAAATTTCCTGAATTAGTCTTTGGTTTCCTAGCAATGTTTTTATGGTAGGTCCCTTTGTCAGTTACTAGTTTGATTCCTGTATCTTTAAGAACTTTTGTTTTTTTGAATTTTGGCTTGTCTTTAGGTCGGGCTTTTGTTCGAATGTACGCCACTGTCTGTTTTGTGAAGTCCGGCGGGTCATTTCGGTTTTCGTTTATCTTTGTTATAGTTTTTTCTTTAGTTTGTTGGTTCGTCTGTTGTATTGACTGATAGAGTTTTTCAGTATTATTTTTATGATTTTGAACATAGTCGGAAACGATAATGTGGTCATTCAGGTCGAATGGATTCGTGCTATTGATATGGCCCTTAACTACTTCGAAAGGGGTATATTTAGTGACACTATGGATTACGTTATTATAAGCAAGAACCGCACGTTTCATCAGCTGTTCGGGTGTGTAATGAGTTCCTTCGTCTTTCAAACACCTATAATGTTCGATTAACGTGGAATGAAACCTTTCGACTGGAGAGTTCGAATTACTGTTTTTTGGTGTCGTGTAATGGAGTTCGATTTTATATATTTTGCAAAAATTTTCTAAATCTTGATTTTTGAACTCTGTGCCTGAATCAGTGGTTATTTTTAGGGGTAGCCCATGGTGAGTGATGAAATTCAAGAGATTCTCTACTACCTAGACTCCAGTTAGTGTTTTTAAGGGGTATGCCTGGCCGTACCGAGAAAAGGAATCGTTAATCGTCGAGAAACTATGATTGGAAATTTTGAATGTGTCCATGTGAATATGGTCGAATGGTTTTTGATGTGGTGGGAGTGAGATTGAACTTAATGATAGGTGGATTACGATCGTATTTATTCTTCTGGCAAATTTCGCAGTTATCTATGTACATTTTTATGTCGTCTGCCATTTTCGGCCAATAAAACCTCGAACTGACTGATGGCTTCATTTCGTTTATTCCTCTATGGCATGTTTTTTTACGTGGTAAAATTCTAATTTTTCTTTCTGTTCGTCTAGCGTTTCTACGTCGGTTAAAAATAATGGACAATGAACAATTTTGTAGGATGAATTTTTGAATATATTTTGCACGGTGGTACTAAAGATTTCGGACAAGGTGGGGGTTTTGAAATGTAGCGCATATGTTTGTTTCGGATCAATATAATCTTTGAGGAGCTTGGCGATATTTTCGTTCATGTTTTTCTTCGGCATTGTGACGTATGATCGGGAATTCTCAAAAATTTGTTCTCTCTTGTATTTTATCTCATTTATGTCGCCAATTGCGATAATAATCTGATTTTTATAGGTATTCACTGCACGTTCTGAAATGGGAATAGAACATACAGGGTCTTCGAGGGAAGTATGGACTGTTTCTAGGTCGGAATTGTTTTCTTTCGTTTGCGCTGGAATGATACGGATGTCAGATTGTATTTTGATTTTAGGTTGAACGGTTTGAGGTTCTAGAATTTCTTGAAGGGTGTCATTATCAACCTCGGGCAGTTTTTCGGGATGGTTCAACAAATCGTTTAATAATTCGTCAACGTCGCCAGCGTTATTTTGTATAGACAGGATTTCGAGGGCATTCATATCGATGTTGTGAGGATTTCTAGAAAGGGCGTCAGCCGCTTGATTGAATCTTCCTTTCTTGTATTTTATGATGTAATCGAATTCCTCAAGTTTCAGACGCCATCGTACTAATCTTGAGGTTGGTTCCTTCAATGAAAAAAGCCATTGTAGTGGTTTATGATCAGAAAATATCGTGAACTTTTGACCAAACAAATAAGGCCTGAAGTATTTACAGCTCCAGACGATGGCTAGAAGTTCCTTTTCAATGGTTGAATAGTTGACTTCTGCCGGGTTCAACGTTCGGGATGCGTAACATATTGGGTGGTCATTTTGGGACAATATGGCACCTATGGCGTAATTTGAGGCATCAGTGGTTAATTCAAATGGTTTTTCGAAATCTGGGTATGCGAGGACAGGTTCTGAAGTGAGGATGGATTTACAAATGTTGAAACATTCGATAAATTACTCAGTGGTGTGTTCCACTTTCTAATTTTTCTTCAGACACTTTGTCATTGGTTTTGTTAATTTAGCGAAATTTCTTATGAATTTTCGGTAATAACCCAACAGACCTAAAAATGATTCAATGTCTCTCTGAGTTTTTGGAATTGGGAACTTTTGAATGGCACTAATTTTGTTAGGATTTGGTTTGATACCTTCTGGTGTTATCACATGACCTAAAAATTCGACCTCTCGCCTGAGAAATTCGGATTTATTCAATTGAATTTTCAGGTGGGCTTCGCGTAATTTGGAGAAAACTAGTTTGAGATTTTGAATATGCTCTTGGAGTCCTGTGCTGAAAATAATAATGTCGTCCATGTATACCATACAGATCTTATTCTGCAGGTCTTTGAGGACTTCATCCATTACCCGCTGGAAACTAGATGGTGCATTCTTGAGTCCAAATGGCATCCTCAAGTATTCGTAGTGTCCCTGCTCTACGTTAAACGCGGTTTTTGCGATCGAATTTTGAGCCATTTCGATTTGGTGGAACCCACTAGCCAAATCAAGGGTCGTGAAATATTGAGCTCTACCAAGTTTGTCTAAAATGTCATTGATATTAGGGAGTGGGTACCGGTCACCAATTGTTTTTTCGTTGATTTTCCGGTAATCCACAACTATCCGCCATTTAGTCTTCCCGGAAGAATCTAGTTTCTTCGGGACAATCCAAATGGGGGAAGACCAGGGGCTACAGCTCGGTCTTATTATATTTTTCTCAAGCATGTCGTTAATTTGACGTTGTACTTCCTCTTTATGTATATAGGGATACCTATAGGATTTCGTGTGGACAGGTATTTCGTCAACAGTCTTAATCTCGTGTTTAATTTTGGAGGTAAATGTCAAATCGTCACCGGGTTTGAAGAAGATTTCGGAAAATTCGTTACAGATCTTGAGTATTGCAGATTTTTCCTCTGAGTTCATGTGGTCTGTGCGTATTGAGTCTGAAATTTGGGAGTGGTCTATATTTGAATTTGCAGTGTCTTTGTACGGAATGGTAAAATAATCGAGTGTATATATTTCGTACAATGATGAGCCGAATTGTTTGACAGGAATGGGTTCTCGCAATGTTACGGAAATTGTTTCATTAGTGGGATTTTGTATTTCTATTGGGGCGTACCCCATTTTAAAGATTGTCACTACTTGTGGAATGAATAACTTATTAATTGTACCTTCTATTGTCATTATTTCTCCCTCGTATATATTAACTGGTATATTTTTAATAGTTTTTTCTTGAGGATTAATTGAAAATGAGAATTTAGTGTCCGTAGGTTGTCTAAATTTAAATGGAATATTCGTATGATTTCCTACCAACCTTGCATTAGTCAAATCAATATTCAAATTCATATTTATCAAGTCTGTCAGTCCCAATACTCCGTCAAAATAATCATGGAAATCGAACAGAATGAAATTGATTTCATAGCTCGTATTAAATTCGGGAAATGCCGGAACTAATGCTTGGTATCTTGTATTTTGACTACCTATAGCCGTTTTGATTATTGTATCAGACTGAAAAAATTTTTGGGGATAAAATTTCTCGATTATTGAGGGTTTGATTATCGATTTAGAACTCCCTGTGTCTATTAGTAGTTTCATTTTTGGATGTTTAATTTCAACGTAAGGGAGAGAATTATTGCTAGAAAGATTTATTTCGGTTAAGTCAATAGGTCCTTTTGGCCGGTTGGATGAACATTTCCAGTTTCGTCGGGGTTTAAATCGTCAGTGTATTGGTCTTGAGGGTAAAGTGGCTGGTTATCGAAATTTTGTTCAACATACGAATTTTGATCAGGGTAGTCGCATTCGGGATAGTACGCGGCTTCGGCGCAACTAGAATTTTCGTTAAACATTTGATTCTGATCAGAGAATGGTTCTTCGTATTCATTCGAAAATAATTCTTCAGATACAAAATTAGGTTTTTGATTTGATTGGAAAAATCTTTGGTTATTCCTAAAGTTATTTGAGTATTGATTATTAAAATTTGGTCTGGCCTGTTGAACATGCTGTGGAGAAGATTGATGTGACATTCTAGTAGGATTTCTAGAGGTCGTTGACATAGGCTCTGGTTTTGGTAATTGCGTTGCCGGAATTTGGTTCGGTTTGAATACGTTTCGGGGAGGTCCGAAAACTTCTCGATTAGTTGGGAATCTTTGAGGGGGTTGTGGCCTCGGATTTACATTCACTGGTTGGCTGGGCCAAATAGGTCTCGGTGAAAATTTGGGATCTGAATAATATGTGTTACTTTGGAATGGTCTTTGAAAGTAATTGGGTCTTTGCGATTGGACGTTATTTGTTTGAACGTTAGGAGTGTTTACTTGTCTAATTCCTGGATTATTGAATTTTGGCCTGAAATTATTCTGAAAACTACCATACATATTTTCAAAATTTTCATATTCATTTACGTATGCCATTGCATCTTCTAAGGAAGCGGGTTTTTTCAGATGCATGTTGTTCCTCAAGATGCCAGTGCATCCTGCAATAAATGTACTTAGTGCGACTTTATCGTAGTGAGAAATTTGATAAGTTTTTTCATCTCGAGCTAAATTCGTATCGTTACTTATGCGTTGTGCGACATTGCTTCTCAATAATTGAAGCCTAGTTCCAAAACTAAGTAAGTCTTCTCCTTTATGCGGTCGACTTCTAGTTAATTCCTGAACTAGACAGTCTAGGTCTCTACGGTCTGAAAAGCATTGTTTCAAAGCGTTTTTTAGTGCGGCCCAAGAATTGAGTTCGGCCCTGTTCCCTACCATATATTCGGCTTTCCCTATAAATTTTTCTTGAATACATTCAAGAACATGATCATTCAATGATTGATCATTGAAGGCTTCATATGCACTGACTAAAGTATCACACCTATCGATAAATTTGTTCAATGCGTTACTATCGCCATCGAATTGTTTGAGATTATTGAGTCTGGATTTGGAAAGATTCCAGTTCATTTGAACAGGTTGTGCTTGTGTTACTACTGGTGGAGACATAGTGGATGCTAACAAATTTGCCTCTCTAAAATTAGATACACTGTTAGTTGAATTCCTTTCAAAAGAGGAACTACTCAGCCTATCCGAGATATTATCAATTTCACTCATACATTTTTCGAATATTTATTTATATTTGAGAAAAATCCTGAAACTATTTGTCTAGCATAGACATCGGTTCGTTCGCAATGAACAGCACTAAAAATATCTTCACCGAAGTCCTTATTCAGAGGGTTAATTAAGGCAAGAAGGAATATTTGGCACTTACAAGTTGCAGATAATCCAAATCCGTGTAGTCTCCAGTTCCTTCTTCGTTGATTCTACGTAGCTTTCTAGAGGTTTGGGTCGACTGCTCGTCCGGGGTAGGTAATCCTCGATGGATTTTGTTCGAATTTGTGCTCAAGGGGTTGAAACTCCACGACGCGAAAAAGTTTTTTTTCTTTAACGCACTGCACAAATCCTACCGACTGCGCCAGTTAAATACTTTGAACGAGCGAACGTCTTTTTAAAAAAGATTTATTTGTTTTACAAAATACAGATCGACTGTCTCTGACAAGAGTTACAATTAGAATGAATAAAAAGTGAGAACTAGATTCGCTCTCAGAGGCTCGAATTGAGAGCTTTCCTGGAATACAGCTTGATCAGCGAAGCTACATCAGCGTTTTCTATGGGAACGGCAAATCCATGGGAACGATCGCTACATAACTCGGTAAAGGTCACTAATGCAGTATCGGGACAGGGGTCACAGAACCTAAACATTGCAAACACTCGACCAGGAAACATAACCTCAAAAGCAAATAGAAATATTGAAAAATCCCAAACAACTAAAATGGATGAAATATTAAACCTAAGGATGCTGATGATGGATTCCAAACAGTGTCCTACAGAAAACCGAATAAAAACAAAACAGAATGTATGGGATAGAATGAATTTGCACCAGACTTTGGAACAGAAAAGAAAATATGGCTGTATTTGTACCGTATCAGAAGACATGTAACAGCTGACAAAATCATAAATTTTAAATTTTTTGAAGGAACAATAAAAGTTCAAAGATGCAGAAATAACACTGAAAGAGCTTTCCACATCGGAATCCCAAAATAAGTGTTTCATGCTGAGTGCTGGGTAGGAGTTGAAAGATGATCTCTACGATTCTGCAACATGGCCCAGAAGTTTTGCTTACAGGAGATTTGACTTCCGTAAGTACCATATGTACCAAAGGCAGAATGACACCAATCACAGGGAGGATTTTTGATCACCAACGAATCGAACCAGAGAAACTCCAAAAAAGATAAAGCTTCAAGACTATCCCTGAACCCCCATGTGAAAACAAGTGACATTGATATCTTACATAAGAATATTCGGTGTCTTGGTAATTGCGTGAACGAACTTTGTGCAATCGTCGAGGGACAAAGTGAACTGCAGATATTATGTTCAACCGAACATTGGCAAAATGAGGATCAACTAACATTGAATGATATCTTCAATTTGATACTAGCGACATCTTTCTGTCGCCCAACTCATCAACATGGTGGAGTTGCCATCTATTGCAGCCCGAAGATATTCTTCAAACCTATTCCAGTCATCGAACTAACCATTCCCAAGATTTTTGAATGCTGTGCAGTGGAAATAAAAATAAAAATTCGTTCTTTGCAGTGGCATGTGTTTACAGGACACCATCTAGTGATTATGAAGTGTTCTTTTCCAAATTAACCCCTCATGTTAGATTATCTAACAGCTAAGAGGTATGATTATTTCATTGCAGGAGATTTCAATATCAATACTTTGAACCAAACTAAAGAATCCAATGACTTCAATGACATACTGCAATCATATGACACTGTCCTGACAATAAAGGAGGGCACTCGTCTAGACAGTTGTCTTGACAATGTCATTACAAATGTAAGTGATGAGAACTATATAATAAAAAATGGCAGCACAGGAATATCTTACCATTCTGCTCAGTTTGTATCCTACAAAATACATACACCATCAATAAATTCTAAAAAGAGAGTGAGATTCTTTCCTGAACAAGCTATCAATGACTTCTGCAGCGATATATCAGAAGAAAATTTTGAAAATGTTTCTCTAGCAATTGTGTTAATATTAAATATAAAAACTTGAATACTTTCCTCATATATTTCAATAAGCCATTTCCAGCAAAATACGTCACTGATGAAATTTCCCAGCGGAAATATTTATCTAGTCAAAAGATCCAATCTCGCAAAGATGAAATGTTAGCACTCGAAAAAATATCTCGTCTAACACCTCAAAGTAGAACTGATTTTCTCAAAGCCGAAAATAGATACAAGAAACACCCCAAAACTACTGAAGATACATCTCTAGAGGAAAGACTCTCAACCTCCCAAAGCAAATCAAAAACCTCATGGCGAATTGTTCCAGAAATAAGAGGGAAAAAGAAAAACAGTGATGCCCAGCCATCACATGCGAATTCCATAGACTGTTCAAATGCACTAGATGAATTCTTCATAAACAAAGCCCACCAACTGATTGAACAAAAAATTCTAAATGTCAACGAATTTGAATGTAAGCTCACTTATAATCCCAACTCCATTTTTCTGGAACCAGTCACTGCAAACGAATAACGTGATATTGTTAAAATCATGGATAATAAAAAAAGCTGTGGTTATGATGAAGGTCCACCTGATCTACTAAAGAAATGTTTTAACCAAATTGTTGATCCATTATATGACATAATTAATTAATCACTTGAAATGGGAACTGATTCCTCCAGCTTGAAATTCGCCCTGATAAAACCATGTCTAAAAAAAGGCAATAAAGATCACTTCGAAAATTATAGACCAATTAGCCTCTCGAGCACTTTTGCAAAACTTTTTGAAATAGTAATTTGCTCTAGATTGATGTGTTTCTTCAAAACTCAGAATTTACTCAGCTTCAGCCAACATGGTTCGATAAGCAACAGGAGTATCGAGACTGCTCTTTTTGAGCTCACAAGCACAATCTATGATTCATGGAAACAAGGAGATATCACCTGTGGAATCTTCTTGGACTTGTCCAGAGCTTTTGACCTCATTGACCACACAATACTATGCACAAAACTTGACCACTATGGAATTCGCGGCATTGCCTTAGGCTGGATAAGATCATACCTCAAAGATAGACATCAGGCGGTAAGAATCGGAGATGAAATTACTAGACAAAATATACAGTCAAAAGCGATGGACATCTCCATGGGGGTCCTTCAGGGCAGTAGTCTTGCACCCCTTCTTTTCATGATTTTTTGATTTTAATGAATTATCAACTTCAAATATGAAGATAATTAACTATGCTGATGATAGCTCTATCCTAATATCTGCAGCCAACTACCCAAAGATATGTGAAATGGGAAATTCCATCCTCACTTCGGCAATAAACTGGTTCAGCAATAGCAGATTAGTGCTGAATCCTGAAAAAAACAAACACAATACTTTTCAGAACAAATCAGCGTTTAGGAAACCCCCAGAAAATCAATCTCAATAGCCATAATATATCTTTTTCCCTATCTTTCAAATGCCTAGGCATTTTTCTAGATGAAACACTGAAATTTGATTACCACATAGATCACCTGTCTAAAAAACTAAGCATAGCCTGTTATGGTCTGTTAGTTTCATCTAATAACTGCAATCCAAGTATCACAAAAACCTTCTACTTTGCCAAATTTTATTCCCGGGTCAGATATGGTATAATACTGTGGGGTGGTAGTATAGAAGCACATAGAATTTTCAAAATACAAAAGCGAGCCATCCGAATAATGAACCAAATGGGGTATTTTGAATCATGCAGGGGTCATTTCAAAACAATGAGACTACTGACAATCCCAGCTCTGTATATTTATGAATTTATAAAATTTGTGTTCAAAAACAGAAAATATTTTGATTAACACAAGCCATCAGGAGTATACCCTACAAGACAAGTCTACAACTATAATATACCTGTTCATCATCTCTCCAAAATTGAACGTGGTGCTCTTTACTCAGCTATTCAATTCTTCAATCACTTACCAGAAGTCATGAAAAAAGAACATAATTTTGTAAAAGTTAAGACAGGTCTCATAAATATGCTTATTGATTTGGACCCATATGAACCTGCAAGTTATCTAATCATACCTCATAGTTGAACCCCCATTACCAATCAAGTTTTTTTTTCTCACATATAGCAATAAATGTACATAATATACATTTGTTTGACTAGCTTGTAATTGTTTTTTTTAAACAAAGTGCAATAAATTTATTATTATTATCATTATTGTTATACTATTTTGTCCTGCGCCATTTTGACCTGCGCTATTTCGTACCAGAGCCTTCAAATAGAGTTTCAAAGTTTCGCCAACGTTTTCATTGCATTGATTAAACTATTGTTCAATATCATATTTTTTATCAAAATCTCTTCCAGCCATTATCAGTTCATAATTAACAAATTCACAAACAATGATTTCTACTACATTTTCACTACACTTCATGTATACATTGTTATTAAAATCAAAATTAAAATTGAAATATGATTATAGATTATAGAATTAGTATATACAACAAACCAAAGTATGTTATATAAATCTTAACAACTCACGCACAGGCAATCTGCCTTAGTGAGTTTTGCGGTTTATTGAAACTCTATTTCTGAATCCATATTGAATTTTATACAAAACTGTACTTTTTCAATAAACTATATATTATTATTATTACTATATTCAATATTCCTTCGAACCCAAACACGATGAAATATAGATCATAATAATTTATTAGCGATGACAGTTATATCAGATTTGTTTTTTTTTTCTCTCCCATGCCCACTTGGTAACACAATGATCCCAAATGCATTGTAGCCATAATAAAAACAGGGATGTTCGTATCATACATGACCAACTACTGTTAATAATCAGAAGCAATCATCCTTTTATTGTAACCTGAAAAATCCATATGGCCAACTAACAAAAAATCATTATTATGTGATGTTTCAGTGTTTTTTAGCATTTCTGAACATCCTACCAATATAGTATTAAACAGCATTTCGAAGGGGAAAAATAACGAATTCAACTATAAGCGATGGAATACGGGGTGTTCCATTTAGAAAAATATAGGTTTGTGTCGTATATATCTTCCAAACGATACCCGAAAAAGTTTTTTGATACGTCACTGTATTTTACGCAAGATTTTGTATCATACGTAGTTTTTAGCTTAACATTATTTTCAATAACTTCGGAGATAAATGAGGGGTCCGAAAAGTATGAATTTTCAGAATCGCCCTGTATCTCATGATCGGAAATAGTTATGCAAAATCTGATTAGGCCATTTGTGGTTTCACAAAAAAGAAGGAAAGGAACGTGAAAACCACAAGGCTCTATCTTCAATAACAAGCGAGAAACCTGGCTGCTCACCCAAAATGAGATAATCCATTATTCATTTACAAAGATACCATACGAGAAAAAACTATAATCTCTATGACACCTCACTAGCGACCCCTACCTGAGAGACGCTTCAAGACACAGCGCCTTTATTGTTCGATTTCGTTGGATAAAAAAGAAAAAGGAATTCAAAATTTTTATGAATTCCTTGTTGTAATCGTTAAAAGAATTATTTAGCAGAATTAATTAACAATTCCTTTCGAGAAAGCTCTAAATGATATTGTCTGCCCAAAAAAATTATCATTTCTGGCACTAACATTGTTCCTACTTCATATCAACGATCTATTGGAAGCAACCACTTGCCTCATCCACAGCTTTGCAAATGATTGTACTCTCCATACTACGTTCTCTTCTAGAATTCCCATTTATCCTCAGGAAACTAAGAACTTGCGACGAAGATAGGCCAACGCTGTTTATGGAGATCTTGCGGAAATTACAGCCTGGGAAACCAAGAACCTGGTTCAATTCAACGCCACCAAAACGCAAGCTCTTATTTCCTTCAGAAAGGCGAAACTCAGTATGGTTGATATAACAATGTCTGATAACACCATTCCCACCAAGACATAGTGGTCGGTAATTTTGTATAACGACAGAAAACTTAGACGAAATTCAGAGTTTGAAAGGCAGACAAAATTAAAAAAATATCGTCAAAATCTGAAGTCACTCAAAAACATCACAATACAGGGTAAATCAATTAATGTAAATAAACAAATAATAATGTTGAGAAGCTGAGCTGGTAGACTTCTAACACTCTTCCTCAGTGATAGCTTCGAAAAAATCAAGAAGGAATCTTCGGAAATGAACTATGCTCAATGGTTTCGTGAGAAGATCGGCAATATTCTTTTTTTTATCGACGTAGGCAATGTTAACATCATTATCGATTATCCGTTCTCTAACATAATGGTAATAAATGTCTATGTGTTTGCTGCGTTGATGTAGAACTGGATTCGTAGAAATGTGTATCGCAGCTTGATTATTACATAAGATCATGGGTATAATATCTAGATTGAGATCTCTGGATAGATATTTCATCCATATGACTTGTCTACAAGCAAGCGACAGAGCCATGTATTCGGACTCCGTTGTGGAAACAGAGACGCTGTGCTGGTTTTTTGATGACCAAGTGACCAGGGCATTTCCATAGAAACCTGCATATCTACTCTGAGATCTTCGATCATGTAAACAGCTTGCATTCGAAGCATCAGTATACATGAAAACTTGAGGATTTGTCGTTTTAGAGTAATATAATTTTTCTTTGTGAGTTCCTCTCAAGTAACAGGAGATATGTCACCATATTTGAATGTACTTCGGTGGGATCAGCACTGAATTGAGACAAGACATTCAAAGCGAACGCAATATCCGGCCTCGTGCTCATAGCAAGATAAATAAGACTTCCAATCTGTGATTGATAAACAGCTTGGTCTGTTCTTTTATCATGAGGTTTTGCTTTTTGGGGTTGTACACCACAACCCATAGGCTGTAACATAGGCTTATTGCAGTTCAATAAGTTATATTTGTCGAGGATTCTCAAAATATATTATTCTTGGTTTAAGCAGACATAACTTTCAGTCCACTCAATTTGAATAGAAAGTAGATAACTTGGAACACCAAGGAACGTGACCTCGAAGTTTTCTTCGAGTAGATTCTTAATTTCCTCTACCTAACCATCTGTGGAACCTAGTATCAGGATATCATCCACATAAATTGCCACAATTTGTTGAATATCCTCTGACCTGAATAGACATGGATCTGCTGACGATTGTTTCAAGTGAATTTGTTGCAGAACCCCAACTTATTTCTAGTTCCATTGCCTAGGGGATTGCTTCTGCTTCTGTATTCACTCCATCAGGTATTTTCATGTAAGCTTCAACATCAATATCACCATTTAAGAATGCAGTTTTGATATCTAGCTGTTTTGCCACCATATTATTATGAATACAATGAGCAATCAAAATTCGAATTGTTTCATACCGAATAACAGGAGAGTATGTTTCACTGAAGTCAATTCCTGGTACTTGTGAAAATCCTTGGGCAACCAGTCTTGCCTTGAACTTGATTATTTCTCCTTTTTCGGATAATTTCCTCTTGAATATTCAGCGACATCCGATAACTCTTGCATTTGGAGGTTTCTTAATGATTTTCCAAACATTATTTTTTCTCATCGATTCCAGCTCTTCATGGATAGCTGCAAGCCATTCAATGGATTCAGGACCAGCTATGGCTTCATCATAGGAAGCGGGTTCATCCAGAGCCATTCTACAAAAATCTTCGAATTGTCGAGGGCATGGTTTTCTAGTGCTTCGACGAATAGTGTCAAATGATCGAACATCACGTGAATCATCACCACCATTCGAAATATCAACTTCGGTATTATTCGTTGAATTTTCAACAGAAAGCTTCTCTGTTTCAGTGACACTCGATTTGTTCTCAGGAACATCATTCTTCATTGCTCTTTTTTCCATTGGCAGAATAATTGCAGTGTCACTTTCTTCAGATGCAAATTTGTAATCTCTCGAAATTGACACCCTTTTCCAGTCCAAAAACGATACCAATCAGTGTTGTCACAGTATCCGACCATTGATGATTCTATGGATCTTGCACATAATTTGCTACCAGCTTTTCGATCTTCTTTGGCAATATGAATGAATGCTTTCTGCCCGAAACTTCTCAGATTAGATATGGTGGGTTTGAATCCATGGAATAGTTCGAACGGAGTTTTTCCATGGTACGAATGAGGAAGACGATTTTTTGTATAAACTGCTAGTCCATTTGTTTCATGTACTCTAGGTATTGAATGCTCCACTTTGATACCGCATGATTTGCAGAAATTTTCTAATGTTCTTGATAGATACTCGCCCCCATTATCACATTTGAACATTTTTACTTTCTTGCCAGTTTGTCTTTCTGTTCGATTGATATATTCTTTTGCTGCTTCTCCAACCTCATTTTTATGTGCAATGAACTTCACTTCAGCATATCTAGAATGCTCATCGATGAAGGAAACATAATGAAATTTTCCACCTACAGATTTCGTGGCGAATGGTCCAGCTACATCTGAATGTATTTTTTCTAGTATATCAGAGCAAGGATTTCCAGATGTTTTGGGTATTTTTCTGATCATTTTCGATTTTTTACATGCGATGCATTCAATTTTGGCAGGTTTTTTTAGGAAGAACATGGGGATCAGCAACGAACTCGTCGGTGCATGTCCTAGTCTTCTATGCCAAGTCGCTACACCTACATGTGCAATATAAGAATGTTTTTCTTGGAAAACGTGTTTTTTATTCTGTGAGATGATCCAACCAACCATTCTATTGTCTTTCCACAAAACAATATCTTTTTCATCACCTTGCATTGTTATACCTCTCGATTTGATCTTCTCCCATGACATTAGGGAACTTTCGAGTTCAGGTGAGTAAAGGACGTCGTAAATAGTTATATGTTTTGTCTCACCCGATGGCAATAAAGCTTCACCTCCCCGATATGCGTGACATTTACTTTTTTGTTGTTCCCAAGACGAATGTGACTACTGACCCTCTACGTAGAGTTGTAAACGGTTCTCTATTGCCTGACATGTGAGAAGTTGCCCCCGTATCAAAAACCCATTTCCAGGATTCACTTGAAGAAGTAGTTGCTGGATAAGCTATATCTTCATCTTCTGATTCTGAATTACACACCACATGAGCTTTATCTTGGTTCTCCTTCAAATTCCGACAATTTTGGACAGAATGACCTTTATACCATTTTTTGTTCTCTTTACAATAACTGCATTCTAAAATGTATTTTTGGGGTTTTTTCCTTCTGTGATTCCCAATAAATGCTTGATTATCTTCTGCGCTCATTGACGTCGTTGATAAATCCATTAATCTTGAACATATGTCGTCATATGTTAGGTCTTGTTTGGTTTTCAAATTGTCAACTATGTTCTCTGAGTCATCAAGCAAAGTTGTTAAGAAAAGTGATCCTTTAGCCTTGAGAGATGAAGCAAGTGGCCGGAAAGCAGCTTCAAGCGAGTCAGCATCATCAGATCCAGCAGTTACTGCTGTTCTTTCGACAAGCCTTGACCAGAGCTCATTATATTTTGCTATATGTTCTGGTATGCTGTTTTTACTTTCACATTTAATACCAACTGAGGGCTTGACCAACGAATGAAGGGAGTATTCATTCTTTTTGTCAAAAATGTCAATGAGATTTTTCCACATACTAGCTGCATCAGCGAAACATGTTATTTGCGGAACGATGTCGGAATCCACGTTGAATAGAATACATGCTCTTGCCAGAGCATCCCTATATCGCCAATCTTCACAATTCGATGCGTAATTCTCGGTTCTCTCAGTCGGTGTCATATTAGCTGGATCTTTTTCTTCTCCCGTTACTATTTTTACAAGTTATTCAAATCCATGTAGGTGAACACCATCATTTTCCAGGAATGGAAGTTGGATTTTCCATGCAGTTTTTCGAATTTTGGTAACTTTTCCATATTGAATATTTTATTTTCGATTTATATTATACCTTTCACAATGAACTTTTTTTTCGCATTCAGCATAGATCTGGGTCCATAACCTTTTGTATTACGACAGAAAACTTGGAAAAATTTCAGAGTTTGAAAGGCAGCCAAAATTAAAAATATATTGCCAAAATCTGAAGTCACTCAAAAACATCACAATACAGGGTTAATCAATTGATGTAAATAAACAAATAATGATGTTGAGAAGCTGAGCTGGTAGACTACTAACAGGTAATACCATCAGCAATGTTCTCTCATGGGAGAATCATGTTCGATCCATCGCAGAAGCTGCTTCACAAAAACTCTTCACACCACATCTACAAAGCACAAATCCGACCAGTTTCAGAATACTGTTCTCATGTATGGGGTTCAGCACCCAAACATACGCTTATGCTCTTAGTTTCCATCCAGAGAAGAGCCATTCGCCTGGTGGGTGATGCCACACTCAACAACTCTTCGACCACATCAGAACACCTTAGAGAAGTCGGTGAACTTTCACTTTTCTATAAATACTTCCACGGCTGCTATAATTCCATCACTAGCAATATCAGGTAGACAAACTCTACAGGCCCAGTCAGCTCATCCCTTTTTTGTTAACCTTGAAAGATGACGAACAACAACTCTACCAAAACTCGTTCGTCTATAGAACGGCGAAGATTTGGAATTCTTTGCCGATGAAAGTATCCCTAAGAACTTATAACCTCCAAAAGTTCAAAAAACTCCAACACCAATCTCCTCGTCATGTCCGCGCGATGTTTCACGGACATCATAGGAATTGATTTTCGTGCGCTCCAAGAGATTAGAAAACTTTGAGTTGAAATTGGACAAAAATATTAGATCCTTCTCGTGTCAGATGCAAAATCATTCTATTATGTTGTTCGTTCATCAAAATCAGACCAGAGTAATACTGGTGATATGGCTGATGCGTTTTTTGTCAGTCAGTTTGTACAGGGTGTCCTCAAAAGGTCTTTACAAAAAGCTACCACATATTCTTCAGACCAAAACAATTCGATACAAGCAAACTTACCTCAGTAAAAAGTTGCTTAGTTTGGGCGCTAGACGGCTCTGAAGTTGAAATTTTCAAATCGATTTTGCTTCATAACTTTGGAACGGCTCATGAGATTTTTTTCAAATTTGGTACGTTGGCATAGACTCATCGGGCAATGAAACTCATATCATAATCATAATGAATATCATTCCATGGGCGTAGAACTTGATTTTTCCAGGAAATTAACATCTAAAACTCCTACGCCAATGGAAAAAAAATAGTTTCAATATGAAATCTAAATTATTCAACTCATTCACTACAAAAAAGGTACTCTTGACAAAAGTCGATTCCTCTCATGGTTTCGACAAAATTTTAATTTTAGTGATTTAGAGCATAATTAATAATAAAACGATTAACAGATATTTCATAGAAATTGTTCAAAATGTTCACCATTTTCACGTATACAAAGATTTATACGACGCAAAAAGTTGAAATGTACTCTTTGCATAACTTCTTCATCGCCTGTAAGATTATTCGTCGCCTGTTGGATACGTTGCCATAATTGTTCTACAGTATTCACAGGGGTCTTGTAAACCGTAGACTTGAGATAACCCCATACAAAATAATCCATCGGTGTTAAGTCTGGAGAACGTGGTGGCCAATTCACGGGTGCATCATTACCTCTACCTATCCATCTGTCTGGGTACTGTTGGTTTAAAAAATTCCTAACATCCACCGAAAAATGTGGTGGAGCTCCATCGTGCATAAACCACATATCTACCCGATGTTGGAGTGGTAAATCTTCCAACAAATTTGGCAACGTATTTCGTAGATGTTGTAAATACATGTCTCCTGTTAATCTTTGTGGAAGTATGACAGGACCAATTATAAAATTTCCTATTATTCCAGCCCAAACGTTGATTTTGAATTCGTGTTGAAAATGGTTTATTTTAATGGAATGAGGATTTTCAATTGCATAAACGTGTTCATTATGAAAATTAGTTATTCCTCTTCTCGTGAAACAGGCTTCATCAGTGAACAAAATATTCTTTCCAAAGTTCAGATTCATTTCTCTTTGCAAATTAATGAACCTACAAAACATCAGACGACTTTGTGAATCATGGATTAATAAATCTTGAACTGGCGTCTTGTGGTATGGGTATAATAATTGTTCTCTTAGTACTTCATGAACGGCATTCCTAGAAACTTCTAGTTCATTACTTATCCGTCTAGTACTCAATTCTGGATTTTCTTCAATACGGTCTAAAATTTCTACTTCGACTTCGGGAATACTTACATAATGCTGTCTTCCATAATCACCAGTTCTAGGAGCAAAATGACCGGTCTCCCGAAGACGTCTCTTAACTGCAGCAAAGGTTGGGTGGCTTGGTACGCGACGATTTGGAAACCTTGCCGAATACACCCTCACACTCTCTCGACCATTTCCTTGACAATATCCGAATACCAATAACATATCGGTGTATTCTTCATTGGTGTATTGTACGGCCATGATAAATCAGAAAAGTCCGATATCAACAATCAACGTCAATAAAACTCGACAAATCAACACAGATGAAACTATGGAAACCAAGAATGTGAATATCACTGTTTTCGAGCAGATAATAATAGTCTTCAGAAAAAAAAACCAGTGCTACTTATTTTCAATAGAAATAACCTATGCAAAAAGTACATCTCAACTTTTTGCGTTGTATAAATCTTTGTATACGTGAAAATGGTGAACATTTTGAACAATTTTTATGAAATATCTGTTGATCGTTTTATTATTGATTATGCTCTTAATCACTGAAATTAAAATTTTGTCGAAACCATTCGACCATTTGTCAAGAGTACCTTTTTTGTAGTGAATGAGTTGAACAATCTAGATTTCATATTGAAACTAACTTTTTCCATTGGCGTAGGAGTTTTAGATGTTTATTTACTGAAAAAAGCAAGTTCTACGCCCATGGAATGATATTCATTATGATCAGGATTTCAACTTTTTGCGTCGTATAAATCTTTGTTCACGCGAAAATAGTGAACATTTTGGAAAACTTTCATGCAATATCTATCAATCGTTTTATTATTTAAATATGCGCGAAATCACTAAAACTCAAATATTTACGAAACCATCAGAGTAATCGAATTTTATCAAGAGTACCTTTTTTGTAGTGAATGATTTGGGCTATCTAGATGTCATACTGAAACTGATTTTTTTTCATTGGCGTAGAAGTTTTAGATGTTTATTTCCTGAAAAAATCAAGTTCTACGCCCATGGAATGATATTCATTATGATTATGATATGAGTTTCATTGCCCGATGAGTCTATGCCAACGTACCAAATTTGAAAAAAATCTCATGAGCCGTTCCAAAGTTATGAAGCAAAATCGATTTGAAAATTTCAACTTCAGAGCCGTCTAGCGCCCAAACTAAGCAACTTTTTACTGAGGTAAGTTTGCTTGTATCGAATTGTTTTGGTCTGAAGAATATGTGGTAGCTTTTTGTGAAGACCTTTTAAGAACACCCTGTATATTGTGTAAATCGAATGGAAAAATTCGTATTTCGTGTTTATTTTTCAATCGGGAAGCTTGACAAATCTTCACCTGTGTATTATTTTCCTTATACAGGGTGTCCGGGAACATGTGGGAAATCTCCCGGATATGAAGAAAACACGTGAAAAGAATACTATAAGTTCATATAAACTTCTTTTGTATCGGCCTCCTCTTCGGAGATATGAGCTCCCAAAGAGCTCCCATGGAATTAAGTTTTTGACACATAATTCTTGAACCAACAGGTATATTTCAATTTTTTTTCAATATGATGTATACTAGGTAAGACTCTTCAAATTACTATCCAAGAAAGTGTTGCGAATTACTCACAGCTCCAGGGACGGACTAGCTGTGACACTCATGGGCCCATTTTTTTTACGCCCTGTATGATAAGAACTCTGGACAACGTTTTTTACATACCTCTAACTATTGACTAAAAATTAAGTACTCCTCATTCATGTCGCTAATCATAACCGTTTTCGGAAAAACGTCATTTTATTTATATCATGTATTTAGCGTAATTTTCCACGGTAACCAACATAGTTTCAATAAAAAGTTGAACTTTAACTGCTTAGCTAAAAACTTCGTAACAGGGTTCAACATGGGCTCCATGAAGTCTGATACACTCGCGAGCACGACGAATTGAGGACTGCTGTACCCGCCACAATAACCCAGCATTGTTCCTTATCACATCACAATGAAACGTGATTCTCCGTAGAAGTTCCTCCCTAGTATCGACCGGAGTGGAATACACCAAGGTTTTGAGGTGTCCCCACAGGTAAAAATCTAATGGCGTTAGGTCGGGAGATCTAGGAGGCCAGGCAATAGGTCCTCCTCTACCTATCCAACGGTTTGGATAGACGTTATTCAGGTGCTCCCGCACAGCAACGCTGAAATGAGGTGGTGCCCCATCATGCATATGTTATGTTTTCATTCCACATACTGTATATTTGTGGATTCGGTAGCACCCTGTACCGAGAATCGTTATGACAATGAATAATAATTGTAGATTCGCTTGTTATTGAAATTGGTAAATCATTCTATTTCTTGAATAAATATATTATTCTACATTCTACATACGAGTTATATTGCTACTACAGTGGAAATATAAAAGTGGCGACGAGGATTGAAGAAAACCTACAAAGGAACCAATTTCATCAAAATTGCATTTACGCCTCAAGCGATACATTATTTTGACAAGGTACGTCAATATTAATTACATTCCGAGATGCCAGATGATACGCCAGATAGAATTTCGAATTCTAATGTCCTTTCTACAACACATGCAGTCCATACGGTATTTTCAATAGAGTCTTACGACCCTTCAAAACAATTCAATCGTTGGCTCATGCGACTGGAGAGTGCCTTCAATGTTTTTGGAGTACCGTTGGATAAAAAAGCAGCTTATCTCTTACATTATATGGGTTCAGAAGCATATGATGTACTTTGCGATAAGATTTCACCAGAAACACCCGATAGGAAGAATTACGAAGAATTGGTGAATATTATGAAGACCCATTACAATCCAGAACCACTAGAGATTGCAGAGATTTTTCGTTTTCTACAAAGGGAGCAGCAGGAGGGTGAGTCTGCGAACGATTACCTAACAGCTTTGAGGAAATTAGCAACTACATGCAAGTTTGGAGACTATTTAAGAAAGGCTTTACGTAACCAGTTCGTTTTTGGTCTAAAATCTCAAAGCATACAGAGCAGATTACTTGAAGTTAAGGATCTAACTATCGACAGAGCGATTGAGGTTGCCACCAGTATGGAAACTTCAGTTAGAGATGCTGCCCAATTGCATAGATCTAATACAAGCTCCAGTGTGAACCAAGTGAAGATGCATAAGAAGATTGATGGATTCTCTTCCAGATCTACTAACAGGAGAATACCTGATCAAAGAATAAATAAATCAAATTCAAATAATTTAAATTGTTACAGGTGTGGGTCGAATCAACATTTAGCTAATTGTTGCAACAAGAAAAACTTGTTCTGTGATTTTTGCAAGAGTAAAGGTCATTTGAAGAAGGTATGTATGAAGGCTAAATCTAAGACTATACATGCTAATCAGGTAGAAGAAATTTTGATGGTGTCTGACTATTCTGAATTCAGAGATAAATTCATGATTTCTGTTGGAGTAAACGGTATTCATTTACAAATGGAAGCGGATAGTGGAGCTGCTGTAAGCATAATGAGTTTGAAATTATTCAAGGATTTATATCCGAATTTAGAACTACAGGAAACAAATATCAAATTAGTTAGTTTCTGCAAGAATGATTTGAATGTTATGGGATTTGCAGAAGTTACAGTTCGATATCAAGATAGAGTAAAAGAGCTTAATATTTACATAGTTCAAACTGATAGAAGTCCACTATTGGGGCGCGAATGGCTGAGACAACTAGGAATAGTTTTGAATGATGTTAATCATATGTCAATTAAAGATACAAAGGGAGCTTTGCAAAAATTATTAGATAAGTATCCAATAATTTTTCAAGAAAATATTGGGAAAATTACAGGGTTGCAAGCTAAGATACAAATTAGAGAAAATGCTCAGCCAGTTTTCATAAAAGCTCGGAAAGTTCCATTTTCACTATTACCTAAAATCGAAAATGAACTTGATTTATTAGAAAAAGAAGGTGTCTTAGTGAAGGTAAATCACTCCGATTGGGCTACACCCATTGTACCGGTGGTGAAAGCAAATGGAAGGATAAGAATATGCGGTGATTTTCGTAGTTCATTAAACCCTCAACTGATTGTTGATCAGCATCCACTACCATCCATTGATTTCCTATTTTCATCTATGGCTGGAGGGGATAAGTTTACAAAATTAGATTTAAGTCAAGCCTATTTACAGTTAGAGATTGCTCCAGAATGTAGGAAGTTTCTTACTCTGAGTACTCATAGAGGGTTATATCAAAGTACACGTTTGATGTTTGGTATATCTAGTGCTCCTGCTATTTGGCAACGAGAAATAGAAAATATTTTGAAAGATATACCTGGTGTTTCAGTATTTTTGGACGATATTAAAGTAACTGCTGAAAATACTATGATACATTTCGAAAGGTTAGATTTGATTTTATCACGTTTTGCTAATCATAATATAAGAGTAAATTTGGAGAAATGTAGATTCATGGAAGATAAGATAGAATATTGTGGATATGTTATTGATAAATTTGGTATTCACAAATCTCAAGAAAAAGTCGAGGCAATTCAGAATGCAAAACAACCTTCGAATAAAACTGAGATCAGAGCATTTATAGGTTTGGTGAATTATTACGGAAGATTTTTGGAAAATCTTAGCCATAAACTATATCCTATGAATAACTTACTCAAAGATAACGTCAGATTCAAATGGGACACCCAGTGTCAAGAAGCTTTCGAGTTAATTAAGAAAGAGATTCAATCTGAACGAGTTTTAGCTCATTTTGATCCATCAGTGCCTTTAATTCTAGCTACAGATGCTAGCCCTTACGCTGTGGGTGCAGTTTTATCTCATGTATTTTCAGATGGAAGTGAGCATCCGATTCAATTCGCCTCACAAACTTTATCTAGCGTTCAACAAAGGTATGCTCAGATTGATAAAGAGGCATACAGCATAATTTTTGGAGTAAAAAAATTCTATTATTACCTGTACGGAAGAGTTTTTACAATTTTTACAGATAGTAAACCATTATTGCATATTTTTTCTCCTTCAAAGAGTATTTCTACATTGACTGCTACACGTATGTCACATTATGCAATATTTTTACAATCTTTTCAATACAAAATCGAATACAAAAATACAAAGCTACATGCTAATGCTGATGCAATGTCCAGATTACCAGTGAATAGTTCACAACTGGATATCTACGATGAAACTGATGTGTTTGAAATTAATCAGATTGAAACTCTTCCTATTTCAATGAGAGACTTAGCTCATGAAACGATTCAAGATACTACTTTGACTAATTTACTTGAATTCCTGAGAACAGGTAAGCAGTTAAATCGTAATGATCGGTTCAACGTAAACGAATCAGAGTTTTCACTTCAAAATGGTTGCATTTTCCGAGGCCAACAAGTAGTTATTCCTAAGATTTTACGCAGAAGGATTTTGAATGAGTTACATGTTGCACATTTTGGTATGTTCAAAATGAAAGCATTGGCAAGAAGTTATTGTTGGTGGCCAGGTATTACAGATGATCTTGAAGATTTGGTAAAAAACTGTGCAGAATGTAACAAATTCAAAAATAATCCGGCTGTAGTGACTATTCATCCGTGGGAACAAGCTAAAGAACCATTTCAACGAGTACATATCGATTTTGCAGGGCCATTTTTCAATTCTTACTATTTTGTTTTAGTTGACGCATATACTCGTTGGCCAGAAATCCATATGCTTAGATCTATAAATACAAGTTCCACCATTTCGCTTTGCAGAAAAATATTTTCAACTTTCGGAATTCCTTGTATTCTGGTGAGTGATAATGCAGCCCAATTTGTTTCTCATGATTTTCAAATGTTTCTAAAGCAGAATGGTATCATACACAAATTGAGTGCTCCATATCACCCGGCTACAAATGGATTAGCAGAACGATATGTGCAAACTTTCAAACAGGCTTTACGTGCTATGAAAGGGAATGATTCAGATAGATCTAAACAATTATGTCAATTTTTACTATATTACAGGAGAACGCCTCATTCTGTTACTGGTGTTAGTCCGTCAAAATTAATGTTCGGTAGAGATATTCGATCTAGGCTGGATTTACTTATCGAACCTCTCCCAGATAAGATAATTTCTACAGATTCAAAAACTCGTGAATTTTCGGTAGGCAAGAGAGTTGCGGTGCGTAACTATTTGAGTGATTCAAAATGGGAATTTGGACGTGTTCATAAAAGGTTGGGACAATTACACTATTTAATCAGATTAGATGATTCTAGAATTTGGAAACGACATTTAGATCAAATTAGATCTATAGGGGAAAATACTCCACAAAGTGATCAATATTATTACTCGTATCCGGAAGATACCGACAGTAATAAGGCAATACCCAGTAACTCTAGTTTTTCAGCTGATAACAATCTTTCAAGTACACCAAACGTTCCTAGTAGAAATATTCCAAATCAGGATATTTAGACACCATCATCAAATTCCTTGTCTTCTGAACCTGAAAGTCTTATCAATTCAGAAACAACCTTGCGCAGATCACAGAGAACAAGAAAACCTGTTTCTCGATTTGGTTTCTCATAAGATTGATTTCGTATTCACGAGAAGGGGAGAAAACTGTTATGTTTTCATTTCACATACTGTATATTTGTGGATTCGGTAGCACCCTGTACCGAGAATCGTTATGACAATGAATAATAATTGTAGATTCGCTTGTTATTGAAATTGGTAAATGATTCTATTTCTTGAATAAATATATTATTCTACATTCTACATACGAGTTATATTGCTACTACAGTGGAAATATAAAAGCATAAAGTACATGTTTCGGCGGGTTTCAAGTGGTAAGTGCTCGACTAAATCATTAAAAGCGTTCTGGAGGAACTCCAAATGAAGTATTCCATTCAATCGTGCCGGCAATACGAATGGTCCAATCAAAAAATTGCCAACGATTCCTGCCCAGACATTAATTGATTGGAACTGATGTTGGCGATGCGAAACAATAGTGGCATGAGGATTTTCATCAGCCCATACATGGGTGTTATGTAAATTCATGATACCATTTTTGGTAAAACCTGCTTCATCCGTGAAGAGAATAGTGCTAATGAAGTTTACATTATTTCGTTGCTGATCCAATAGCCAGTTTGCAAAATGCATTCTACGGGAAAAATCTTCAGGAATCAGTTCATGCACTTTTTGCAAATGATATGGGTATAACAGTTGTTCTTGAAGAACTTCATGTACTATTGTTTTCGACGCATTAAACTGCGCTGATAATTTTCGAGTGCTCGTTGAAGGAGTATCATATACAGCATTTAAAATATTTTCCTCTAATTGCGGCGTACGTACTGTTCTTCCCTGACCAGTATTATTACTTCTTTTTCCAAAATTTCCTAAAATTATGAAAGAAGTAAATAACATTACCTTATTATACCTTATTAAGAAGAATCGCCCACCATTCTCCCTTAGACGTTGGTCAACTCGTTGAAATGTCTTCTGATCTGGAAGAGTGCGATTAGGAAATCTGTCGTGATATAACCTTCTGGCTTCCAAAGCATTGGAAGATGCAAGACCATACATCAGATGCATATCTGCATACTCAATAAACGTGTATTCCATATTTCGAATTATTTCACAATTAATTTCACAACGAAATTCAAAAATCAAATATCAAAGTAATAAGGAATCAATGTATCAGTAATGTGAAAGTCGACAAGTTCTAAAATGAAGGATATTTATTTATTTCTAACCTAGCAACGTTTGCAAAGGTAACTCGAAAAAAAAGTATCTTTTATCGAAATACGCTAAATACATGATATAAATAAAATGACGTTTTTCCGAAAACGGTTATGATTAGCGACATGAATGAAGAGTAATTAATTTTTAGTCAATAGTTAGAGGTATGTAAAAAACGTTGTCCAGAGTTCTTATCATACAGGGCGTAAAAAAAATGGGCCCATGAGTGTCACAGCTAGTCCGTCCCTGGAGCTGTGAGTCATTCGCAACACTTTCTTGGATAGTTATTTGAAGAGTCTTACCTAGTATACATCATATTAAAAAAAAATTGAAATATACCTGTTGGTTCAAGAATTATGTGTCAAAAACTTAATTCCATGGGAGCTCTTTGGGAGCCCATATCTCCGAAAAGGAGGCCGATACAAAAGAAGTTTATATGAACTTATAGTATTCTTTTCACGTGTTTTCTTCATATCCGGGAGATTTCCCACATGTTCCCGGACACCCTGTATATTTCTGGAACCTCAGGAAAATCAGATCATATTGTTTGACGAAAGTAACCAGCGTTTGGTAGCTCAAATATTTTGAAAAGTAGTGTCATTTTCTGTCGAAGGATTCTCGAAACTTCGCGATAACAATAATTGGTCTCAAGACAACATTATAGGTTTCAACCAGTTTGACAATTTATAACATGTTGACATAAGAATGGAGTTTGTATTTTTTGTTTAAGATACATCGATGATCCACTTCTCATTGGAGGCAAGAAATTTGATTTGAGGCTCTATGTTCTCGTCACATCATTCAGACCATTGAAAGCATATCAGTTTCGACTTGGATTCTGCAGGTTCTGTACTGTTAAGTATGACTCCAGCGTTGCTGAATTGGATAATATGTACGTTCATTTGACCAATGTATCCGTCCAAAAACATGGAGTAAGTAAAATAATATATTTCGATAATAATCGTACACAGCTGATATTAGATATAAGGGATGGTAAGGACCTATACCGATTTTCCTAACCATCCATATAGCGCGAAGAGAACGTGCTACTGTTACAATTAGCTTAGTAAAACAGTAACGATGAAAATCCTCTCGTGGAAAAAATTCAGGTAGTCGGTTCCTCTGCGTTCTCATATGTTTCTGGGAGAAGTATTCTCGTCGTAGTTTTTACACTCGAGTTCATCCTTTGCACTAAATTTCGTTTTATTTATTTGTTTTGTATTCTATAGGGTAGAATTATAGTTGTGTTTAAATATTTCTGCTGCAGGGTACCCTCATCCTCCATATGGAGGTCTGGAAGAGAAATGCATAAACATAACTATAAGTTAGATAACTAACCTGTAGGGGTGGGTTCAAGTCCCTGTAACTATAGAAGTGTAATTGTAGTAAAAGAGTGAATAGAGGTGAAACCTCTAAGTGATGACTTAATCGACATTGGGATCATCAAGATCCTGGTCGTTCTCCTGATCATACTGCACGGTGTTGCTGAAGTTCAATTCACGATTTTTGCAAACAAAAGCTTTTTTGCAGTCGCAATTTTTTATGCAGCGGCACTGAACGACAGAAGGTGAGGCAGGTTTTCAGGAGAGAGGTAAGTTGTAGGAATGGGCCGTTTACAGTTTACAGTTCTCCTCCATCTCAATCCCTCAGGTGTCCTCGTGAAGTTGTCCTCGTCTATCCATAGTTGCACCTGCAGATATACTCGCAATGGATGCTGGAGAGCTGGCAGCCCTTGTTGGAGGGAAAATGGCGATGTTTGATGCTCACTTGATGGCAGATGTCTTGAACATCGTATTGTATTTTATATCAGACAACGGCTTCGGTAGATCCTGAGATAAGTAAAAGACTGCCTGAAATATTCCTCCAGCCTTCATGAGATCCTCCAAATCTGCCTCAGGGTCATTGAATACTCTCAGGTGGTCTTTTATGTTGAAGCATCTCTAGGGCTTTTATTTTTCCTATGCCCGAATAAGACAGACGTTGTGTGTCACACCTGGTTAAAATATGCGCAGAGAATATTTTACCATATTGCACTCTTCCTTTTTTTCCCGTGCAGAATGATAAGGCGGCTTTTGAATGGAAATATTTTTGGACGACTGCGGAGATATAGGTGTAAAAAGGAATACTTTTACAGCAAATCGTATATGGCAGTGAAGTTCATTTTATCCAGAAATGCGTAGATCATGAATTATTTGCGAAATACGACAAAAAACGCTATTTTTTGCAAAGTACGCGGATCTTGTCGATTTCTAATGTCTTCTAGCTCCTCATCCGTCAATCCTACATGCATGAACAAGAAAAATTATACAGGATGTCCCCAAATTAGCCTGCCAAACTTCACCAGCGGCTTTTACTACCAAGAATAGAAAGAAAACTTTCAATGAACATGAGTCGAGAAATGTCTCCAAAGGGAGCTACGGTCCCCTAAAAGGGGGCTCCTGAAGATGATATTTCTTGAGTATTCCCGAAACCCCATCTGAACTAATTTGGTACAAGAACTAAACTTTCCATACCCAATGCAGTGAGGATAAAATTATTTCAAAATTCTAATCAAGAGTGTATAATACAGGGCGAGACTGCATTAAATATTGCTCAAAATTTTTTGTATGCATATTTTTCAACAATTCAATCTCGGATTATGAAATTTCACACCTTTTTACAGAAAAAAGGTACTCCTGTTCCGTGACGATCAGATGTATTGTTATCGAGTAAAAGCAATTTGAAAATATTGTTACATCTCAGATATTACGCATACCATTTCAATGAGGCGTAGTGAAAACGAAAAAAAAAATTAACAAATAATTGAGTAGTTTTTTCATGATATTTTTTCATTTTTCGCGCTTTTTTGAGATTGTTTGGTAAAAAGAGAGTACTTGATTTTTTAATAGCCACTATGATTTGAAAATTGGCAACGTTATGCATAAGATGTCAGTGCATCAATATTTTTGAATCGATTTCAATCGAGAATGATACATCTGATCGATGCGGAACAGGAGCACTTTTTTTCTTAAAAATGGTCTGGATTTTCATAATCACAGATTAAATTGTCAAAAACTATGCACACGAAAAAGTTTGAGCAATATTCAATGTAGTTCCACCCTGTCTTATACATTCCTGAATGAAACTCTGAAATGATTTTATATTCACCGCATTCGGCATGGAAAGTTTGTTTCTTCTGCCAAATTGCATCATCTCATCACGTGACGTTTCGGAAATATTCAAGAAATATCATCTTCAGGAGCCCCCTTCCAGGGGGCCGTAGCTCCCTAAGGAGACTCATGTTCATTGGAACTTTTCTTCCTATTTTTCGTCGAAGAAGCCGTTGGTGAAGTTTGGCAGGCTTATTTCGGGACACCCTGTATATACATTTTTTCTACCTGATTCTTCTGCGAACTTGTCTTTTTGATAGAATTTATGGTTTCCGAGTGACGGGTGAAAAACAAAAAATTTCTGTTTGCAAACTTTAGTTTCCATTTCATTCGGCTGAATATCATTCCGTTTATCAGCATATGAAAATGCATATCTCAAATCTAGAATGCACTATGGTTTTCTAGGACAATGATGTTGACTATTCCACTCATCACCTAATCTGACCTATCACAAACCAGAGACAACGTGTGCTTATCGCGAAAACTTTTGTTGTCTCTCAATAATTCTTATTGGCGTTGATGTTTTCAATGATGTTACCATTCATTTATAATAAATGGTTTTTATGCTAAAAAGTCTAGCAAAAAACCACTCTGTTCTGAATATATCCTCATAATTCTATCTCTTGCTAACTCAATTGTGTTGCCGTACAGCAATCATTTTGAAATACAGGACATCGTAATATTATGGAAATTCTATGTAATTTGATCTTCTTGCACAAGAAACTCTCAGTTCGCTCATACATTGTTATCTTATATAGATTTATAGTTGCCTCTGAAAAATGTAATGTTTCATGTAGGTGATCATGACCACGAATACACATGTCAGGGTGACATACATAATATAATACTGAACATAATTGAATATCGAAGCATCAATAAAAATATGAGAATAAGTATATTTGCCTTACATAGTGTCAGATGGAATTCAAATTCCCGCACCCATTCAACATCACAGAAGGAAAACAGTCTTGGGGCAAATGGAGACAGATGTTATCCTAGCACATGAAAGCTACTGGAAAGGAAGCTGAACAAAATCATACAACAGTGCGTCCATAAAGTAACGCATAAATTCATTATTGGCTAAATGAACAATAAAATTAGAAATTCCCGAAACAGGTCGATTTTTGATTTCAATTTACTATTGTTCCAAATCATAATCTAATATACAGGGTGAACCACTTTCGTGTAATGACGTCATCACCATTTTTTTCAAATGGAACCCCCCTTTTTTTCAATTTCAGAATTGCCCTTGCTGAGCTGATTCCAAGAATGTATGATATGTTGCTTCAAATTGGTACAGGGTGGGCAAAAATGCAAAAAAAATGAAAATTGTTTATGGAAAGTAATACGTTACTGAATGTAATAAACAAATTAAATGGAATTATGTAGTTATGCAATTGATGTGATACACTTCCAAAAACAAACAAACAAACGAAAATTCACAATAAATGTTCAAATTGTTCTCCATTGACCGTTAGACAATGAATGAACCGGGCATTACTTTCGTCTCTAACATTCTGCAGCATAGCGGGTGTTATGCTCTGTATTTCTTGTCTGATTCGGTCTTGTAGTTGATGGATATTTCCAGGTCTGTTTAAGTAGACTTTAGATTTTGAATAACCAGCAGGCCATTCCACTGGTCCCCTTCTTCCTATCCACCTTTGTGGAAAAGTTGTGTTTAAAAAATCGCGCACAGTTACTGCGAAATGTGGCGGTGCGCCATCCTGTTGAAACCAGATTCTGCGGTCTACATTAGTGGGTATTTGAATATCAGGAAAAAGCTGGATCAGATCAGGAATTAATGTATTTTGTAGGAAATCCAGATATAATGCTCCTGTTATGTTTTCATCAAAAAAATATGGACCAATAATTGTATTTCTCACAATACCAGCCCATACGTTAGTTTTTTGTGGTCTTTGTGTATGCTACTCTTGCATCCAGTGTGGATTTTCATCAGACCAATAACGGGTGTTTTGCCGGTTAACATGACCGTTCAAATAAAACGTTGCCTCGTCCGAAAATGAAACGTTATCAATGAAATTGTTATTTTGGTTCATCATATACTCGCAGAATTCAGTTCTTCGGTCAAAGTCGTCTTCAGCCAATTCATGGATGAGACGTACTTTATAAGGATGGTATTTTACCTTTTTAAAAATGTTTGATACTGAAGACCAAGTGGGTTTTTCAAGGAGATTTTCCGAAACACACGGTTCGCATTAAAACGACATATCCCCTGAACCAATAGACTAATTCCAAATTTGAAAAATGCACCGTATGCCTCTTTGATGACGCAACGAATTATTATATCACCATTTTTTCGTGCATCCATCGAAAAATGGAAAAACAGATGAAAATCAAAACATCAAAATTTGAAATCCTCTCAATTCAATATATATCGAAAACAAATGGAAAAATCGAAAATTATTAGAAGTGCAAAGTTATCCACTGGAACATTTCCTACAAATTATTTCCCATAATTTTTTCTGTAAAAAAAAATTAACGACCCATAGGGTACCATTAAGATATATTGAAAAACAAAAGATTATCGATAGATGAAGATCATCGACTTCCACTGAACCATGGCATATTTTTTCCTTTTGTTGATTGGAAGATGGAACAGAAGTGTTGAAAATTTTTTTCTCAGATAATTCCAAATATCTCGAAAACAACTGAAAACATCTGAAAATGTTATGGAACCAAAATTATTCCCTTTGATAGAATCTACAAAAAATCCGTATAACATTTTTCTCTGAATCCAATAGTTCGGGAGATACGATGAAAAAACTAAACAATTTATAAGTTCCTAGATAATCACTTGCCAATAGAAAACCAAACAAAAAACGAAAGAAAGTAAAAAAAGCACACTCGACTGTCTCGATTTTTTCCCTCAAACTACGTACCTAGCTCACTCGACGGTCTTGATTTCCCACAAAGAAGAAATATGTTGGCATTGTTTGAACTTTCTTTTGTTCTTGTTTTTTTAGTCCCTATTGGCAGTCGAGTGGGCTAGGTACGTAGTTTGTGTGGAAAAACCAAGACAGTCGGGTGGGCTAAGTACGTAGTTTGTGGAAAAAATCTCCAGTTCTCTGAACTTTCATAGCGTCGTATACACATCTTTGGTGCCCAATGATAGTTTCAATATAAAAATATGCCATGGCATCTACTTCCATCCTACATGAGCAATGATAAAATATCATCTGCTTTTATAGCGTCGTATAAATTATCTGACCTCTATACTAATCTATTATCTAATAAAAACTACATCTATACTAGTCTGATACCTTTAAAAAACTACGTACCTCACTTGTTATACGACGCTATACATAGTGGAGTATACTACGGCCTTGCCAAAAATGCTATCTCGGAAACTAAGCGAGATAGAGGTATAGTTACTTTGGAGAAAATGATCATCATCGAATTTTGAGCAACTTTGGTTTTTGTGTGTGGTCTGTCTGTCTGTCTGTCTGTACTCTGTGTTAATCATAAATCGATATATCTCCGGAACCCTTTGACATATCGACTTGAAATTTTGCCATCTTATTGTACTCAAAACGATATTATGTCATTAAAATATGAAGCAAATCGGAAAACTCTAAGGTGGTTTTTCCGGGTTTTTTCGATTTTTCACCGGAAGTTTCTTGCGACCACTCTACAAATCGCAAAAGTGGTCTGATCGATTTCATTTTTTGTGAAACATAACTCTATCAGGAAGAGACGAAGCCTATTGAAATTGAGCAGGGTCGGAAAATTCCAAGTGGGTTTTTCAAGGAGATATTCCGAAAAACACGGTTCGCTTTAAAACGACATATCTCCTGAACCAATAGACTAAATCCAAATTTGAAGAATGCACCGTATGCCTCTTTGATGACGCAACAAATTATTATTGAACCATTTTTTCGTGCATCCATCAGAAAATGGAGAAACAAATGAAAATCAAAACATCAACATTTGAAATCCTTTCAATTCAATATATATCGAAAACAAATGGAAAAATCGAAAATTATCAGAAGTGCAAAGTTATCCACTGGAACATGTCCTACAAATTATTCCCCATAATTTTTTCTGTAATCCCAATAGTACAGGAAATAAAATAAAAAATATGAAAAAAACAATTAAACGACCCATAGGGTACTATGAAGATATATTGAAAAACAAAGATTATCGATAGATGAAGCTCATCGACTTCCACTGAACCATGGAATATTTTCTCATTTTGTTGATTGGAAGATGGAACAAAAGTGTTGAAAATTTTATTCTCAGATGATTCCAAATATCTCGAAAACAACTGGAAATATCTGAAAATTTTATGGAACCAAAATTATTCCTTTTGATAGAATATACAAGAAATCCCAATAACATTTTTCTCTGAATTCAATAGTTCGGGAGATACGATAAAAAAACTAAAAAATTCACAAGTTTCTAGATAATCACTTGCCAATAGAAAACGAAACAAAAAACAAAAGAAAGTGAAAAAAGCCCTCTCGACTGTCTTGATTTTTTTCCCATAAACTACTCACCTAGCTCACTCGACTGTCTTTATTTTTCGCCAATAAACTAGGTACCTAGTTCACTCGACTGTCTAAATTTTTTGCCCATAAACTACGTACCTAGCTCACTCGACTGTCTTGATTGCCCACAAAGAAGAAATATGTTGGCAAAGTTTAAACTTTCTTTTGTTTTTGTTTTTTCAGTCCCTATTGGCAGTCGAGTGGGCTAGGTACGTAATTTATGTGGAAAAACCAAGACAGTCGAGTGGGCTAAGTACGTAGTTTGTAGGAAAAATCTCCAGTTCTCTGAACTTTCATAGCGTCGTATACAACACATCTTTGGTGCCCAATGATAGTTTCAATGATAAAATATCATCTGCTTTTATAGCGTCGTATAAATTATCTGACCCCTATACAAATCTAATACCTAATGAAAACTACATCTATACTAATCTGATACCTTTCAAAAACTACGTACCTCACTTGTTATACGACGCTATACATAGTGGAGTATACTACGGCCTTGCCAAAAATGCTATCTCGGAAACTAAGCGAGATAGAGGTATATTTACTTTGAAGACAATGATCCTCATCAAATTTTGAGCAACTTTGGTTTTTGTGTGTGGTCTGTCTGTCTCTCTGTACTCTGTGGTAATCATAAATCGATATATCTCCGGAACCCTTCGACATATCGACTTGAAATTTTGCCACCTTATTGTACTCAAAACAATATCATGTCATTAAAATATGACGGAAATCAGAAAACTCTAAGGTGGTTTTTCCAGGTTTTTTCGATTTTTCACCGGAAGTTTCTTGTGACCACTCTACAAATCGCAAAAGTGGTCCGATCGATTTAAGTTTTTGTGAAAAAAAACTCTATCAGGAAGAGACGAAGCCTATTGAAATTGATCAGGATCGGAAGATTCCAAGTGGGTTTTTCAAGGAGATTTTCCGAAACACACGGTTCGCTTCAAAACGACATATCTCCTGAACGTGATTTAATTCTTTCAATAGTTACGATGGATTAGCTGATTTTTATATATCTGAAATTCCGAGAGGTCCCTGCATAGTCTGTTCTGTAAATATATGTTCCATGAACTGACAACATAACTTATCAAAAATTATCTGAACTGATCAGCTTGAATACCTTGAAAAATATATATACTCTGGTTCAAAAGAAGGCTATAATGCTTTCGAAAATGTGTCCTGATTTATTGAATCATTGGAGGATAATTTTGGATTATCTGAGCAAGCGCATAAGATTCTGAGTTCGAGGATACCTTGTGTATATATATGAGAAATGTGATATGAGACAATTTTTCAGAACAAATTTCACAATGGTTGATATTTTTAGGGTGAATATAATTCTCTTCATGGTGGAAAACTGAGCGTTCAAAATTTGCGATTGCATTTGGAAAGTACCAGAGGAAAACAAGTAACTGAGAAATTATTCGATCAAATAAGCTGGTTGATTATCCACTCTTTGAAAGCCATTGCCCCAGTTATTGCGACCGATCGTCATTGCTTCGAATGTTATGGATATGATATAATCATTGACAACAAGCTGAAACCATGGCTGATAGAAGTAAGTCTGTACGAACTATCATGCATGATATAAAGGGTGTTGTATGACCATACGACTAAAAATTGTTTATTAGTCGTACTAATAGTAATAGTGGTAGTTTCATATTCTTCTCGTGAATCGTCTCCTATTTGAATATATTCGATATTGAAGGTGTACATCTATATACAGGGTCGCTGATATGTATGGAAACAGGTGAATATCTCGGCAATCTGTTGTTAGATTTTTTTGAATTTATGTACAGTGTGATTTCAAAACGTGGCGAATTTGAAAATGTTATAGCCTCTGTTGCCACTTTTTCAGTTATTCCGGATTTTTAGTAACTTTCTTATTTTGAATGAAACACCCTGTACTTTATTGGATTTCCAGATTCTCCTTGAAGAGCTGATTCCATCGATCTATCACACTTGGGGTCGAGCGGCAATGATTACATAGGTATAGGGTGTTTAAAATCTAGGTTTTTCAACTTCAAGATTTTTTTGTGTAGAAACTATCCATTATCGATCAAAACCGCTTCAATGTTCCTATCTTCACTTTTGATTTACCATCTACTGACTATTTAATTGGAACAGATACAGAGGGTGATCAGAATTCTGAATCTTGAACCACCCTGTATTTGTTTCAATTAAATGTCAGTGGATAGTAAATCAGAAGTAAAGATGGAAACAATGGAGCGGTTTTGATCGATAATGAATAGTTTCGACACAAAAAAATACTAGAGTTGAAAAATCTAGATTTTAAACACCCTATACCTATGTATTCATTCCTGCTAGACCCCAAGTGTGATAGATCGATGGAATTAGCTCTTCAGGAAGAATCTGAAAATCCAATGAATTACAGGGTGTTCTATTCAAAATAAGGAAGTTAATAAAAAATCCGGTATAACTGAAAAAGTGGCAACATTGGCTATAACATTTTCAAATCTGCCACGTTCTGAAATCACACAGTACATAAATTCAAAAAAATCCAACAACAGGTTACCGAGATATTCACCTGTTTCCATACATATCAGCGACCCTGTATAGTTTTCAGTTGATGACTTGAAATTATCGCCACTAAAACAGTTTGTCCCTGAAATTAAATGTATAGTAATGAGGAATTCTCGAAAATGTTTCTCAACTAATTCTATCTATTAAATCCAATAAAATTATGAATCGAGTTTGGCATAAGCCAATCATTGATCGACCCAGATTTCTACAGAAATTCCGAATTTTTGGGTTATGTTATTTCTCCTTCTGGCTTTTCTGTTCATATAAATCTTCACTATAACGTTGATCAAAATCAAATGTGATGGATGGGCTTGTCATGTTCATCTGAATGGTATTGCTGGTGATGGAATGATAACAGAAATTTTCCTCTGGATGGAAATTTTGCGGCATGGGCGAAACGGGTTCCCGCAAATTACAGAGTTACACTCTACGCAACGTAAAGTGAGACGTTCCAAAACTCTTGTCAGTTTCGAGAAGTGTCAAATTATATTAGAAACAGTAAATTTCTGCAAGAAATGAAAATCCGAGTTCATTATTGATATAAGTACACTGGAAATGTATATGATTTGAATCTTTCGAATGGTCAATCTTTAATGAATGGATATGATAATGAATTTATATCAAATTATTTTATGAAAACTAGAATTAAATTCACTCGACGCACAATTCGCATTCATATCAATAGATATTTCCAACTCACTGGGTATAGTGGCAACCTTCCAAGACTGTTTCGTGTGAGCTTTGTAATAATTGTCTAGAATAAACAAGGTCTGAAGAATTCGAAACTCTACTGGAAAATGTGAAAACATGCACTCATTTCGTATTGTCTTATCAGTTGAATCGATATTCCTGGAGAACAGATCATTACTATTTTTTTTGAAGGGTAGGAAGTTTTTGATAAAAATTCCTTCAAATGCTGATATCCCTTTAACCCTGATGTGGTGGCTGAATATAATTATGTTGGTGACAAAAATTTTGGTGTTCAAAATGACCCATTCATACAATGACTAGCTCAGTGGGAGGTGGAGTGAGTGAGGTTGGTGTGAGTGAGGTTGGTGTGAGTGAGGTTGGTGTGAATGAAAGTGGTAGAGAGTTCAATGTATACATACTTCGATAGAACAAATCAACAGGAGCTGTTCATGTAATTGAAGTTTTGATTTTAGGCCCCTCTCAATGTGTTTCAAGTTGGTGGGTTTTTTCATATTGACGGCAAATACTATGTAATTATAAAGGCGCCGTGGTCGAGTTTGTCTATGCGCTGAAATTCGCTAGATAGCCGTTCACGATGCGAAGGTACTGTCGGTTCGAATCCGGCTATCGGCTGAGCATTTTTCTTCAAAATGTGTGTGGTTGTAATTCTGGCAGAACCTCGTTGAGCTAGTAAAAGTTTGGAATCCACCGTGAGCTGTAGGTCCCGCTCTTCCTAACCTCGCATACGTTTTGACTTCTGGGGAGTTGAAGTAGCGATATACAAATTTCACAAAACAAAACACAGTATTGTTTCCTATACCTTGGTGATCACCTCAGTTCACAAAGAACTTTTACTTAATAAAAGAAATGGCCTATTCATCCAAAATCAAATGATTGATTGTATACTTTCAGAGAAGATTTATGGGATAGTTTCAGTAGATTTCTCAATAACAAGGTATTTGTGCCTCAAAATATGCTGTAAGACGCTTACCAGATAGATGGATCTTATTTTAGTGTACTACGTTCCTACTGTACTTCCACCTTCTAGACAGTACAGTTCTGGATGGCCCAAAGCATTATGATGCTGTTAATCCTATGGTAAATACTGCAGGCAAGTAGACAGCAGCTAGTTAGTGAGACTCCTTATTCGACAACCATAGAATTAATCATACAGGAGACGAAATTTGTAACTTCAACTTGCTAGCTTCCACTTCTCAACAGAAGACAATAAACATAAAAGAATAGCACGTAGACAATGTAGTGACACCAAGACAACCAAGTGAACCGAGTAAACCCAGTAGACCTAGTAGACCAAATAGACCAAGTAGACCAAGTAGTCCTAAAAAAAAAACATTCGTTAATCTTTGGGTTTATTGGATGTTGAGAGACATTATCACTTGAACAGTTCATTGAATATCACATACCTTTGATGGGATGTGTGCTTCACGTGGTGATGAAAATGGCAGGGATGTCCTGAACTCCAAGTCCAGAATGAAGTTGGTGAAGCCAATCTTGATCCCACCACTAGTGGTAATCAACTAAATGAAATACGATAAGTTACACTCAACGAAATGAAAGACTTCGATCGTATCCTACGTTCTATTGTATCCAATCTCCAAAATCATAATGATAAAAATCCGGTTCAGGGAGTGGATGTTCCTTCGCCGTGTTTTGGCTCATACGAAAGCGAGTTCGGAACCAGCAATCTCCAAATTCGGCGGAAACCATTTCAGATGCAACAAATATCTCTCTCTCTCTCTCTCTCTCTCTCTCTCTCTCTCTCTCTCTCTCTCTCTCTCTCTCTCTCTCTCTCGAGTCGCACGCATCAACGGAATTAATAACCGGCCAACTGGTTACCCATAGGTTACCAACATCCCGCTGAATTCACCAGACAGTTAGTGAGGAAACAGAAGGAGAGAAAACAGATTGAGAGAAAACGGAAGAAAAGAACACCGAACATAAGAAAACAGAATATCCTTCTTCTTTGTCCCACATCGACTCTTGACGATCAGCTGTTCAGCTCAATCGTGAAACTAGATTATGTATAATGCAATCCGAAACTCGTGACCTTTTAGGCGTCTGGTTGGCATACAAAGATCATAAATCATTTGTAATTTAATCGTTTTTTGCGAGAATCGCCCAAATATTCTGGTAGTTTCATGTGTTCTGGTGTTTGAATCAATATTTACTGTGCTTCAATATGCAAAGTTTATATTTCAAGAAGTTATTGCAGAAAACCCCAGAAGCTGGTCAGATGTAAACATGAATATTTATTTTCATTTCGTCTATTTTTCTCATCTAACCAATACATTTTCATGCCTGAAACTATCATAAAATCATTAACATCTCGATGAAAGCAAAATTTGTTTGTTGATATCTGATGAATCTGATGTTGATCAAAGATTCGAAGCCCTTCACATTTGAAACTACTGACTGATTAGACTTTCTGATAATTATACTCTCCTACTATACTGACTGACCCACAGTTTCTGCACTCATGAGCAGATGTAAACCTACGGAACCCTCTTTGCGCTCACAAATATTCTTCAGCAAGTTCTGTCCTGAAAGTGGAGGAAGATGATAAATGATTTTTACGTCATGGTTGGAAAGGTAACTTTTTTCTCTTGAACATCTTGAAGGATAAACTTATGTTATTCATATTCATATTCAAGTTGAGCTAATGCAATTTTTCGTATCGGTGAAATATTCACAAAGAGAGGCAGTGTGAATGAGGCACTTGAGGCTTTGTGTTATATCTCTATAGATGTTTCAATTGTTTAGCGAATAAGGAACAGTTGCATGTACTGATGTAGCTGCTTTGTGGCTCGTGCCACCGCTCTCCACAATTGTGCTCAATATACCAATAGCTGCTCTGACTGGTTCAATACAGAAACATACTCTATCTTCATTGTATTCTCATCGGATTACATTTCACGAATTGCTTCGAAGTTTCATTCTGAAATTATTGATCCTGGACTCTGGGGTAGATATTTCACCAGAAGAGAAGGATATGCAAAAATGAACTATTGGCGTAAGTGTTCAAGTGCTGATGATGGAACTCCTATGATTAGTTGTGTTCAAGTGGAATCAGATGGTTGAAGTTTTTTATTCAACAAGTTCCATAAAAATATATGTACCTACTCATTCAATCAGATCACTGAATACCTAAATTGTTCTATGAAGATTTCTTCATGACTCATGTAGATCTTTTGTAATATATACTACCTACTCTGGAATAAAACAATGTATTTCTCATTCATTGAATATTACAATCTTGTTATACCTTCTATAAAAATAAATCACAACAAACTGTGATTTGTAAATGTATAATATTGAATCGATTGTAGATTTTCACCTCATTTCCACCAATTATTCCTTGAATGTCTTCATTTCTCAGGACACTTTCTTAAAATGTTTGTAAAGTGTAGTGGTTACACAATTTTTTGTAACAGTCGGCGAGATGTAGTCTAGAGCACACTCGAAATGAGATCGATGTGGTTGGCGCTGGGAATTGAACCCTGTGCCTCTTACTGCGAGCCAAACCAGACTAACTGATAACCAGACTGTAAAATGAGCGTTTTATGTATGTATGTCACCAAGCCGCGTCATATATATATATGACGACATATTTTTGTTGTGAGGTCGTGTCATACGAATATGAATGATAGCCAATGCAATTCAGATGAGGATATGAATGTGTGGCCTCCAAGGAAGTTACAGGCATATTCGGCCAGAGCAAATTTTGATAGATCGTGATGCAAGACGATGAAACACGAAAAACATATATGAAGAGGTTCATTCATCGTAAAAACAGTAAAACTAATATTACATAATTATAAAAGGAAGACATAATACATAGAAATGAAAGAAACGCCCACGTTATGTGTTATCAAAAACTGGATATTCCAATACAAAGATAAAAATTCAATTCTGCATGATTGAAACATTGCATACATGAAATGCTCAAAGAAACAAGTGGACCACTGAAATATTTGACAATTTTCAAACCGCTATATCTTTCTAGAAAATGAATGGATTTTCAATCAGAATGCAGTGCTTGGGAGATGCAATCTTTCTGTTCAAGATTCCTTATTCAAAACTCGTCGGGAGTTCTTCTGCCATTATACACCAAACGCTTCCGTATTCCAGGGGAGTTTTTTCATTTTCCTATTAAGCGTTTTTTTCCGAACGTTCAAGCCAATATCTCGAAACGGTTTTGTGATTTTCCATATTCCTCATACAGGATGTTGAAAATCGATGATTTTTCATTTTCAGGTTCTTATCGCATCATTTGTTAGGGGCAAGGTTTTGATAAGCAGGGTTCATGCAAAAGATAAAGTACTTGCCACTAACCCTCCCAGCTGCTCAGTTAGGGTGTGGGTACGGTTCATATATTTTTGAATTATATGAGTAACAGTATATAATGAAGGGGTAAATTTTCCGGTGCGCCACTGATTTTTCGCTAGCCAAAATCAGAAACCACCCTGATGAAAGGGATAAACCACTGCTATCGGTAGAGTCAACAATTTACAAATATCTGGTAAAATTTTCATGTACCCTGGGGTTGATTAATGAAGAAAGAATAGTCATACACCTTGAAACTATCTATTCAAATCATATGATAACACCATATCTATATTTATGTAAGTGAAATGGCATTCAAGAGAGCATTCAGATTTCAGATATATAGTTTTGTACATTGAATTGATGCAAATATAGGGAAGGTCCTAAGAAGGGCTATTCATGTGACGTCACGGGGATAGCTTACAACTTAATATTGAATGTAAAATTTATACAGGTATATGGGGCATTCCCTTAGGTTTTATGGTGTGACAGACTTATCTGAATGCTCAGTGGAGCTCCTATGGCGTTACTTATGATTGAATCCCTCTTCTCTCTGGTCAAGGCAATCAGGCCTCAACTGGAAGACTGCTCGTTGTCGAAGACACAGCAAAAACTGCAGGTATTCTTGTTAACCAATGTAGAAAACTCTAGACAAGTAGTGTAGATGTATATGATATATACCAGCACGAGTCTATGGTCCAGACATACAATGACCAGGGACTAGGGTGAACAGTAGTACTATAGTACTAATAGTGGGATGAAGCCTATGCCTAGGGCAAGAACTAGGAGTAGGACTAGAATTAAGACTAGGACTAGGACCCTCTTTTGTAGCTGAGGGTTATTTTAACAATCCCGATGTTGTGAATTGTCTGTGTCAGTTATTTCCACAATGGTACTTGTTGAATATACAAGACAGGAGCTTTTGGCTTCATATCCTGCAGAGCAGAAAATATGATTTCATTCAAAATACAAACATCCAATATTGGTCCAATACGTAATGAATCATATAATGTTGAAATTCTCCAAATCCATACAGAGATGATCGAAAAATTCGATGGAGATATTTCAATCGGCCATACACTCCCACAAGTACCAAGGAAGAATCAAAAGTGAAAAATTGAAATGTCAGTCAGATATCAAAAATATGAAATGTCACTGCTGTCAATTGCATCGATTTATAGTGATTTATACGCGAAACTGATTCCTTAGATCATACAGGAATCTGAGAATAGTTCGGTGACATATTAAACTTAAATGAACGACAGTATTTTCGTGATGACTGATGGCTGGCGCTGAATAATTTATAAGGATGGTGCGAGCAGATTCCAAGTGTAAAATCATCCATGAAACTTTTTATCGTGAGTTCGGATCCTACACTCAGTTAAAGTTTATAACAACCACTAAGGCATTTACTCAGATCTCGAACTAAACTGATATTCATCCGGAATAAATACTCGACAAACAAAATCTGATCAGTGCTTACACCATCCGGATAAACATTTGATGAACAACTATTCGTGTTGCTGCTGAGGAAAAAGTTACGGTTTCACAACTGCTTGCAGACATTCGTGTTCTCAAGACGAACTATCGCTGACGTATTATGGACCCATCTCGGGTCAGAAAGAAAGTATCTGTACTAAGAAAATATCTCACATGTTATCTGTCAACTCTGTCATTGAATATTGACTTATAATTATTGTCAGAAATCGATTGTCAATTGATTTAATCATTGAAATAAAAATAAAGTAAACAATGATGGATCTTCATATTTACATCTCTCCTACTGAGCTCAATATAATGTATGCGAAATTGTTTGAAATAAAGGTGAGTACAAGGGGCGAAATACTGAAAGATAGTTCATAATACAGCATAACATGAAGTTATCATATATCACAGTGAACATAATACTGAGTGTGACATCGATCTGATACTTAAGAACACGAAATTCAATGATTCCAGAATAATAATAACGGAGAATTCGTATCCCCCCTCCACTCCGGGAGGCATTAAAGTTCCATGGACTTTAATGACGATAAGAAATTCCAAATGCAAACACGAAAACTTTAAATATTGAAAGCCAACAGATCAAAGGAAAAAAAAAATTAGCTTCACATTTTCAATCAAGTTGAACTCAGACCAGTAGAGATATTTATTACAAAAATATAAGTTGCCATAATGCTATATGCAACAACAAACCTACTGAAAGTAGTGAATCTGTAGTAGAACTCCACGGTTTCTACTACTTTAAAGTAGTCAAGTTAAAGGCTACGCTGTGGTCCATCTGCAGGGGTCGCCACGGTTGAGATTCGGACCGGGTTCAGAGGGGTCTTCGCGTAAAGATGAGGAGTCGCGCCGGTGATCAGCTCCGAATCTGGTCCAATCCGAATCGCAACACGCAGACGTCCAGCTGCAAAAGAACCACAGGAGTGTAAAACTCGTCTACGTTGTTGGATGACCGAAAAAAGAAAAATTAATTTAGAAATTTTGGGATATATACCCAGGACCTCCAACAAGCCCTAGTGTGATATAGGACACACCAGCCTGAAACAGCTCTGACGCTGGAATAAACAAAAAATCTCCATAAACAAAAATATATTCGGGATTGTTCCTTGACCATAACACCGCGGACAATCTTGCGGCTCAACGGTTCCGAAGGAATCAAAGTAGGGTGAAATGAGGCCTCAGCACTGTGGCGGGCGCCCGTAGGCAACTCGCGATTCCGCCGGGCCAAGTCCTCACGACACATCTACCCAATTTCAACAGAACGTGCCATTGAAGGTAGTCGGTCCGCAACCAGCCCGCGCCTGTTACGGTTAGGTCCCTACCAAAAAAAAGTCATTAGCAAAGTTACAAAAAAATATATTGGAGTTAAATGCGCCTGATTTTATGTCAAGTTGGATCTTGGTTCTGGTGATGACGTAGCAAGAAGGGAGAGATCAAACAGCTCAGTTTCAGATTTACCTGTGACAACAAACTGGAAAAAGTATCCATGCAAAACAAAATGATCTACGAAGGAGGATGAGTATTTAATCTATCAAATCCCTCACTGGAGGATATCAGTGCTCATGTTGACAAAAATAGCTCCAAAATATGCAACAGTGCAAAGCTAAAAACCTAAATACAAAAGCACTGAAGATGACTGTAAGAATATAAATCCCATGACTAACAAATAGCAACATAAGGAGTTTCAATTAAGAACAAAAATTCTATACAGTCTGATTAATACTCATTCCACCTAATGGTAGACTCAATACAAAATGTTGCAAACCACAATATAACATGGCAAACGGAAAATATCCAGTTGTGTGACACTAAAATCATAGGATATCAACTCATATCAGGTAGCGGTAACTCAAGAATGTACCCAAAGTGCAACAGACGTACAAAGTTCACTAAATATGGAAAAATTAGAGAATACCTAGCCACCATCGACAAGTTGACATAACAATCGAAAGGTTGACACAATATCTGCAAACAGCAAAAAATCGAACAGAGGTGTTTCTGTCGTGGTCTTGAGTTTATACATTGCTGTATAAGCTACCACTAATTGGGAACTGTGCCAGTTCAAGTATCTTTAAGCCAGAGCTAGGGATAGCCAACTTCTACCCCAAGGTTACTATTTGCAGAGAACAAAAATCAAACAGAGGTGTTTCTGTCGTGGTATCGAGTTTATACATTGCTGTACAAACTACCACTAGTTGGGAACGGTATATAGTTCAAGTATCTTTAAGCAAAAGCTAGGGATAGCCAACTTCTACCCCGACAAGGTAATCTGAAACTGAGTGATATGCTAATACTGAGTGATAGGCTAATAGTGTGTGGATGGATCAAAGAAAGATGGATTAGTCAGATGTTTCATCATCTGGTGGATGCGATTTCAAGTCCTTACCGTGCCATACAGACGTTTTCCCTTTTTCGTCTCTCAACTCATATGTCCAAGGTGATACAATTTTGACAATAGTGAACGGTCCAAGGTATTTTGCGGATAATTTTGCCGTGAAGTTTTTAGATGCATCCGAGATTGCATAATTTCGTCTCAAAACCTTTTGTCCTACAGAAAATTTCACAGGTCGCCGACGAAGATCATAATGCTGCTTACTCTTCTGATGAGCCTTCATAATTCGGGCTTGAACATCCTTATAAATACGAGAGAATGCATTTTTCTTATCTTCGGCAGAACAAACTGGAAAAGGAGAGTCACCAGGAATGTAAATTTCGTTTTTCCCATCAAGAGATACTTCACGCCCAAAATTAACAAAATTTGGAGTTAAACCAGTCGTTTCATGTTTGGATGACCGAATAGCATAAGCAATCTTCTGAAGATACAAGTCCCACATCTTATGATTTTTCGAAACATATGCCGTGAGCATAGTTTTAATAACACGGTTCACTCTCTCAGTAGGATTAGACTGAGGATGATAATTAGCAGTATAAGCAATATCATAATTGTAGGTTTTTGCAAGATCTTTGAAAAGTTTACTTTTGAATTGAACACCGTTATCTACAATGATTGTTTTGGGTGCGCCAAACATGAGCACGACTTGCTCTTCCATAATTTTGACTACATTACTAGCGGTAGCAGATCTTAAAGGAAAAAGTAGAACAAATTTACTGAATGCATCACATACAGCCAAAATATATGCAGATCCCTTTGAACTTCGAGGCAAGGGGCCCATTAAGTCGGCACTGATGAGTTGCCATGGTTTGTCAGCAGTGGGAGTCTTACTCAACATATGCCCTGACAATGGTTTCTGCTCAGGTTTGATCGAATTGCAAACTTGACAACGGCGAACGTACCTTGTCACATCAGACTTGAGTTTTGGCCAAAAATATTTGTTTGCAATACGAGCTACTGTCTTATAAATACCAGCATGACCTGCTACAGGATCGTCATGATGTCTTTCAATTATTCCTGAGCGTCTTTCCTTGGGGACAACTAATCTCCACTCATCAGCTGGACTCGACAGTTCAGGGTATGGGGAACGAACAAACTTGAAAACTTGATATTCATCGTTCACACGAAAACAAGGATAACGAGCCGGGTTCTGCCTTATTCCATTTGCTAACTTCTGGTACCATCGATCAGTACTACTCGAGCAATCGAAATTCTCGGAATCTTTCAACTTCAAATTATCGACATCCACAGAATCAACAGAAATAGGAACAGACCTAGACAGAAAGTCAGGACACGCATGCTCAGATCCACGACGATGAATAATCTTGTAATCAAATGGTTGAAGACGCAATGCCCATCGACCTAACCTACCTTGAGGATCTTTCAAACTATGAAGCCATTGTAAGGAATGACAATCACTGATGATGATGAAATGGTAGCCTTCCAGGTAATGCCGGAGTTTCTCCACTGCCCAAATAACAGCTATACACTCTCGTTCCGTGGCACTATATTTTCGCTCCTGAGCAGTTAATGATCGAGACAAATATGCAATAACCTTCTCACCATCATCAAAGTTTTGGCTCAAAACAGCTCCAATTCCATAGGCTGAGGCATCAGTTTGGACATAAAAAGTTCTACTAAAATCTGGACATGTAAGAATAGGTGCACTAACCAAACATTCTTTCAAGAAACGAAAAGATTTTTCGCATTCTTCAGTCCAGCAATATTTGACATTCTTCTTTGTTAGATTACATAATGGTGCTACGATTGACGAAAATTGAGGTACAAACCTCCTATACCATGAAGCGGTACCAATAAACTGTCTCACCTGTTTTGGTGAAGTAGGGGCTCGAATATTCAAAATAGCTTCCACCTTGGAAGGATCTGGACGCAGTCCATGACGATCAACTATATAGCCCAAGTACTTCAACTCAGGACGGCAAAAATGACATTTATCAAAACTAACAGTCAACCTAGCAGAATGTAATCTATCAAATACTTTACGTAAAGTTTCCAGATGAGTATCAAAATCCTGAGAAACGACGATTATATCGTCCAAATATACTAGAACTGAAGGGGACAAATCTGGGCCTAACACAGTCTCAATTAAACGTTCCCAGGTCGCTGGAGCATTAGTCAATCCAAAGGGCATCACTTTAAAACGGTAAAGTCCACCAGGTACTGTAAACGCGGTATAGTCTCTAGAAGACTCCTCTATAGGTACCTGCCAGTATGCGCTCTTAATATCCAATGAACTCATATATTTTGCATCCCGAAGTTGGTCTAAAATTGCAGAAATATATGGTAAAGGGTAAGCATCTTTAACAGTAACTGAATTAAGTTGACGGTAGTCCACGCAAAAACGGTATGATCCATCCTTCTTTTTCACCATGCACACAGGGGAAGCCCAAGGACTTTTACAAGGTTCTATTATATCTCGTGACAACATTTCTCGGATTTCATCATCAATAACTTGTTGTTTGACAGGAGACACCTGATAATAGCGTTGTTTGATCGGCTTGGTATTTGGGAGCAACTCTATATTATGAGCAACTAAGTGTGTTCTACCTAAGGAAGTACCCATTAAATCCGTCATTTCATCAACCAAACCTTTAAGTTGTTCTTGTTGAAAAAGAGAGAGCATCGAATTATCTTCTATTCCACAAATTTCAATTGAAGCTGGACAATCTTTAGAAAAATGCCAAACTCTTTGTCTCAAATCTGGGATTATATTCATGGACCTCCAGAAGTCGATACCTAAAATTAATTTCTGAGGCAACTCAGGGATAACTAAAATATCAATAACACATATTTTGTCAACTAAGCACAGAGGCGTGGTCACAAACCCAATACTTCGACAAATTTGACCATTAGCAACTCTGCACTCACTGACAGAACTTTCAAGCTTAGGTCCCAGTTGCTTCAGAAATTCAAAACCAATACAACCAACAATAGTTCTGGAAGCTCCAGAATCCAATAATCCAGTTATAGGACACCCTAAAATAGAAACATCAAGGTATGGACGTTCATCACCCGAAACAGTAGACAATACATAATCAAGAATAATTTGCTTCCTAGAATCTAACATAGCAATGGTCAAATCATTTGACTGAGGAGAAATTACTTGACCATCTAAGATCTCCTCGCAGAGTTTTCCGGAACATTACCATTTGATGGTCTTGGTCTAGGGTTTTGATTCCTATTCTGATTATTATTTGATCTACTTGTACTAGGTCTAGAACATTTTGGGCAATCACGAACCGTTACATTAGGATTCCCACACTTGAAACAAAATTTCTTTCTAGGTGCCAAACATCCCTTGAATGTATGATTGTCACTACCACAATTAAAACAACTAACCACAGATACTTCAGCTAAATCTGAGGCCAAGTCTGATATGGAATTACAATTATTATCTGAGGAAGAAGACGCATAAGCTAACTCTGGAATGAGAGATCTATTCTTAGGTGGTGGGGGTATATAAGATCTTGCTAAGTCTCGTTTTTCATCAAGGGAACGACAAAGTTCAATAAGTTCAGTAATTGAACCTATTTGTCTAAAAGCCAAGAATGGTTGATAATACGGATCAATCCGCTCTACTATTAAAGTGAGCTGCACTTCTTCTGACACAGGAGTTTGCATTTTATTAAAGAGACTTTTCATACTTGCAACATACAAACCAATGCTCTCTTTAGGACCTTGTGTCCTACGTTTAATATCTTCAAATAAATCCTTGTCAAAATTAGCAGGCAAGAACTGCTGTCGCATTAATCGAACCAACGATTCCCAATCAGTAGCCCATTCTTTAACTAAATTATACCAAGTATATGCATCACCCTCAAATAGATCCGCAGCATCCCTGAATAAAACCGATTTTGTTATACCACGTGACTTTCTCATCGCACCTACTTTCTCAACAAAAGTACAAAATGACATCATACCAGGCTTTCCTGTAAATTTCAGACCCCAGTCACGAACTGGAAAAGGTCGAACTTTCACAGGCTCATCTTCATCACTGGAAGAATCACTAGAGCTAACAACAGAGCTATGAGCATTAGGTGCTGCTAAAGATTGTCTTAAAACCGAAATATCAATGACAGAAGGATCCTTATGACCTTTTCGAGCCTTTTCTTGCAATTTATCCAATAACAATAACAATTGCACTCGATAATCAGCCTTAAGTTTATTCTGTGCATCATCTTGAGGACTACACCTATTTATACGACCTAAGATATGAGCAATTTTTGAACATATACCTTTATATCTGTGATCTCTTTCCGTGCCTGAGAAATCATCAATAAGATTCTGTAAAGTACCAATATTTTTAGAAATAGCTGCAGAATCTTCAGAAAATTTGAAAGGATATGCCAAGCTTTTGATAGCTAGGGTAGTTTTTTCCAAAGATAGAGTTTTCCTCAATGCTACTCTAAGATCAGCAACAGTTAAATCAGTGCCATCACCAAGACCTCGAATTTGTGCTTCATATACCAACTCTTCTCTAGTCAAACAACCAACATCTAATTTTATTTTGGTCGAAGTCATTTCAAAAAAAAATCTTAAAAATCACCGAAAAAAAATTAAAAGTATCAAAATCTTACTCACAATGACCCTAAATGTAAGAAAATACAAAAATTAGAAAAACGACGTCTGGCGTCGGCAGGCGTCGGTGAGCGTCGGAAGTTGAAAACTGTATAGAAATGACCACGATAGCGAAATATATCGAAATTAAGCACTTTTTAAGGATCGACGCTGGGCGTCGGTAGGCGTCGGTGGTTGAAAATAGTTTAGAAATGACCACAATCCCAAAATATATCGAAATTAGTCACTTTCTAATAATCGACGCTGGGCGTCGGTAGGCGTCGCTACGTAAAATTCAAAAAATCCAACTTGAAAAAATCAAAATTCAAAGTACGATAAAAGAAAATTGTGTGGAGAATCAGCAATAGCTATTCTCAAAAATAAATGTTTGACAAAATGAAAAGTGACCTTGAGAATACCAAAAATTCCACAAACCGAAAAAAAAAAATCACAAGCACTTCTGTAGACGCCGAAATGATCTATACTTATAGTCTACCAGAAGTCAAGTGCAAAACTAAAGCGAAAAAAATTCTCAAGTCACACTTCAATTTTCAAAACACAAAACAAGGGTAGTACCTATCAGAGGTTTTCAATCTCAATTTCCAAAAGAATTGGATGTAGGATCTCAAATCAAAAAAAAAGTAATCAAATCAGAAACATTGATTTCCTATCACCAATTCAGGAAATAAATAGGTACTATGACTATGTTTTCTTCAAATTACAAAAAAAACATTATCCAACCCAAGGTACCTGATAAAGAAAAATGAAATAATTACCAGTTTTTCACTTAAAAAAAAGGTGGGCGCCAATCTGTTAGGGGCAAGGTTTTGATAAGCAGGGTTCATGCAAAAGATAAAGTACTTGCCACTAACCCTCCCAGCTGCTCAGTTAGGGTGTGGGTACGGTTCATATATTTTTGAATTATATGAGTAACAGTATATAATGAAGGGGTAAATTTTCCGGTGCGCCACTGATTTTTCGCTAGCCAAAATCAGAAACCACCCTGATGAAAGGGATAAACCACTGCTATCGGTAGAGTCAACAATTTACAAATATCTGGTAAAATTTTCAAGTACCCTGGGGTTGATTAATGAAGAAATAATAGTCATACACCTTGAAACTATCTATTCAAATCATATGATAACACCATATCTATATTTATGTAAGTGAAATGGCATTCAAGAGAGCATTCAGATTTCAGATATATAGTTTTGTACATTGAATTGATGCAAATATAGGGAAGGTCCTAAGAAGGGCTATTCATGTGACGTCACGGGGATAGCTTACAACTTAATATTGAATGTAAAATTTATACAGGTATATGGAGCATTCCCTTAGGTTTTATGGTGTGACAGACTTATCTGAATGCTCAGTGGAGCTCCTATGGCGTTACTTATGATTGAATCCCTCTTCTCTCTGGTCAAGGCAATCAGGCCTCAACTGGAAGACTGCTCGTTGTCGAAGACACAGCAAAAACTGCAGGTATTCTTGTTAACCAATGTAGAAAACTCTAGACAAGTAGTGTAGATGTATATGATATACACCAGCACGAGTCTATGGTCCAGACATACAATGACCAGGGACTAGGGTGAACAGTAGTACTATAGTACTAATAGTGGGATGAAGCCTATGCCTAGGGCAAGAACTAGGAGTAGGACTAGAATTAAGACTAGGACTAGGACCCTCTTTTGTAGCTGAGGGTTATCTTAACAATCCCGATGTTGTGAATTGTCTGTGTCAGTTATTTCCACAATGGTACTTGTTGAATATACAAGACAGGAGCTTTTGGCTTTATATCCTGCAGAGCAGAAAATATGATTTCATTCAAAATACAAACATCCAATATTGGTCCAATACGTAATGAATCATATAATGTTGAAATTCTCCAAATCCATACAGAGATGATCGAAAAATTCGATGGAGATATTTCAATCGGCCATACACTCCCACAAGTACCAAGGAAGAATCAAAAGTGAAAAATTGAAATGTCAGTCAGATATCAAAAATATGAAATGTCACTGCTGTCAATTGCATCGATTTATAGTGATTTATACGCGAAACTGATTCCTTAGATCATACAGGAATCTGAGAATAGTTCGGTGACATATTAAACTTAAATGAACGACAGTATTTTCGTGATGACTGATGGCTGGCGCTGAATAATTTATAAGGATGGTGCGAGCAGATTCCAAGTGTAAAATCATCCATGAAACTTTTTATCGTGAGTTCGGATCCTACACTCAGTTAAAGTTTATAACAACCACTAAGGCATTTACTCAGATCTCGAACTAAACTGATATTCATCCGGAATAAATACTCGACAAACAAAATCTGATCAGTGCTTACACCATCCGGATAAACATTTGATGAACAACTATTGATCATTCTAGAACACGTGATTTTGACATGGTTTCTTGAGGGGCACACAAACTATCTGTCAGGTTACCTTTGATGAGCCTTGCCTAGGCCGTTCCTCTGCCACATCCACAATATAATAACAGTTTCACCAAACAAAATTATGAAATTCTTTCTGGTTCCAACTCGGATTCAGAGGAAAACGATCCCACTAATTCTGGTTTTCTGTGACAGATCTTGACAAAATACAATGTTTGCCCCTCAGCAACCTGTCAAATGACGTAATTCTGGAATGATTAATTCGTGTTGCTGCTGAGGAAAAAGTTACGGTTTCACAACTGCTTGCAGACATTCGTGTTCTCAAGACGAACTATCGCTGACGTATTATGGACCCATCTCGGGTCAGAAAGAAAGTATCTGTACTAAGAAAATATCTCACATGTTATCTGTCAACTCTGTCATTGAATATTGACTTATAATTATTGTCAGAAATCGATTGTCAATTGATTTAATCATTGAAATAAAAATAAAGTAAACAATGATGGATCTTTATATTTACATCTCTCCTACTGAGCACAATATAATGTATGCGAAATTGTTTGAAATAAAGGTGAGTACAAGGGGCGAAATACTGAAAGATAGTTCATAATACAGCATAACATGAAGTTATCATATATCACAGTGAACATAATACTGAGTGTGACATCGATCTGATACTTAAGAACACGAAATTCAATGATTCCAGAATAATAATAACGGAGAATTCGTAGTGCAAAATAAAACCGTAACACATTTCCGATTTTAAAATTATGCAAGCCACATTCAACGTATTTTGTCACTCTATACGATGGAAAACATCCTAGAAAATGGATTACTATTGCGTTGAAATCATCGACAACTTTGACTGAAGAAGAATTAACCGATGATGACAGTTGTCGAAGGTTCGACAGGAGGCATTATATTGGGTGTTGCAGTGGTATTAATTGCGTAAATGAGTGTTGATCACAAGGAATCGACTTTTTCGATTGATTTTTGATTACGCGATGAAAAACCTTGTGATAAATAGGTTTCTTGACTCCATGTCAGCTCAGGAATGTCTTAAAACCATTGTAGCATCTTTATTGTATGAATTGTTCAGAAATATCCAGAAGGGCATTCCTACTTGCACCCCCTTGGATTGCCTTATCTAAAATATCACGATATCAATTCGAGATACTGAGTAGAGCGATCGATCCAAATGAAGGATTCGTGTTTAGCATAGCATATGGTTATGTTATTATATCCGTGACGCTATATCCGCGACATTATATCCTCGCGACAATATATCCGTGTTATATCCGCGACATTGAATCCGTATATGCTTTCATAGTAGCCCATCGTTTCAATTTAAGTTGTGAATTGTTTCTTATTGTCTGTCGTACCGAGCATATCGTTATTTTTATTTTGTCATTTATTACACGTGCGAGAACGTTTGAGCGTTCGATTTTTGATAACAATGCCTTTGAAATTCGTACAGTCGCAGTATGATGATCCGATGTTGATTCATGATGGATATGTTCATACTAAAAAAAGTGAAAATGCTTCTGGCACCATCACGTGGCGGTGTAAACAGTATTCCAAGCATTCCTGTCGTGTTGTGGTTCATACATCTTCTAATAAGAAAACAGGTACCTAATTGTTTTTTAGAAGTGCCTATATCTTTCGAACCATTTCCATCACGTGATATGTTATGATTCGTGTTTTTTGAAGATTATTTTTGCAATAAAATTGTGGAGGCTGAGTTTGGTCAGGGAGTTTAATTCTGGTCCACTAATAGCATGGCGTCAGCCCATTGTGATCATTTATGTAGTGATTGAGGCTTTCAAGAATGTTTTTCCTTCCTTTCGAGCTCCGGAGGAGGGTCTCGTTAATAATAATAAGTTTTTCTATGAGCGAATGCGCATGCGTCCATAATGTATCACCTGACCAATCTGACAATGGTTTGGGAATGGTTCGAAAACTTAAGGTTCTCGTTTTTTTGTTTGTTGTAACTTTGCAGGTTAGGTTAATTTTGTGTTTTTTTTATTTATTTAATTAGGATCAATTGTTGGTGACGTTCCTAACCATCATCATTCTGCCGATATTTTTTATCTGTCGAGGCTGCCAAAGCCAAGGCAAATTTAAAGAAGCGTGCTAAGAAATGTGACGATCTGCCTAGTGTTTTGGTTGCCAAGTCAGTGAAGAATGCTTCTGATTCCACTGCAGCTAAGATGCCTAATGAACCCGCCTTGAAGAGAGCCGTACAACGTGCGCGCCAAAAAGATAATCCGCAGTTAACTAATCCTCCGTCTCGTGGTGAGTTGGTCATTACATATGACTATAAAATCACGGCTAAAGGAGAACCTTTTTTGTTGTTTGATAGTGGTGATGATACCGAAAGATTTGTCATTGTGTCTACTGATGGTAATCTTCGTTATCATTCATCTTGTGATCAGTGGTTATGTGATGGTACGTTTCGTTCAGTTCCATCCATTTTCTGCCAATCGATTGCCATTCATGGCTATAATAAACATAAATCCTCGCCTCTTGTTTTTGTGTTGGCTCTCAATAAGTCTGAAAAAACGAACTATGCATTTTTGAAGCATATAAAAACGCTAGAAAAAACGTTAATATTGTTATTATTTATCGCTGTTAATATTATTATGTGTTGTATAGTGTCGCGGATATAATGTCGCGAATATAGTGTCGCGGATATATTGGCATGCGGATATAATGTCGTAGAACCTTATGAGAGCACCAAACTGAACAGACGAATTCACCTAATTCTGAACATTTCTCCTGAAACATTAATTCAACGCAATATGAATCCATTTTCTAGGATGTGTTTCATCGTATAGAGTCGCAAAATACTTTGAATGTGGCTTGCAAAATTTTAAAATCAGAAATGATGTGATGAAAATCTAAATATGAAAAATCATCGATTTCCAACATCCTGTATGAGGAATATCGAAAATAACAAAACCTTTTCGAGATATTGGCTTGATCGTAAAAAAAAAATTATTGATAAAAAAATAGAAAAAACTCTCTGAAATACGGGAGCGTTTGAATTCTCTTATTTTTGTTATACTTTTTTCGAACACTTGGTGGATAATGACAGAAAAACTCTCGACGAGTTTTGAACAAGGAATCTTGAACAGGCAGATCGCATCTTCCAAACACTGCATTCCGATTGAGCATCTATTAATTTTTCAAAAAGTAATGGCAGTTTGAAAATTGTCGAAAATTTCAGTAGTCCACTTGTTTCTTTGAGCACTTCATTTGCGGCTGCCCTGGACATGAATCGCATAATGTAGGCACCATTTTCTCCTTTCTTCGCGCTTCCTGACGACCAGCCTCCTTTTGAAGTTTTGCATAACATGAAACACATTTTCTCGTCAACTCCTTTCCATTTTCATCTCTTCTTTCCAATTGGTAGATTAGATTGATATGGGGCTCATGTGCTACTGGGAGCCTCTCCACTGCGACCTTTACAGATCTATTGTGTGTGCCCTCATGTTATGTTAGAGTTCCTTGTCTAAACCCATCCTTATTACTAGACTCCATAGGCCAGACCTCAGGTCCTCCATATATTGAGAGGGCTGTGGTTTTTCCTCCCCTATCGTCGAAAACCTTAGCCTAGTCAGGCCTTCGCAGTAGCACAGTATGTGTGCTGAGGTTTCCTCATCTTCTTGGCAAAACCTGCATATGGTTGTGTCCGCCAATCCGATGTTGTTCATGTGTTTGTTGAGTCTACAGTGCCCTGTCAGGAGCCCAACCAAGATCCTTGTTGTTCTCCTATTCTGGCTTAGTAGGTACTATGTGAATTTTGGCAATGGTTCTTTAATGAACTCTTTGGCCTGTCTCATTCCCGGCGCCTTGTTCCACCATTCTCGAGACTGCTTCTTCATCCAAGTGCTGTTATTTGTTCTTTGCAGCGCTTTCGCTATACCACAGAAAGGTTCTGGACCGATAGGAGCACATCTTGCTCCTTCTCGGGCTAGTGAGTCAGCCTCTTCGTTGCCCTTGTAGCCTGTGTGGCCTGGTACCCAGGCTAAGTACAGTCTGTTTTGACTGCCCAGCTCTTGTAGGGTTTCCAAGCAGTCCCAGACGAGTTTGGAATTGATCTGCATGGAGCTGATTGCTTTTATAGCCGCTTGGCTGTCGGAGTAAATGGCGATGGTCTTTTCCTTAAACTCTTGCCTTATTAACTCTCCTGCACACTGATGTTTTGCTGCAACTTCTGCCTGGAATATCGTCACGTGTTTACCTAAGCTCAGTGAGACTCTTGTCTTTGGCTTGGCTATATATATTCCTGCTCCTACACCTTCATCGGTTTTTGAGCGGTCTGTATAACAGGCCATTTCTGCATCAATTGGAGGACCTCCCTTCCATGCCTCTCTGTCTGTTATAACAGTTTCAAATTGTTTACCGAAGCTATACTTGGGAAGCATCTCGTCCGATGGCATTCCCATTATCGGGTCGGTTTCCAACTCTTTGTATAGTTCGTTGTACATCTTACCGTGCAGTCTGCTTATGGGCGTTTGCCCTCTGGTCAATCTATTGGTGACTGACCTGGCTTCGCCTTGTATGTAGACGTGAAGTGGCGGTAGGTTCAGCAAGACTTCTAAGGCGGCTGTTGGGGTTGTCCTCATAGCTCCCGTGGCTGCCAGGCAGGCTTGCCTTTGAATGCCACTTAGCCTTTGGGTCGCCCCAGCCTGCCGAGTCTTTGGCCACCATACCACCGAACCATATGCTATCATTGGTCTAATAACCCTGGTATATAGCCATATGATCATTTTTGGTTTTAACCCCCAGTTTTTCCCGCACATTCTTCTGCACAGGTTGAGGGCTATCGTGCTTTTCTGGATTATTTTCTGTAGGGGTTGATTCCATGTCAGCTTGTGGTCGAAGATGACTCCCAAGTATTTTACCTCTTGTGCAATTGGAATTTCTACCCCGTTAAGAACTGGTGGCTTCAGCCCTCTCAGTACTTCCTTCTTAGTAAAAACCACTATCGTGGTTTTAAGAGGGTTCACAGTTAGTTCCTCCTCTTGACACCACTTGTTAATTATGTTTAGAGCAGTTTGGGTATGTTCCGAGACTGTTCCTGCGAATTTGCCTTTTGCAATAATCGTGATAACACCCCTCCTTGCGGACAGCCCCTACCTGTTCTAGCTATGACTGTGGTTTCGCCAATGGATGATATAATTACCCTTTTTTCCAAACTGGCGTTTATCCATCGACACAGGAGGGATGGAACCCCTTTCTTTTCTAGAGCTTTGGTAATTGACTTTGTAGATGCATTGTTGAAAGCACCCTCAATGTCTACGAATGTCGCCATTGCTATCTCTTTGTCCTCCAAGGATTTTGTTAGTAGCCTGTTTAGATCATCCAGTGCCAAGTCTGTCGACTTGCCCGGCTGATACGCGTATTGTCGCTCGTTGAGGGGGTTTGTTAATAAAACCTCATCTCTGATGTATCTGTCTATTAGTCTTTCTAAAGTTTTGAGCAGGAATGACACTAGACAGATTGGACGGTATGACTTGGGCGTCATGTCATTCAGTCTCCCTACCTTGGGTATATAAATGACTCTTTCCTTCTGCCACTCACTAGGTATGTATCGCATAGCTATGCAGGCCTTAAATATTCTACATAGATTTGGAATTAGTATTTCCTGCCCCTTTTGGAGTAGGATGGGGTAGATTCCATCCTCTCCTGGAGATTTAAATGGTTGAAATTTGCTTATAGCCCACCTTATTCTGTTTGGCCTTGTTATCTCTGTGGCTAGTCTCCAGTCCGAGGCATTTGGCCTTTTCAGCTTGCTTGGCGGACTGTCCACCGCCACTGGCTCGTTTAGAATTGTTGCGGCCGGAAAGTGTGCCTCGATTAGCATTGATATACTTTCCTCAAAGGTAGTTGTGTAGGTATTATCTTCCTTTTTCAAGAAACCTACTTGATTTACAGTACCCTCCTTCGCCAACACTTTGTGGGTTCTAGAACATGTGGGGGTATCCATTACCTCCTCACAGAACTTCTTCCACGATTGCCTTTTTGCTTTTCTGATCTCTTTGTTGTACTGCGTAAGTGTAGCCTTGGTAATGCTAAGCAGAATTTCTCGATTTTGATAGACCTTCCGGTTGTACTATTGGTTTTACCTGTTCTAGTTTCAGTAGTTCAGATGCCAAAGCCTCTCGAATACTACAGATCAAAATCTTCTTTTTTGTTGCATGTTTATAGACAACCCAAGACTTAACAACAGATACCCCCGATAAAAGTTCCATGCCAAGTTTTCTATACCACTTGATTCCTTTGCGTGAAGTTAGACTAGAACAGCTAATGGTTTTTCTGTGGCTTTTTTTGACTCTCGTCGCTTGGCTACACTTCCATTTGCATTGGAGGGTATTTGTGGAGTATCGATATCTGTGTCGGTTTCACTCCGATTAGCTGCTGATTGTCCTGAAATAGGTTGTTCTGCATCGATCACCTGTATTGAATTTCTTGTAGAAGGACGTGGATCGATCTGTCTTAGCGGTATTCTAGATTTCTTCCGTTCGAATGGAACTAGAACAGGTGGATGCAGAGTTGATAGCATTCTCACATCTCTAGTATCCTTTCATTTCAATTCTACTATACCATTTTCATCCTCACGCGATACCATTAGGCCTCTTTTCAAATTTTTCGCAAGAACTTCTCTTGGCAGATCCTTTTCGTTTGCTCTCAGAGTTCTGACAACATGTGTGCTTCTATCCATCAAGGCTTTTGCTAATTCATAGCTGGTGTGAAAATTGTCGATGTATAGGGTTCTTCCTTGAGCAAGAATGTCATGAAGAAGCTCAATACATATATTTTTGGCCAAACCAAATTCCCTTTCACCAGTCGCAGATTTTCCGGTATAAACTTTTAGGGCCCATGTATATCCATCAGTCGAGCATAGCTTGAAAAGTTTTATGCCATATCGATTGTTATCGAAATTCATCATTGCAAGAACTAATTGGTAGCGGTTTCGAGATAAGATATTGTCACACCTGGTATATATAACGAATAATTCATTGAACTCATAAGGAAGTATCCACCAAAAAAAATATAATTCTTCAGTATATAATTATTATTAGAGTTATTCACATTTTTACAAGTAATTCGAACCAGCTCATATTTCACAAACTGGAACTACGTAAGTTCCCGGGCATAATTCATCGAACTCGAAAGTTCACCTATGAGGTAATGAACTCAATCGATATGATGATTTTGCTAACTCGACAAGTATCGACTATAAAACATTATGAGTATTGATTTTACGGGGAGAACAAATAGTACGTGAATCGGTAGTTTTTTCACCCTGGTAGCAGACTCAAGAACAACCCTAGAGCTATGGCGAGGCACAACTTCCCATCCACCAGAGCGGCAATGGTATCGGCAATGTGAGTACTTATTTTATGTAGAAGTGTTTTTGTTACCTCGTGCGGCCCCCGTAATTATCTACAACCCCTTTGGTAGTTAGATCCAGAGATGTAGGGAGTTACTGGAAAGTGTAGGCACTAGTCACTCTAGTTTATTCACGTCACTTGATATCTTCAGGTAACTTTCATTCCTTTTTGTTTTCACTTGCTCACTATGTCCACTGTTTTTATCACTAATTAATATCACTTTTGTTAAACAAGAAGTACACTCTTTCCTTGCTACAACCGAGCTACGGTGTGTAGTAGTTAGGTCACCCTCTCGCTGCTAAGCATAACCCCCTAAGATCACGCAACCAGGATGAAAGGCCCCGTGAGTTCCTGACACTTGAGAAGGCGAATCCTGGGATCGTGACAATATTGCCAGGAATACTGAGCTGGTAAATCTCGCGTTTGGACCAATAGTCAACCAAAGAACTCAATCTCACCAAACCCATCCATAATGTGAGACTAAAAAATTTCCTCACTGTCGTGAAATTAAAAAAAAAACAATAAGGACAGCAGATACATAGATGCGTACCTCGAGAAAGGACTAGACACTATGATTGTGGTAAGTATATTGGAAAGAAAATTCAAATATATGTCTACTTAGTTAGTTTCCTAACAAAAACTTGATCACGTGTATTTTATTCCATTCGTTTCCATATCTTCTGAATTTTTCAATAGGAACCGGGTTTATCATCTATTAATGAACCTCACATACCGCTTGAATTTTGGCAGACAGATTCATTGTATGTAGAATGTAGAGGTTCGATAGGAATAGTATATATATTATTACTATTCCAATGAAACAAAATCACCAATGAATAATATCAAGACTATAGTTACGAAGTTCAAATTTCATCATCGTTACATACAGGATGTCCCACAAAAAAAGGAGAAATGAAAAGTCACAGATTTCTGGTCTCAAAACAAATCGATTTTTATCAACTCGCCGCCAGAAAAAAATACAAGGGGGGTTTCTCAATTGATTAGGATCCTTTTTACCAAATTTCACTATACGAATGTGGTCTTGAAATATTATGAAAGGGATATAAAGTAGGTTAAGCATAGGACAGTAGGTCAGTCAAAAAATATTTTTTTTCAAAACAAAATACCTACATGAAAACAACAATACTCCAATGAGAATGGAGGAAACATGCTGAAAGTTCCAAATCGATGGCCTTTCGAAATACGTATTCCATTTGAGTATAAAATGAACTCAATGAAGGGAACATATTTATTCGTAAGAATATGAAACCTAATTCTACATAAACATACTTGAGTGCGGTGAACTAAAGTTCAAATTCTTCGGTAAATCAAACAAACCTAGCGCAGTGGTTGAGCGTTGCAAAAAAGAGCTCTCGAGCTAGTCGACAAATGTTACAAGTTGAGCGTACCAGCGGAACCCTTTTGTTGTGTAACTTTAACTTCAAAATAGAAGAGGTAGCAACATCATAATAATATGTCGACAAAATTGTTCCGATGTTTTTCTGATATTAGTCGTGTTGATTCACAACTCTTCTGGTCATTTATACCAGTGATATCAGAAAAAACACTGGTTTGATCATCAATCTCATTACTAGGTGAATATCCCAAATATACATTATTTGTGTGAATATGAGTTATTCATAAAATTGATGGTCACATGAAAAATAGGTAAGTTGATCACTTCCATTTTATAAATTTTTCAAAAATAACACCCACTAGTAATAATTTTTCAGAATATATCAACTTTGTGATAAACAGTATGATCCCGAATTCAGATTCGATATAATGAATTACACCGTCGAACCCCACGATATCAAATTTCCAATACTAATGATAGAATAGTACAATTTTGGTGTTAAATAGAGTTAGTGTTGATTCTAATAGTCTGGAATTGATAAAGACACCAACAGTATTCTAAGAGTGTATCAAGTGGACTGGCAAGTGCGAATCTACTCAATTCACCTCTACAAATATTTGGCTGTGAATTGAGGATACCGCATGATGAACATAGATGAAGACAAGGAAATAGAAAGAGAAATCTTACTATAATATTGAAGTTACAATAATTTGGTAATGAAAACTATATTTATAGTCCATAATAGTAGTGAAATATTATAATTTCACTAAAATTTTATATTAATTTTCTTTAAGCTATATTTGGCATTTTTGTTGGAAAGAAACATATAGTAATTTTAACGTCATATTATATAGTTGGATCAATCCCTACAAAGTGGAAAAAACCATAATTTCCCTCACTGAAACTATTGAAATTATCATTATGAAAACATAGTAAAATGAGATGAATTCTCTGGGGATTATTTCTATATTGTTGGGTAATTTTTCGCAGGATGTGTTTCATGAAGTTCCTGTAGTGACCAATAGATAGATAATTTTGTTACCATCACTATAATTTCAATTCTCATACTATGATGTTATGTCAAACGTTCGCTATTCGCCGATCATGAGGCCCTAAAATGAGGTCAAGGAACCAAAACCCGAACTACACATTGCCACCCTCCTTGCTACAAATTTTGGCAGAAGCCATAAACCACTCATTTTTCCTAGCTGTTTAAAAATAGCAAATATCATTCCTTTATCTAAAAGTGATGACCTTGATTCTCCATCAAACTTTAGACCGATTGCTTTGCTTCCTGCGTTAGCGAAGGTAATCGAAAGATTAGTTAAAAAAAGAATGGTATCGTTCTTAAGCAAACATGGTATCCTCAGTACTGACCAATATGGCTTTCAAACCTCCTCAAAATACCAATGATGCTATATTTGCATTTCTTGAGCGTCTGTATCTTAGGTTGAATGATGGGGAGGTAGCTGCAGCAGTGTTCTGTGACCTTTCAAAGGCCTTTGACTGTGTAAATCACAGAATACTGCTTCAAAAGTTACACACCTATGGCTTCAGAGGTGTAGCATTACTCTGGTTTCAATCTTATCTGGCCGAACGCTTCCAAAGCGTCATCATCGCAAATGTGAACTCGAAGCATCTGGCTCTCAAACACGGAGTACCGCAAGGCTCTGTACTGGGACCCCTGCTATTTTTATTATATGTGAATGACCTAACACTTGTCGACATACATGGACAATTTACAATATTCGCAGACGATACGACCATCCATGGCATGGTACTGATAACGTAATTTTAAAAGACATCATCAATGAGGACCTGAACAATGTTAAAAAATGGTGCGACGCCAACATATTGTCTTTCAACACCTCTAAGACAGGTATAATCAACTTTAAGAGCGTTATCAACAATGTATTTCTCGATAATGACTGTCTTAGCATCAAAGCTACACATAAATTCTTGGGATTGAATATTGACGCCAAACTAAAATTTGAAGGGCACATTTTAAACTTAGCTAAAAAGCTAGCGTCTGGCTGTTATGCCGTACGAGTTACATCCAATGAATTAGGTCTAACTGCGGCAAAAAACGCTTACTACTCACTCATTGAATCGCACCTACGCTATGGTATTTGCTTTTGGGGCTTGTGCGCAAACTATTTATTCCTTAGAGTTTTTATTCTCCAAAAGAGAGCACTAAGATATACAGTGTGTCCCACTTACCATGCTCACCATGGGTATCTTTTTAACGGTGAGAGATACGAGGTCGGTTAAATGACACCAAATGTGTCGGAGGTCGGAGATCATGATTTTTTTTGTTGAAATTCATAAATTCAAGATGGCGGCTTCCAAATATTTTTTGTTTTTGTATAAATGACGATAACTCCGTTGTTATCAACACAAAACTATTACTGCGACATATCATCTGTAAGAGAAAAAAAAGTTATTTGTAACTAGTGAGCTATGACCTACATTTGAAAAACTAAAGTGGGTGCTGATATCTCAAATTCTAGAAGAGTTGGTAGAAATTTCATATTTGTTCCAAAATCACTTCGAAAAACTGCCAAGAGAATGTGAAATTCCTATTTGAATATTTTCATAAATGAAGAAGTTACGGAGGACACATGAAAATGATCAAAGTCCGTTTTTTGCGTATAAAACAAATCGAATAGATTTTATCGAAATATTTTTTCACATTATAGTTGGCCCTGACAAACTCCACATTTGGTGTCAGTTAACCAACCTCGTATCTCTCACCGTTAAAAAGATACCCATGGTGAGCATGGTAAGTGGGACACACTGTATGTGCAAAGCCGATTCGAAGAATTCATGTAGACCTTCATTTTTGGCTCATAGAATACTGCCACTGGCCTGCATTTTCATTTTGGAAACCGTTTGCCTAGTTAAAAAAAAGTTTAAAGAATTCAGACATGAGTCGACGACACATAATACCTGCAGCTCTTCCTATAACATTAAACTGCCCATTCCCACGTCAACTCTTACCAAGAATTCTATAATTATTTATGAAGGCGAGAAGTTGTTCAATCATCTGCCCTTGCACATAAAGCAAATAGAAACTGAACAAAAGTTCAGGAAATCGGTTAAAAAGTTTCTATTGGAAAAAGCGTGTTATAATCTCACCGAATTCTATCAGGGTACCTGATTTTATAATAATTCTACTGATTTTCAAACTTGCTTATAAATGTATCACTGTCTTTACAAACAAATTTGTGAATGTTTATACATATTTTTACTTCTATACATTTTTACCTTTATACATTTTTATACAATTTTATACATTTACACACTTTTTTACATGTCTACACTTTATATTTGAATATGTGTTTTTATTTTCTATATAAGACTATGCTTTGTGAGACGATCAATACTTTGTCAATAGGAATTTATTCTTCAGGCAATAAAGTACATTTTGATTTGATTTGATTTGATTATTGGTTCAAACCGTTAGTCCGTCACCACCTCTGGCAGTTGAAATGGCGATATACCGGTTCGGTTCCCGCATGAAAAATGTTTTGATATAGCAAGAAATGCAGGAATTCGAAATCCCAAAAGCACAAACTCAGGAGTTGGTATCGAAATTAACTATCTAAATCAACTATGGATATCGAAAGATGGATGAAATACGAAAAAGTTTGTCCGAGAGACTATGTGGAAATTATGTACTTGTGTTTTCTTATTGGTATAATGGATGGTATGTTTCTGTTCGAAGAATTATTATATTCAATATTTCCAGCATTTCATCATTTTTTTCTCGATAATAATTGTATGAAATCTCTCAATGAATGATAATGTGAAATCCACCATAACAGTTAGGGATTTATTACAATAGTATGTATGTCCTTCATCTAGTCAATGACTAGTTCATGACAATCAATACATAGAACACAAATACAGTGAAATAAAAAAAATACAGACAGATATTTGATTATAATGTTTATAATAATTATATTATTAATATTGATGATTACATTATGGTAAGTACAAGTGAGTATAAGATCGATAAAAATAGTCACGAAAAACCACAATGGCTAACACAAAAACAAGGAAACTAATAAAAAAAATTGTTATAAACAAATGAATTGAAGAATAGTATCGCACCATAAAAAAATGGGTTGAGTCAATTGCTGTTCATAATATATTGTTGCAGATGTACTACCAACATTTCAATGCATTTGGTTGTTTGTTGTGAGCTGTAATTCCCATATTGAAAATGTTTTTTTTAGTTCTCATTAGTTCTGTTTTTTATATGTATATGGTTCCTTCGAAGGGTATTGTATGAGTATATATCAGACCAGACCTGTAGGTTCCTTGACAGGTATTCAGGAAGTATATTATTGACTAGTTTATGAATGAAAATCAGCGTTCGAAATTTCATAAGTTTTTCAAAAGACATCCACTATAGTTGTAGTTGCATACGCTCTATACCTTCGAATCTATCACACCCCAGAAGGAAACGCATACTCACATCTATTTTGTAGAATTTGTAATATTTTGGCATCTGTGTCATGGCACATAAATACAATACAATATAAGAGCAGTATCCAAAGTGAGGTTCAATTGTGTTATTATATATCATATGTTCACTAAACTGAGATTTCTGCTTATTATATATGCGAATCCAATTTTGTCGAGATATATTCAATGTGATCTCCAAAAGACAATTTTTCGTCGATGACATTGCCTCGATATTTTATGCTCTCAACACGCTCAAGATCTTAATGTCATTGACAAAACATATAACGAGTAAAGCTCCCAAAATGCTGCCTTGACGTACTCCCGATATCAAATTTTTTTGCATTAGATATGTAACAATCAAATTTTGTTCTTTGGAACCTATTTTGTAAGTAAGACTCGAACCACGCAAAGGCATGTCCGTTTACTCCGAAATGTAGATTGATAAGCTTCTTTAGCGAAATTCTTCCATCTACAATTTCAAATGCCTGACGCAAAAAACTCCAGAAAAACTGCAATAACTGTATTACCTTCGTCAATCAAGGATCTGAAGTCATTTATCACTTTCTGTAATGCAGTTTGACCAAAAATACTTTTTTCACCAAGATAATTTGTGAATTGCTTATGAACTGATAATTCCAGTATTTTTTCACGACATGGTGAAGTATTTATAGGCTTGAATTCTTCAATAGTTCTAGTCCCAGCTATCTTCGGTATGGGAATAACAACCGATGTTTTTAAATTATCAGGAGAGGAACCTTTTCTCAAAGATGTAATAATACAATGCAATAGTGGGTAGCTTATTGTATCGAAATGTTTTTCCATCAACTCCAAACTCACTCAATAGTAATATAATTATTTTCACTGTATTAATAAAGTACCAATGCAAAATAGTAATTCATAGTGCTGACATTTCAAAGCAATATTTACTATGAAGAATTACTATGACCTTTCACGATAAATATTGCTTGGAAGTATAATCGACGCACTTTATAGTAAAGGGTTCAATAATTATAGTGTATTCCACTACAATATTTTTGTTGTGCATCTACACGCCATAGTGGTGAGCGACTACTTCACTACTCAGATCACTTCCTACCCAGCAGGTATATGTGAAGCACGTGAGAAGAGTGAACTAACACTTGGTTCAGTATACCGTCAATAAAAATTGATAAATGTGTTCCACCATCGACAGTGAACCCTCTTGGTTCCGAACCCTTGAAAATCTATTAAAAAGTGATGATCATAACTTTAGAATGCCAAGAGCTTGAAGAACAATTATATTTTGAATATTCTATCCCATGAAATTATTCAGCTAATGTTTTTTCAGGTCAATGCATCACCATCACTAACATCAACGACTGCGAATGACAGAATACTGAAACATAAATTGCTCGATAACCTGCTCAACATTGTCGTTCCACCTTCAGGCATGCCCGAGTAAGTAGAACTTCAGTCGAATGTCTAATACCAATTCGGTATTGGAACCAATATCTAGCGCAATGTTGACTTACATCATGAGGTTTACGTTGCTATCCTTCTCCTTAGACATACGCTATTTCGTCTTAACTTCACATTAGTCTTGAAACTGAAACTGATCTGAAGATTAGTATAGAGGGTTCATTGAATGGGTCCTGTTCAATGAAAATATTTCGATCAGAGATGACGGCACTTCCGGTTTTACCGGAAGTAGAGATCACTCTCGGAATTTCAACCTTCTCGCTGCGAATGTCGCATTAATGCGTTATTTTATTCAAGTGTCACCTCTGCGGATGACGCATTTTTGCGAAAAGTCTAGCCGTTTCGCTGCTGTGGCGGACTATTCGTTTATTAGTTATTTATTCACTATTTTTGACATGATTGAGCTAGTCACTGGCCAGTTTTGAAGGAGTGGGTGATACGTTTGCACTTTTAGTATAGCATTTAACAAGTGCAATGAATGGTATCGCGACATTCAGGAATCAATAAATATATATAGGTAATGAGAGTTTTCTTGATATTTTTTTAAATATATTCTTCATTTTATAATTCGATAAAAACCATATACCTAATAGAAAAAATGATAATTCAGTTAGGAATATGAATCATAATTCATATGAAAAATTTTCACGCTCCATTAGCGCAGCACTGAGGGAATCAAAGCCAGTCCGAGAGCGCCGCGATGGATGAGAGGACAAGATATATTTATCTCATGGTTTTTTCAGATTCCTTGTGTTCCTCAAGATTACCTATATCAGTTTGTCCTTTAAATAAGTCTAGTCGTTTTCGAGATATGCAGGCTATTCAGAATTTCTTCTAGTTTACACATTCCTTTTTGAAGATTGATAACTCTTATCAATTTGGAGAGTTAGTCAGGAAAAACAAGGATGCACTAGTTTCCACATTACTCGAGAGGTAGAGTAATCGATGCATTCGCTTTCTTTGATGTGGAAAAGCATTTCCTGGATACATAACCACAATATGAAGATTCAGGGAGAATAATTCGTCATAGAAGAGGTGAATGACATGAAATCAGAGCAGTTTCTGTTTGTTCTGATTGTGACTGCATGGAGGTCAATTTCTGAATCAATGATAACACTTTTTTGATTCGTTATAGAATGTATCTTCTTCATCAAAACAGGTGACTGTTGACATTGAATCAGAGCAGTTTTTGTTCTAGTTCTGAATGTCTGAAGGTTCATTCCTAAGTTAATTGAAACACTCCATTATCTTGTAAAATGATTAGGGTATCTTTTTTACTGAACTATTTATTTCAAATTCTTAGAGAACCCCTGAAAACTGGTGTGTGATCTTCGAGAAATTTTCGATTCAGAAATACTGACTTGCATCCTTTGGTAGCATCAACTGTGATAAACTCATGCTCTTTGGTTCGTCGAATCCGTTCAATGAAAATTTCGACGGAAGGGCCTGAGTTCAGAATCATATCTTTGATCGAATCGAAATTTACAAGCTGTGAAGCAGCATAGTTGAGTGAGATGCCTGCTACTTTGTAAACAACCTTGAACTTTTGATCCTTTGTTGACCATAGTTTGTATGTGTAATCTTTTGAGCCACCTGATACGAACTCTGTGATGTAGAAATCAGGGCCATCACATACAATTTCGCCTGTCAAATTCCCCTGGTCTGAAAATAAAGAGAACAGAGTAGTGTCATAATATAACACCCTTTTTTCAATGTGTTGTGAATATTTCTTGAGTTTTAGCCGAGCTGAGTCTGTTACATATGCAGACCACAGTGACTGTGGAAAGAGATTTGGGGGGTTGATCGACTATGAAAGTTTCAGGATGGTTTCCGCGTTGACCAAAGTTTTCCTAAAAGGAATTTAGCAAAAGCTTGGCCAGTGCTCCTTAACTGTAGTTATTTTGGCATATTCCAACAAAACATCTCCATGTTTTTAAAAATCTTCAATGTACCTTCTCTCTTATGTGGTCTCATAATTTTCTGGCCAATCTGGTGATTCAGTTTTCACCTTTATGATTTTGTTGATCATATCAGTAGGTCTAACACATATACACCAAATTGTATAGTATCGTAAGACTAAATCGCTTTGATCTCGATGATCCGATACCCCACCTCAATGGCTTTCAATAACTTGGCAACAGTCCATGTTCCTGTGTATGTACTTTCTTCATCATTGTGATGGCAACTAATAGTATTATCGTTTTCGTCACACACATGACAAAAAAACAAACATCAACTAGTTGTTCATTTTTTGTGGTGAACAGGATAAAGAAGATCTTCAAGTAGAAGAATTCAACGAGACCTGAGATAGATGGAAGAGCCACAGCACAAGCCTTCACACAAAGGAGCACTTTCAGATGGCCCACAGGAAATTTTCCATGTTTACATATTCAAGGGTAGAGCGCACAAAAGTCAACGTATTTTATCTTTCCACTATCTTCGGCCATGTAATATGCGACAGTGTTCCGTTCGGCCAGAGATTATACACACCATAAATAAACACTGTAAATGGCATGGGAGGCAACGGCTTTCGAGGTGTGAATGTGTTTCAACAGATGTCGCTGTCTATCGAGGATAGAATATTGAAGCTGTAGTAAAATCGATATTTACTACGTCCATTCACTGGTATTTACATCGTTGCCAAGACTCCTAATATATTGGTAGTGCTAATTTATTATATCTGAGATGACCGAGACAATGTTTATTTTTAAGGAGAATTTGGATTCACGACGTGACTACTTAAAAATATTAACATTCAGTTATGAAATACGAATAATAATTGATTTATATTTCAAAATTACGAATTATCTAGGTACATTTTGATTATCTATATAAAAGTAAGTCCAATATATTTGATTATTTTCGGATTTCTCTTAGTCCGGAATGGGATAATAAGTATTAAAATTCGTGAAAATTAGAAAATTCAAGATGGCGGATCCGATATGACTGACGAGTTTTGTAATCATGATCCGATTCTATTCAATATTTGTATCTGGGGTTTCACGGGGTCGGAGATTATGATTATTTCGACAAAATTAGAGAATTCAAGATGACGGAACCAATATGGCGGACAAGTTTTTTCAAAATTATAATCCGATTCTATTCAAAATTGGTATCTGGAGGTTTTTGGGGTCGTAGATTATGATCCTTTGGTCAAAATGAGGAAATACAAGATGGCGGAACCAATATATGCCGGACGAGTTTTGTAATTATGATTCGATTCTTTTCAAAATTTGTATCTGGGGGCTTTCGGGGTCGAAGATTATGATTCTTTCGTCAAAATCAGGAAATTCAGGATGGCGGACGAGTTTTGTAGTTATGATCCGATTCTATTCAAAATTGTTATCTGGAGGTTTTCGGGGTCGAAGATCATGATTCTTCAGTCAAAATCAGGAAAAACAAGATGGCGGAACCAATATATGGCGGACTAGTTTTGTAATTATGATCCGATTCTATTAAAAATGTATCTGAGAGTTTTCGGGGTCGGAGATTATGATTCTTTCCTGAAAATTAGGAAATACAAGATGGCGGACGAGTTTTGTAATTATGATCTGATTCTATTCAAAATTTGTATTTGGGAGTTTTCGGGGTCGGAGATTATGATTCTTCCGTGAAAATTAGGAAATACAAGATGGCAGAACCAATATGGTAGACGAGTTTTGTAATTATGATCCGATTCTATTCCACAAACAAATTCATCTATTCATTGATTATTTTTGGAAGAGAAAAAATGTTTCTATGCACGAAATATTTAATTACTCGTGTGGTTATGAATGAAAGCTGAAAACACCAAATTAGGTACCTTCAATTACATCAAACGATAAATCCAGTGTCATACACATTCAAAACATGCCCAAGCTTATAGTTTAAGTGTAATTAGGTAGGTGTGAGAAACAGATGTAAAAGAAAACTTCCGAATCACTTCAAAATTGGTATTTATTTCAAAAAAAGTCTTAAATATGAAAATAAAGAGATTTAAGTAACATATATCTAAAATGGCTGGCTAGGTCGGAGTCACGTGACTTTCACTAGATGTTGAAAGTAAGAATTTTTTCCAAACCAATTAAGGGATCAAATGAGTTTCAGCATATCTGCTGAGATAGAATGCTCAATTTACGAATCGAACCAGAATCATATCCCAAAGACTATTTTGAACCGATCAAGATGCACTGAATTTTTTATAAATCGGTCTCAATAAAGAAATTGGAAGCTGTAGAAATAGCATCAGAAGTTGAAGTTTCAGGAGACTCAAATATTATGTAACACGTCGAAAGAACTCAATTTCAAAATTCATACCACAATGAAAGAGGAAATTAATATCACAATAATAACTGACAAGATAGGTACCGTAGGTCAAATAACAACTTTACTCGATAGCACAATGATAGTAGATTTTTCCGGAATAATGGACATAACCAAAACCAATTTCATTCGCACAGATTCCTGACTCCTGAGAATAATTTGCGTTGTAGATCACAGTGGAACAAATAACTCTTCACAACCAACTAATGATGGCCGTACCTCATATAACATTCACACAGCCCAAGTCGCTGCTTAAGCAAATTATTCTGGGAAAGACCAGAACCAACTTTTTCAATGCCAAGAAAGAATGAAGGAGTTGGACATAATAGTAATTATGTAACAAGTGTTATAAACGTCCTCTTAGTAACGAGTATTTTGAGCGCGAGCGGAGCGAGTGTGTTCAATGAAGGAGTGTCTAGAAGAAATTATAAATGCGTTACATACTATACTTTTTCTACGAGCACATATATTGGAACAGCATAATAATATCATTTATTGTTGATATGAACTGACAATGAATTAAAATCGAGAATTCTATTGAGACAGATACACATCCACGGTTATATTAGATACATTCTGGCAGTTACTGAATGATATCAACCTCTTCTCCTCAAAGTGAGTTTTTTAAAGATTTTCTCCATTGGCTTCTTACATGATATTATTCATATTGATATTAGTGTGCTACATTTAGTACATATTATAACATATACATATAATATCATTGGTCAGCAATATGCAGTATGTGAAATTCACCTACATATCGATTAGAATTAATCAATCACATAATGTCGCTCGATGCAACAACATCTAGCATACTTGTATACATATGACGAATAAATAGCTAGTGACCATATATAGTGTGTATGATCAATCCACCCCAATTCGACGACATTACATGGCGATCCTGCCAAATAAACACATCGCTATAGTTAAGTGTTTACTTTGGTTAGATATGTAAAAGAAGCTGAGTGAACCAACATCTGTGCCGATATCGTATACAGGATGGGCCAAACGAAGTCAACCACCCAAGATGTTACCGAAAATGGAGCCGTAAATTCGAATTTCATCGTCCAAGAGAAACAATTCAACGCGAGTTTCGACGTGAAAGTTATGATGTACATCATTGTTGTGATTATGATCTTGCAGTTTGCACTCAAACTTTCCAAAAGTTATAGAAGACTTATGAAAAAACAGATAAGGAGAGACTTCAGTGTACATAACTTGGTGTCACAACCCTGAATTTGTGATTGATTTTTTCTATGAACTAACATTTGACAGACAAACAATTTGTGAATTAAGTGATTGCAGACTTGTGAATTGAGTGATTGGAGTCCTAGGAACTGAAGAAGAACTGGACCACTATGTCACGTTCGGCAAAATGGATATCTTTTTATGGTTATTATATATGGGTAGATCTCACAAACAAAATTGAAAATATGAAAGCTGAAAACAGGGGTGAGTGACTCTATTCTCATTTGTAAATGTCCACGCCTAAAATGGTTCCACGTCGATGACATTCAACATGGATTGCAGCGATCAAAGTCTGAACGAAATCAATGAACTCTAGTTCTTTCGCAATTTTTAGCTTATAGTTGATAGTTTTATATTGTTTATATAATGCTCGTTCAGCAGTTAGTAGCTATTAAATTTTCGTAAGAATGCCAATGTTGCAATTCCGTAATATTAGTATTTTTCAAATTTAGGCTATTTGAGTTTATTGTCGTTTATGATTTTTGGGCATATTTCACTGATGCGGTCGAGATTTTATCAATAAATGCCTCGTAGTTGGGAAGAAACACATTCAGATCTTTGTAGAATAAAAACAGATATATTTAATGAATCTAAGCGCGCTATAAAGAAAAAAGTTCCAAAAAGTAATTTGGTCCGTTCAGAAATTCAAGATAATGTAGTAAAATTATTTAACGACTTCACAACGACATTGGCCCAATCTTGGAATTATATAAGCGAACAGCAGAAACATGCTAGTAAACAGCTTTTTATGCAAATTAGGGATAAAGTCGTTAGGTCTTTTCAGTCTTCAGGTGTAAGGTATAAGGTACCAACTTCCTCAATAGAAAATATAAATCCACTTTTATTAGAAGAATCTGACGAAGAAGCAGAAGAGACAATGGCATTGACAGTTGTAGAATTTTTTAATCTTGCTAGTAAATTAGTGTCAAGCAATTTTGATGGTTCGCCAGATAAATTGCAATCTTTTCTAGATTCATTGACTCTTGTCCAGGCTAATGCTGAGGATCATGGGGAACGTGCTGTAGCATTCGTGAAAACTAAACTAACAGGCAGAGCTCGTGATCTCATAACCGACCAAATGGGCCTACCAGAAATAATAGTTGCATTAAAACAAGGTGTAAGAGGTGAAACATCGAAAGCATTAACTGCCAAATTATTAAATTTCAAACAGCATTCCCTAGATTCTGTAAAATATACTTCTGAGATTGAATCACTGACTAACAATCTCAAAAGAGCATTCATCGCCGAAGGAGTGCCAAATAACGTAGCGGAAACCTATTCCACTGATGTTGCGGTGAGATCGTTGACGAAAAATGCTTCCTCGGAGAGAGCACGATTAGTTATGGAAGCTGGAAATTTTTGTTCCATCCAAGGTGCTATTAAAAAATTTGTAAATATAAATACTGATTCTTCAAATACTTCAAATGTCATGTTTTTTGGAAGAAGTAATAGAGGATACAGTAACAGTGTCAATAATTATAATGATAATAACAATAATTATCGCGGTAGAGCGGGACGGCAAAATCACCATAATCGTACCGGTCGTTTCCATCATTGGCGCGGAAATACAGGAACAAGAGGCGAAAACCATAGTGGTCAATATCACAATGTCGGTCAACGTTTCGAAAATAGAGGTCAATCATCAAGATCTAGGTATGTTAGATCTTATGAACAAAATCAAAATCAGTCTAACTTGTCGGAACACCAATTGGACCCCCAACGGGTGCGATTGGGGGAAATGTAAAAAATCTTTTCACATTCAATCTCTCACTTTCGAATTTTGTGTTTCTAAGAACTGAAATGACGTCATGTCAAAATACACTTTTAGTGGATTCCGGAGCTGACATATCCGTCTTCAAGAGAACAAAAATACATAGTAGTCAATTGATAAATATTTCAGACACATGCAATATCAAAGGGATTACAGATGGACATACTAATTCTATTGGTTCCACTGAAACAACAATTTTCGTTGACGAATTTGCATTGACTCACAAATTTCATATTGTCGAAGAAAATTTTCCTATACCCTCTGACGGAATTTTGGGCAGAGATTTTCTCTCAAAATACAAATGCAAATTAGACTATGAAAATTGGATAATGAGTATACAATTGAGTTATAAAAACCAACTAACAATCCCAATCGAAAATAGCTCGGATGACTGTTTTCCATATTCCTCCGCGATGCGAAGTCATCAGAAAAGTGAAATTGGATATAGACAAAGACACGCTCGTTATGAATCAACAATTAGTAGATGGAGTGTTTGTTGCTCGAACAATCGTATCTAGCGAGAATCCCTTAGTAAAAATAATAAACACAACAAGCGAAAGTGTTACCTTGAAAAACGTGAATTTGCAAACCTCCGACCTTGACAACTATCACATTTATAATATAGAAACAGAGATTAGTGACCGACATTCAAATCTGATGAAACAGCTGAAAGATGATCTGCCGGAATTTGTGAAAAAAGATGTATTTCAATTATGTGATGAATTCTCCGACATTTTTGCTCTCAAAACAGATCTGCTAACAACGAATAATTTTTACGAACAAAAACTAAATGTGATAGATGATAGACCTGTTTACATAAAAAACTACCGAACGCCAAAATTGCAGAAAGAGGAAATAAATCAACAAGTCAATAAAATGTTACGAAATAAAATAATAGAGCCTTCAGCATCAGAATATAATAGTCCAGTATTATTAGTGCCAAAGAAATCTACAGATGGTCAAAAAAAGTGGCGCTTAGTAATCGACTTTCGCCAACTAAACAAGAAGCTTATAGGCGATAAGTTTCCACTTCCCCGAATAGATGACATTTTAGATCAACTTGGCAGAGCTAAATGGTTTTCAGTTATAGATTTGATCTCTGGGTTCCATCAGATTCCTTTAGAAGAGAATTCTCGTGATTTCACATCATTTAGCGTCGATGCTGGTTCCTTTAGATTCACGCGACTTCCGTTTGGACTGTCAGTAAGCCCAAATAGCTTTCAACAAATGATGTCTATTGCATTTTGTGGTGTAACACCCGAAATAGTATATTGTGCAACAAGTGGGAAAAGTTCAACTTTTCTCACGAGTGTGGAAGTTTGTGGCACGAGCCTGAAAGGCGAGTGCCGCAAACACACGAGTGAGGAAAGTACTTTTCCCCACATGTTGCACACTATACTTTTTCTACGACTGCACATATTCAAAGAACAATGTAACTCAATTTTTATTTTTTATGGGTTATAGCAGAACTAAAATAACATAACATAATAACAAGTTTCCTACCTCTTAACAGTTGAATTATTCATTTGAAATTATAGTTAATTGTGAAATTCTTACAATTTTGTATGGTCAAACCAGGAAAGTCATTGTTTTTGAGTAAATTTTCTGTTATATTAATTGTAGAAGTAGAAGTTGAAGGTTGATTATTTATGTACAGTGGTGCATTTTCTGTCTCCATTTCAGTGAATAGTTCTACTGGTTTTTCAATAGAGTCGACGATTTTATTTGCAACGTCCATTTTATTTTTAATAGAGTCTCCGACGTATCCTTCTGCCACGGTACTGGATTGCCATCCTCCATGGCGCTTTAAGGTTAATATGTCACCTCCTGCATTTACTAAAATTGTTGCCGAAGAACGTCTGAAGCAGTGTCCTGTATATAAATGGGGATTTTCCAATTTTAAAAAAATTGCAATTCTCTTTGCCATACTACCAAATTTGTTGATGCCGACTACTTGTCTAGTACATTTTCCGTTCTGGTAATTCAAGAAGAAACGTTTTTCTGCCAAATCATTCGGTCGAAGAGCGGCATATTTTTTATATATATTATAAAATTCCCCCGTTACAGTGAAAGTTCTTGGCTTCTTTGTTTTGGTGTTATCTAATTTCACCAACAAAGCCGAATTTAGATCCTCTAAATCATCGACTTTTAATTTCCACAGTTCATCTCTACGACATGCCCCTGCTACGCCAATAGCCACTGCAACCTACAAATAAAAATATCAGGATGTAAAATCATTTATATAATTAAAAAAATATATCATCCCTGGCCGGGTATTGAACCCCGGGCCGCTAATATCCTAAGCGGAAGCACTACCACTACACCACGGAGTAGTTAATAAAATATTTATTCATAGGCATATACTCATCTTCCACAATATGAAATTGACTTTTTGAAGATTATCTAATTATTTTTACCTACTGAATACACCCACTAACTATAAAAAGCTGTTAATTCGAGGAAAAAAGCGGAAGAAATTCGAAAAATAGTTCAATTTAAATAATAAACCCACCTTTATTGGTAGATATTCCTTGTTTGGAGCTTCTTTTAAAAATCTCTGCAATTGGTCGGCTGTTAATATGTTTGATTTCTTTGGGAAGTAATTGTCAGACTTTCTTTTCAAAAATGCACGTAATTTTTGATACGTGGATATATCAATGTTATGTTTAATACTGATGGTACTTTTCAACATCGAATATTGTGACCAAAGTGTTGACGCCTTCAAAGTTTTCGACATTTCTTCGAAGTATACCAAAAGTACACTTTCCGAAAACGATTTTATTTTCGTATTTCTTCTCCATTCCATGAATTTCCCATATGCCAATTCATACTTTTCTTTCGGGAAATTTCCGGCAACAAATCTAATGTTACTTTTGCCGCTTGTTCCAATATTTCTGGTGGAGTATTGTCAAAATCGTCACTGCTTTCATAAGTTTCCATATTATTTACCTATCACTGGTACAAATATGTATATTATGTCTTACTAATATTCAATGAAATTGCGATTTTTTATCGAAACACGATTGATAACTACCTCAAAAATTGAAATAAATTCTGTTGACAGTTGTTCGTGACAACAGCGGCCAACTAAGTTTTTGTCGATTTTAGTTGATTCTCCATATAAAAGGTACCTACTATGCGTGGTGTTGGCAAAGTGCTGTGAGAAATAATATTTCTCACAGGTATGAGCAATTCGTGGTTTTGAAATTGAGTAAGCCATGAGAATTACGCTACTTTTCATAGCAGTCGTAGAAAAAAGCATTTCTATATATGGACGATCTGATCGTAATAGGATGTTCTAGGAGTCATCATTTAGCGAATCTTAGAAATGTTTTTGAAACGTGTAGGAAACACAATCTCAAATTGAATCCAGAAAAATGTAAATTTTTCAAAAGAAGTGACATTTTTAGGTCATAAAATCACTGATAAAGGTATCTTACCTGATGAATCAAAGTATGGCGCAATACCTAATTATCCGGTACCAGAAAAAGGAGATGCTGTTAAACGATTCGTAGCATTTTGTAACTATTATCGACGATTTATTCCTAATTTCGCAATGTTGACTCATCCATTGAATAAATTAACAAGAAAACGAACAAATTTTGTCTGGTCCGAAGAATGTCAAAACTCTTTCGAACAATTAAAGAAATCGCTGGTTAGCCCTCAAATTCTACAATATCCAGATTTCACAAAGCGATTCACTGTCACAACGGATGCCGCGAATGTGGCATGCGGGGCCATATTGAGCCAAAATTTTGATGGGCATGATTTGCCAATCTGTTACGCTTCACGTTCATTCTCTAAAGGAGAAGCAAATAAATCTACTATAGAGAAGGAACTTGCGGCAATTCATTGGGCAATAAATTATTTCAAACCCTACTTATACGGTCAAGACCACTAGTTTATTTATTTTCAATGAAGGATCCATCTTCCAAATTAACTAGAATGAGGTTAGATCTTGAAGAATTTGATTTTGAAATTGAGTATATTAAAGGACACGAAAATGTAGGGGCTGATGCTCTATCTCGTATTGACGTAAGTTCATTACAAAGTATTCATCGAAACGCATCTCAAATTTTAGCAATCACACGCTCCAAGTCAAAGAAACGTACTATTTTAAATGAACCATTGATAATGCCAGATATTATTGAACCTCGTGTATATGAAACATTGAATAATTATGAACATATGAAAGAAGCAACTTTGAAATTTGAAGTGAAGCCTTCGTCTGTAGAGATGATAATAAGGCAAAATAAGAAACTGAGAGCTCAGAAACTGATTCCGATCATTAATGGTAATATTGCTCTAGCGCAGATATTACCTCAGCTTGATACGTTAGCTGATGACGCCGGTTTCAAGAGGTTGAAATTATATATTAATGATAATATATTTTCAAAGTGCACTATAAATGAATTTAAACAAAAAGGCCAAGAAATTTTGAAAAAATTGACAATTATTTTAGCTAGGGCCCACAATCATAACTAATAAGAACGAAAAATCGAAACTAATTGAGAAATATCACGATGATCCTATCACAGGTGGACATTGTGGACAAAAACGACTTCTAAAAAAGTTGAAGTCGTCAGTAGATAAGATTAGCCGTTTCTGACTCTCCGCCCGAGGTCACTCTCCTCTGACCTTGGGCGGAGTGACCTTGGGCGGGAGTGACCTTGGGCGGAGTGACCTTGGAGCAGGAGTGACCTTGGACCGGAGTGACCTCGATGCAGAAGTGGCCTTGTACGGTAGTGACCTTGAGTAGGAGTGACCTTGGGCGGGAGTGACCTCGTGTCAGAGTGACCTCGATGCAGAAGTGGCCTTGAACAGGAGTGACCTTGAGTAGGAGTTGCCTTGGACGGTAGTGACCTTGAGTAGGAGTGACCTTGGGCGGGAGTGCTCTTTGGTAGAGTTACCTCCGCATGTGCGACCTTGTGAGTGAGTGACCTCGAGTTGTAGAGAGAGAAAGGCCTTGACCGTGATGGAAGGTTGCACCGTATGCGACGTTGCTTGACCTTGAGTGTGAGTGTCCTTGAGTTGTAGAGAGAGAGAGAGAGATCTCGACGGTCGAGGTCGTATTGGTAGAAGTGGGGCGATGTGTGTTACGTCATGACTCTGCCTTATATAAACCCAATAGCTGCGTCCGTGAGCGCATAGTTCTCTCTCAATACTACCATCAACATTAACCTCATTAGTTTTTGTGAGTGATACATTATCTGAACAATATGTTATTCTGCAGTGTGTGCGCTAAGTCTTTCACGCGTAGTGACAATCTACGACGCCATGAAAGAGTTGCATGTGTGGGAAATTTGAACCCTCCTATCGCAAAGAAGCCTCGACTGGGAAATGGCACTCAGCAAGCAACAACTTCTGGAAATCTGCAGGCATGTACCATTTGCAATAAGATGATTCCAGCTGATAAAATGAGCGCTCATAAAAGGACATTGGAGCATCGAACAAACGCTTGCGTCAATTATAGGGATGGAGTATATGTGATTGAGAATGCGTTCAAATGCCGTATTGTAAGTTATAGATTGGAATGCAGAACTGATGTATTGGATTACAATACGTTTTTTAATGAAAATAAAGCGACCATAATATCCCTATTGGATAATATAATCTCGATTCACCACTCCATCAAAGTGAATATGGAAGTATTCGGAAGATATATTTTACAATCCCAAGATCTTCACGATATCAAATCCTTCATGACACCAAATCACATCATGGATTCATCGCTGGATTTGGAGGCCGTAGTTGACACATTCAAGGACATCTTATTGAATCAAACGACTGAATTTGAGGAACGCGATTCTGGTGAGTTGATATATTTTTCAACACTTTTGATTATCATCTGATGGTATTATTGTTATAGGTTGGGCTTTAGAAAAAATCATGTTTCTGGAAATCAACATCAACAAATACAGTCCGCTGCGTGGGTGTTCCTACATGAAGCTACCTAGCTTCATAGAGAATAAAAAGGCAGTAGTGAACATAGTGAACCAGGATGAGTGCTGTTTTGCTTGGGCTGTGACGTCTGCACTGTATCCGGCAAGGGCTAATGTTTGCGAAACCTCTTCATATCCGCACTATTCTACGGTTCTGAATTTGGTGGGTATAGAGTTCCCTGTTAAAGTGAGTAGCATCCCAAAATTCGAAATTCTCAATGATTGTTCCATCAACGTTTACGGGTTAGAAAGTGTGTTTGAAAAACATCAAGTGCAATATCAGATAGTCGGCCCACTGTATTACTCTAAGAAAAGAATGAGTAAACATGTGAATTTACTTCTGACCACAGATGATGAATCCGGAAATAGCCACTATTGCTGGATAAAGAATTTATCTAGGCTGGTATCTAGCCAGATATCTGCCAGGGGGCATAAGAATTTTTTTTGCGACGGCTGTTTGATACATTTCTCAGATGAAACAAAGTTGTTACGCCATCAGCTAAATGATTGTAACCATACATATACTACAACTCCATCCACAGAGGTCAAAGTCGATAAATTTGGAAATTCAGTACCTGAAAACATTTTGAAATTCGAGAAATTTGAGAAACAGATGAAAGTACCATTCGTTATTTATGCAGATTTCGAATCAGTTCTGAAGCCGATACATACTAGCCAGCCAGATCCGGAGAAATCCTTCACTAATAGAACATTCGCACATGAGCCTTATTCATTTGCATACCTTATCAAATGCTCTTTCGATAATTCTATCACGAAATTTGTTACATTCCGTGGGAAAGATGCTGCGAAAAAATTCGTATCCAATTTAGTCAATGACTGCAAAATAATTTACAACTTGTTTCTAAAACGTGTAGTTCCTATGAAAAAATTAACTCCGGCAGAAGAAGTTGAATTCGCTGATGCCACGGAGTGTGGCATTTGCGATAAAGCTTTCATATATGGTGACGTCAAAGTAAGAGACCACTGCCATCTAACGGGGAAAAAAAGATTCGGTGCCGCACATTCAATATGTAATTTGAACTTTAAAATTCCAAATTTCATCCCCATATTTTTTCATAATATGAGTGGCTACGATAGCCACCTTTTCATCAAACAACTATTCGATCGAGAAGAGAAAGTTGATTGTATCGCGCAAACCAAGGAAAAATATATCTCATTTACCAAACATATCTTAGTTGACGAATATTTGGGAAAAAACGGTGTGAATCAGAATGTCTTCTTGAAACTGCGATTCTTGGATAGCTACAAATTCCTTGCCCAACCTCTGCAAGCCTTGGCCGGAAATTTGAATGAATCTCAATTTGTAGAAACTGCTAGATATTTTCGTGACCCTGAAGAATTCAAATATATGACGCAGAAGGGAGTTTTTCCATATAGTTTCATAACCTCTATGGATAAATTGAATAACAAAGATTTGCCATCTAAAAATGATTTTTTCGATAATTTATCTAATAAACATATTTCAGACGAGGATTATCTAAGAGCTGAGCATGTTTGGAATTTGTTTCAATGTAAAACACTCGGTGATTACTCTGATCTCTATTTGAAATCAGATGTTTTATTGTTATGCGATGTTTTCGAGAACTTCCGGAACGTTTGTTTAAAAACGTACAAGTTAGATCCATGCCAATACTTTACAGCACCCGGTTTATCATGGGATGCTATGTTGAGATACACAAAAATCGAATTAGAATTGTTAACCGACATCGATATGATACATTTTTTCAAAAAAGGAATAAGAGGTGGGATAAGTCAATGTAGTCTGAGGAGCCATGTTGCGAATAATAAGTTCATCCCAAACTTCAATCCAAATGAACCATCAACATACATCATGTATTTAGATGCAACTAACTTGTACGGTCATAGTATGTCACAGCCGCTACCAACATCCGATTTTAGGTGGTTGAACAGCCAAGAAATTATGGAACAATATATTTTATCTTATTCGACAAATTGGGAATCAGTTTTTTCAGCTTAGATTTTGATCCGGGTGGTGCAATGGATTCCACGAGAAAGGGTAGATCTGAGTGTGCGTCATGTAATTCCTCAGGATAGAATATGTCAACTTCAAGGACATACCCATATGGGCTATCATCTTCAACACCCATGATATCCAACTCCATAATTTCTTGGCTGTTCAACCACCTAAAATCGGATGTTGGTAGCGGCTGTGACATACTATGACCGTACAAGTTAGTTGCATCTAAATACATGATGTATGTTGATGGTTCATTTGGATTGAAGTTTGGGATGAACTTATTATTCGCAACATGGCTCCTCAGACTACATTGACTTATCCCACCTCTTATTCCTTTTTTGAAAAAATGTATCATATCGATGTCGGTTAACAATTCTAATTCGATTTTTGTGTATCTCAACATAGCATCCCATGATAAACCGGGTGCTGTAAAGTATTGGCATGGATCTAACTTGTACGTTTTTAAACAAACGTTCCGGAAGTTCTCGAAAACATCGCATAACAATAAAACATCTGATTTCAAATAGAGATCAGAGTAATCACCGAGTGTTTTACATTGAAACAAATTCCAAACATGCTCAGCTCTTAGATAATCCTCGTCTGAAATATGTTTATTAGATAAATTATCGAAAAAATCATTTTTAGATGGCAAATCTTTGTTATTCAATTTATCCATAGAGGTTATGAAACTATATGGAAAAACTCCCTTCTGCGTCATATATTTGAATTCTTCAGGGTCACGAAAATATCTAGCAGTTTCTACAAATTGAGATTCATTCAAATTTCCGGCCAAGGCTTGCAGAGGTTGGGCAAGGAATTTGTAGCTATCCAAGAATCGCAGTTTCAAGAAGACATTCTGATTCACACCGTTTTTTCCCAAATATTCGTCAACTAAGATATGTTTGGTAAATGAGATATATTTTTCCTTGGTTTGCGCGATACAATCAACTTTCTCTTCTCGATCGAATAGTTGTTTGATGAAAAGGTGGCTATCGTAGCCACTCATATTATGAAAAAATATGGGGATGAAATTTGGAATTTTAAAGTTCAAATTACATATTGAATGTGCGGCACCGAATCTTTTTTTCCCCGTTAGATGGCAGTGGTCTCTTACTTTGACGTCACCATATATGAAAGCTTTATCGCAAATGCCACACTCCGTGGCATCAGCGAATTCAACTTCTTCTGCCGGAGTTAATTTTTTCATAGGAACTACACGTTTTAGAAACAAGTTGTAAATTATTTTGCAGTCATTGACTAAATTGGATACGAATTTTTTCGCAGCATCTTTCCCACGGAATGTAACAAATTTCGTGATAGAATTATCGAAAGAGCATTTGATAAGGTATGCAAATGAATAAGGCTCATGTGCGAATGTTCTATTAGTGAAGGATTTCTCCGGATCTGGCTGGCTAGTATGTATCGGCTTCAGAACTGATTCGAAATCTGCATAAATAACGAATGGTACTTTCATCTGTTTCTCAAATTTCTCGAATTTCAAAATGTTTTCAGGTACTGAATTTCCAAATTTATCGACTTTGACCTCTGTGGATGGAGTTGTAGTATATGTATGGTTACAATCATTTAGCTGATGGCGTAACAACTTTGTTTCATCTGAGAAATGTATCAAACAGCCGTCGCAAAAAAAATTCTTATGCCCCCTGGCAGATATCTGGCTAGATACCAGCCTAGATAAATTCTTTATCCAGCAATAGTGGCTATTTCCGGATTCATCATCTGTGGTCAGAAGTAAATTCACATGTTTACTCATTCTTTTCTTAGAGTAATACAGTGGGCCGACTATCTGATATTGCACTTGATGTTTTTCAAACACACTTTCTAACCCGTAAACGTTGATGGAACAATCATTGAGAATTTCGAATTTTGGGATGCTACTCACTTTAACAGGGAACTCTATACCCACCAAATTCAGAACCGTAGAATAGTGCGGATATGAAGAGGTTTCGCAAACATTAGCCCTTGCCGGATACAGTGCAGACGTCACAGCCCAAGCAAAACAGCACTCATCCTGGTTCACTATGTTCACTACTGCCTTTTTATTCTCTATGAAGCTAGGTAGCTTCATGTAGGAACACCCACGCAGCGGACTGTATTTGTTGATGTTGATTTCCAGAAACATGATTTTTTCTAAAGCCCAACCTATAACAATAATACCATCAGATGATAATCAAAAGTGTTGAAAAATATATCAACTCACCAGAATCGCGTTCCTCAAATTCAGTCGTTTGATTCAATAAGATGTCCTTGAATGTGTCAACTACGGCCTCCAAATCCAGCGATGAATCCATGATGTGATTTGGTGTCATGAAGGATTTGATATCGTGAAGATCTTGGGATTGTAAAATATATCTTCCGAATACTTCCATATTCACTTTGATGGAGTGGTGAATCGAGATTATATTATCCAATAGGGATATTATGGTCGCTTTATTTTCATTAAAAAACGTATTGTAATCCAATACATCAGTTCTGCATTCCAATCTATAACTTACAATACGGCATTTGAACGCATTCTCAATCACATATACTCCATCCCTATAATTGACGCAAGCGTTTGTTCGATGCTCCAATGTCCTTTTATGAGCGCTCATTTTATCAGCTGGAATCATCTTATTGCAAATGGTACATGCCTGCAGATTTCCAGAAGTTGTTGCTTGCTGAGTGCCATTTCCCAGTCGAGGCTTCTTTGCGATAGGAGGGTTCAAATTTCCCACACATGCAACTCTTTCATGGCGTCGTAGATTGTCACTACGCGTGAAAGACTTAGCGCACACACTGCAGAATAACATATTGTTCAGATAATGTATCACTCACAAAAACTAATGAGGTTAATGTTGATGGTAGTATTGAGAGAGAACTATGCGCTCACGGACGCAGCTATTGGGTTTATATAAGGCAGAGTCATGACGTAACACACATCGCCCCACTTCTACCAATACGACCTCGACCGTCGAGATCTCTCTCTCTCTCTCTACAACTCAAGGACACTCACACTCAAGGTCAAGCAACGTCGCATACGGTGCAACCTTCCATCACGGTCAAGGCCTTTCTCTCTCTACAACTCGAGGTCACTCACTCACAAGGTCGCACATGCGGAGGTAACTCTACCAAAGAGCACTCCCGCCCAAGGTCACTCCTACTCAAGGTCACTACCGTCCAAGGCAACTCCTACTCAAGGTCACTCCTGTTCAAGGCCACTTCTGCATCGAGGTCACTCTGACACGAGGTCACTCCCGCCCAAGGTCACTCCTACTCAAGGTCACTACCGTACAAGGCCACTTCTGCATCGAGGTCACTCCGGTCCAAGGTCACTCCTGCTCCAAGGTCACTCCGCCCAAGGTCACTCCCGCCCAAGGTCACTCCGCCCAAGGTCAGAGGAGAGTGACCTCGGGCGGAGAGTCAGAAACGGCTAATCTTATCTACTGTCGTCATATAAATGGAAAAACATGGCACGAGAAGTTGCAAACTATGTGAAAATTTGCAAAAAATGCCAAATAAATAAAATTAAGGTGAAAAAAATTGAGCCTATGGTAATAACCCCAACACCGCAAAGTGCTTTCGATATTGTGTGTGTAGATACCATAGGACCTTTTTCCAAAACTTCGAATGATAACATTTATGCAATAACCCTTCAGTGTGAGTTAACAAAATATCTAGTCGTAGCGCCAATACCAAACAAAGAAGCAAAAACTGTAGCCAAAGCAATTTTCGAAAATTTTATTCTTATTTATGGTTCCATGAAAGAAGTGAGAACTGATATGGGAACGGAATATAAGAATCAAGTTTTTGAAAATATTGCGAATCTTTTAAAAATAAAACATAAAATATCAACAGCCTACCACAGTCAAAGTATTGGTGGATGCGAGCGAAATCATAGAGTTTTGAATGAGTACTTGCGGATGTATATCAATGAGACTCACAGTGATTGGGAAGATTGGTTGAAGTATTATACCTTCTGCTACAACACGACACCTAGTTCATATCATAATTACACTCCCTTCGAACTTGTATTTGCGAAGAAAGCTATCTTGCCAGAAACGTTGACAGGCACTATGGTTGACCCTCTTTATGATATAGATTCATACGATCAAGAAGTCCGGTACAGACTTCAAATAGCTCATAAAAGGGCAGGGGAATACCTAGATAGGGCCAAAAGTCAGCGTAAAGTTCGTTATGACGAAAATTCAACGCCTATTCGATTAAAAGCCGGTGATCTTGTTCTGATCACCAATGAAAATCGTCATAAACTAGATTCATGGTATGATGGACCATACTCAGTCATCTCTATCGATGGTCCAAATTGTGTTATAAAGAATAGCAAAGGAAAATCAATGTCTGTGCACAAGAATCGTGTACGACAATTCAACTCACCATAACTGATATCTTATGTAAAATATGTAGTATTGTATAATGGATCATTTGAAGACAATTTATTATATGTAGAAATCGATTTCAATTTATTATTGTCTATTAATCATTTTAGAGGATTTCTTTAATTTGAATGTTCATGTAGGCTAGAATATTATATCTGTGAAATTCACCTACATATCGATTAGAATTAATCAATCACATAATGTCGCTCGATGCAACAACATCTAGCATACTTGTATACATATGACGAATAAATAGCTAGTGACCATATATAGTGTGTATGATCAATCCACCCCAATTCGACGACATTACATTAGTATCACTTCCATTTTGTGAGTTGATCTCTCTTATTTCATCGTTTCGGTTGCAGAACTGATGCCTTGAACTGCATCACCAATTTTTTCAGCAGTTTCTATTTCATTATTCGTGGACGTATCTATATAACCTTCTGCAACAGTAGTGGATCGCCACCCCTTATGGCGTTTCAGAGCAGTTATATCCGCACCGAAATCTACCAACATTGTTGCTTATGATCATCTCATACAGTGGCCCGTATATGAAGTCGAATTTGGCAGATTTGAGAATGTTGCTATCTGACGGGATATTGCCAAATTTATTTATCTCGATTGCTTGCTTTGTACATTTTCCTCGCTGATAGTTCAAGAAAAATCGATTATTTTCTCCATTTGGTGGGCGGAGGTTAATATATATTTCTCACATATCTCATGGTAACTATCACCAATAACAAATTGACGCTCAGTTTTGTTTTAGTATTCATGTCCTGAACATGAGTTGTTTCAATCTTCCATAATTCCTCTCTCCAACAAGCTCCCATAATTCAAAATATTAACCCAACCAGCGAAAAATCAAGACCTAAGAACTCTTTGATTTGTTGAGGGGTCATAGTTTTTGATTTCTTAGGTTTGTATCCATCTGATGTGCGTTTCAGGAATGCACACACCTTTGCATAATTGTTTACATCAATATTGTGTTTCACATCAATCGTCATCCTCAACATATAATGTACTGCCTACAAAGATGAACGCTTCATTTTTGCAGATTGTTCGTTTCTTTCTTCGCCAGTCCATAGGAAGATTGTATGCGCGTTCCTATTGACTCTTAAATTTTTGTGCTAGCAATTTCGTCGCCTGAGAATTAGTTGGTCTATCTCCCACAAAGTTAGTTTCGAGGAAATGAGCTTCGAAGTCTGAAGATCGTTTTCGATATTTTTTTATAAAGTATTAGTTCTGCAAAAATTAACTATGGAAACCCACTAGAATATGACTATTTCCTTCAATTCTCGAGTGGATACTCCGAGCGGTTTCTTTATAATTCATTAAAGTTGTTTTGGATATAGACCTGCAGAACATCTCTTTCCAAAGACTCGTTCATTCAACGAACAGCGAGGCTCTGGAATACATTGCCAAGGGAGGTGTTCCCCGAGGCATAGAACCTCCAGAAATTCAAGAAGAACACCAATTCCTACTTTATTTCCCTTGGTTCTCACGATGTTCTGTGAACATTACAGGATAACCCTTTTCAGAACATAAAAAAATGGCTGTTTTTACCAAATTCAGTATTCATTTGGGGCTATAGACCATATATGCTGGATGAAGCTCAATCTAATTCTACTTCAACTCATAGTTAGAATCGAATGAAACTATAACGTTAATCCGGTCCATATCCATATATGAATCGAAAACAAAGACGTAAAAATATTCAACTCGTTTCCATTATTATTCTTTATGAAAAAGTTACAATCATGGTCATGGACGATGGCATGGTGTTCAGCTCATCTGTGTTTTTTATCTCTGTATTTTCTGCACCTTCTCTTCTAACATTCTCTGAGGTCGATTTGGTTGCAACTTTCGTTGTCCTTTTTTGTTTTGCTCTGACACCCTTTATGGTGCAGAAATATTGATACTACTAAAAAAATGTCTCTTATTTTCAGGCATATAAGGTAGCATCTCACTCAAATGCTTTTTCTTCAACTCGAAAATTGTTAGAGTGAGGTTAACGTATGAAACTGTTTCTGGGAATGAAATAAGGTTTTGAGATCTGTTTCTTTTGACGTAGCATAATTTTATTTCATTGAAAGGTTCTTCAAAGTGATTTCTAAATTTCATGTTGAAAATGAAAGTTCTCTCATATACCAGATATTTGATTTTCGTGTACGGTATCTGATTATAAGAATAGCTTCCTGAGCATATCTGGTAGTTCAAGTAATCATGAGGGACCATTTGAATTATTTCGAAGTTGAAATTTCAGGTGTTTGGAATTTTGAGCATGAGCCGAATGAGAGCCAGGGGACTCCAAATATCCAAATTTTTCAGGTACCTTTCGGTACAACTATGGGCTGCATCTACTCCTTGTACGCTACTATGTCCGGGTTCCCCAAATTTTTGTTCTATGGCTTCTAGATCTTTCGCATGTGGTGAAATTAAAAAATTCTGAAGAGCGAATGTCATAACAGAATTCTTGTTTTGTGGGACGCAACTGTCTGACCACAAAATATTTTTTTTCAAATTCGGACGATCAATCATAACGTTTCTTAGAATTTTCACCAAAGCACATGCAATATGTACAAAAGCGTAGAACGGACATGAGATATTTTTTTTCTTAATTTCGAGTTATAACTGGAAATAATTAGTACTAATTTCTTGTTACAACTCGGAATCAAGCTTTCCTTGAGTTGTAACACGAAATAAGGGCTTCTGTTCAATAAACTCTTCAATCCGAGCTATGTCATAGTTATTTCTTCTTTTGTACAAATTCATCATCCTCAATTTTCGTTGAGATGACGATCACTAATAAAAATATCATGATTCGAGGCTGGACAGGAAACAATTTCTATTTGTTGTTGCCCCAAGGAGAAATAAAATGAAATTATTTCTTCCATTGTTTACTACACTGTTAGGTACTATACCGAGATTTATACGACTACTTCTTGTGAAAATCTGACTCATTGAGAGCTTGGTTTCATACTAAAATTCAAGAAAAGCTTAATTTTGATGAAAAGGAATATTCTCAGATAAATCATGAACATATAAAAATGGATATATATTTATATAAAGCAATACATTGAGAATTCGCATTCTCTATGTGATGAGAATATTTACTCTTTTTCAGTTAATTCAATAGAAAACAACTACTTTCCTGGCTATATGCCACGACGAACATTGAATTATATCTATTGAACACACAAGATAAGAGTTTGAAAATAAAATATAAAAATTTCTGAAATTGAGAATTTGCATTCTCCTTCAGACAAAAAATATGTATATACACACATCATTCTGAATATTCAACAGAAAACAACTACTTTCCTGGCTATTTGCCACGTCGAACATTGAATTATATCTGATGAACATTCAAAAGGGAACATGAAAATTAAGAATAAAATCCTCCGAAATTGAGAATTGACATTCTTCTTCGAATCGGATGAATAATATGATGAATAATGATCTAGAAATATGACTTACCAATATATTCAGCATTGAAATGAAAATTGGAATGTATAGGAGTTGTATACTGGCATGAACTCTGATCTTGATGAGCTTGAAAACGTCCAAAAATAATCATTCATATCAGTGATATGGGAAATATCTCTCACACACAGGTTATATGACTTTATTGCAATGAACCCATTTCGGATCTCTGAATCCTCATCAGTTATAAATCGAAATTGAGCTAATTTCATGTTATAACTCGAAATTAAGAAGAAAAATATCTCATGTCCGTTCTACGCTTTCGTAAATATAAACTGCACAGCGTCCACAAGTTAATTCGTGCCACACTGCGTTATAAACTACTTTTGACTCATCTAAGTATGCGGTTAGGTAATAGACAGAAAACTTTGATTTGTAATAAAAATCACTAATGTTTGATTTTGGCAGTGAAAACGTATTCTCAGGGTCGAAAGATAAAATACCCATCTCATTATTGATGATAGAATCAGTTTTACCTCTCTGTTTTCCAGTAGCTACCATGACTTTTCTACGGACATAATCATCTTGTGCGATACGTTGTTTATCCGTTGGACTTGAAAGAACACTAAAAGCTTGACATTTATCGCAAATATCCTTTTTGGGTTTGGAAAAGGATGAATTATATTCTGTATTGAATATAGACCTGTATAAATGGTATTTTACAGGATCTTCGGTGGTGGCCTTGCATAAATCGTGCATTTTTTGTAGGTTCAACCCTGTTTCGAGATACTTTCTAGTGCTATCTCTAGAATCAACCGTGGGAAATGATTCGATGTGACTACGAGCTTCATTTTTTTTCTCTTCGCTGATAACTTTTTTCAGATCTTTTCCCGTTAGTGGCGAGCAAGAAACATCAGTAGTGGTATCCTGAACATTCTTGGAGAAATGATAGATTCTGTTTTTATTGATATCCAAAGTATGAAGGGAAATTTGTTGACACACTGTTTTTCTTACTCCTCGCACGAAGAAATTATATAAGTACGAATACTGTTTCCTGCTGACGTCGGATTTTGTTCGTTTTCGTACACATTGATTCCTCTTCACATGTTTGGAATAGAAGTGGCTCTTCTTTTCGTCATTGAATGTCCAAAATTTTTCATGGATTATCTGTCTCTCTTCAAGTGTGATTTTTGTTGCACACTCAAAGGGACACTTTTCAGATTTGCAACCTCTTTTCACGGATCTATTTGGTCGGATTGCACCTTTTGTGTTCACGTATTCTTCCCTTCTTTGTCGTTTCCTTCTTCTGGTGTTCTGTTTCCATTCTGACATATTTCGTTTTCTTTTTCTCGATGATGTGTTCTGGACTACTCCATTTCCGGACTTTCGTTCATTTTCTATAGTTAAGTTTCCTCGTGTTTCATTATCGCCAAAATTGTTATCTACTTGTTCTTCATTGGAAGTGTTTTCCGTAATTTCCAAATCACCATTCAGGATCACTTGATTTGATATAACAACTACATTTTCATTTTTGGGATATTTTTCCAATATAGAAACGAGTTTCTTGAGAGTACGTAGTGATTCGCCTTTATCATTTATATCCATAACTTCCAAAGAAACCTACTTCTCATTGTGAGATCCTTCTAGCGCCTCAGAGGTCTCTTCCCCTTTCTGAAACGATTTCCTCTCTTGCATTTTCCAGATGCTCTCGTTTTTTCTCCTAATTCTGTACTTCGTCTGCCAGAATCTCATCATTCACTTGCTTTCTTGAAACCTTTTGATTTTTCTCTGAGGCAAACTGGAAGCTTTCTCGGATTTCCGTGGAAAAATTCTCCTCATTCAATTAATCACTAGGTATATTTTCCTTGTCACTTTCAAGATCCTCTCGTGACGCACTGAAAGAGGAATATTCAATCATTAAAAATAGGGCAATTATAGAGCTTCGTTCGAATGTCTTTCTTAGTTCTGCCTACTTACTTTCAAAATTCACTTGAGCCTGACGAGGGTCTTGAAGGAACAGGAGAACTTATTTTCGTTTATCAATAGTTGCACCTAGAAGATAAATTCAGATATAGTAGTTACTGAGTGGGAAACAGCGAGGTTGTGTTCAATGAAAAATGATAATGTCCAACGTTTCGAGGTTATGTTTACTCGGAAATTTGTAAAAATTGTCTGGATGACAGAAAATAATGGATAATTCATCAAATATACATCAATAACGTACCTAGTGTTATAGCACACACATTTGGAACTCAACAAGGTTTTTATTTATTCTGCCTGTTGTCCCTCTGTTGACAAGTGTCTGACTGCTTGCGTCATCCTATCTTATACAGTGTGACATAACTCTGAACTATCAAATAACTAATTAATAACATAGTAACTATTTCTATAACATCTCCTCTTCTGTGTTGAATGAAAGTTATTTTGAAGACATTTGAAAATCAGCATATTTCGCCGGCACTTTGATTTCTCTTTTCGGTCTTCTATTGTCCAAGGTTTCTTCATCTTCCATATCTTTTCCCTCATTTTCGTGTTGATTATCTGGCAGGAAGTGCTCATCAGTCCTCGTTCTTGTTTCCGAATACCGTGGTTTAATGTCCAATAGATTTCTCAGCTCTCCTGACTCTGTCTTTATTATAAATGATCTTGGAGCAATTTCTTCGCGGATTTCCCCTTGTGTCCATTTCTTATCATCTTTTTGCTTTTTGAAATATACATTCTGACCAACCACAGGATCAGGTAAGCATCTTGCGGTCTTATCATAATAGTATTTTGACGTTGTATGTTGCTCTTCTATTCTTTCTTTGACGTTTTTTGGTATTTTTGGTTTGAGTTTATCTTCCTTAATTGGTATTGTACACCTCAGTCTTCTACAGGATAGTCGTTGTGCGGGGCTATATTGAATTTTGTTTGGTGTGTTTCTATGAATCAGCAGTATTTCGTAAAAGTCATTACCACTTTCCATGCTTTTCAAGATTAGGTTTTTAGCGACTTTAACTGCTGATTCGGCTTTGCCGTTTCCTTGTTGGTGATTTGGACTTGATGTGAAATGTTCGAAGTTCCATTCCTTCTTGAATTTGTCAAATGCTGCATTAACGAAGTTAGTTCCATTATCGGATATAACTTTCTTAGGAATTCCATATCTACTAAAAGTTCTTTTACAACAAATTATGGTTGACAGAGAAGACATATCCTTCAACTCTTCAATTTCAAAAAAATCCGAAAAATGATCAATGATGATGAGAAATCTTCGGGTTCGATCACGGATTCTCATTTCGAATACGTCCATACTAACCACCTCGAAAGGTTTATCTGGAATTTCTTGTATCACCATAGGAGGATGATTCTGATTTCTAGATAATGTAGAACAAATTTCACATTGTTCTATTTTCTCTTTGATTTGTGATGTTATTGAAGGCCAAAAAACTCTATCTTTAGCCAAATTTATGGTGTACTCAATTCCTTGATGACCAAGGTGTAATTTGTTCAAGATTGATGTTCTCATTTTAGTTGGTATAACAATTCTGTCTCTTTTGAAAATCAAACCATCTTGGGTGTGTAGCTCTTCTTTGAATTTCCAGTACGGTTTGATTGCATCAGGAATATTTTTGTTGTTTGTTGGCCACCCATTCTGAATCATGTTATATAGTTCGAGCATATTCCTATCATTTCTCATTTCATTTTTAATTTCGTTAATTGTTGTATCCGACACTAATTTATTTTCCAATGCATTCACTGCTTCTATTTCTTTCATTTCCAGATTTATTTCGTATATCTTATATTCTTATATATTCTTATATATTTCAAATTGGTGCTTTCTACCCGTAAATGCCCTAGTTCATAACTTTTGAGTTTTTCTTCTAACTGCTTCAACTTCTCCTCCATGCTTGTTGCTGCTTCTTATGCTTCTGCTGCTTCTCATGCCTTTGCTGCTTCTTATTCTTTTGCTTTATTGACTATTATTTTATCTCTACCCCACACCTGACACCATGTTATAGCACACACATTTGGAACTCAACAAGGTTTTTATTTATTCTGCCTGTTGTCCCTCTCTTGACAAGTGTCTGACTGCTTGCGTCATCCTATCTTATACAGTGTGACATAACTCTGAACTATCAAATAACTAATTAATAACATAGTAACTATTTCTATAACACCTAGTGATGAATAGTAATGCTACTACCATCAATTTTTCTTCTCTCGATGTCACAATTCTTGCAAATATACATCACTTTTGTTTCTCACACCGCGTGGTTTGTCTAATCTGTGCCGCTGCACTGGTCATACACAATGAGATCTGAACACATCAAATCTATCTCTCTCCACACTACTGACACTAGATATTTTCATTTCACTCCAAGGACATTCACCAACATATCATTAACGTAACGAAAATAACATCAGATGGGAGCGCGCCGCTTGATAAAGCCCTTTATTATACTAACAAAATTAAAGAAATCTTCATCTCATTGAAAGGAATTTCCTATAATTTTCGATGGACAATGACTCTTTTAATTTTTAAGAACATTTTGATGTATATAACTCTTTTTTTTCAAGTGAAGATAGACCAATCTAATTCTCAGGCGACGATTTGTCCGAAGCTGTGGCTGCTGCATATAATATTTCTTATGGGGTATTTTTTTTATCTCTTGGAGCTCACGAAAGTAAATCCCTTTAATGTTCAGAGAACATCGTGCGTTCCTAGGGAGGATATGGACAGGAGGTAGGTATTGGATTTTTTTTTTTAATTCTGGAGATTATATGTTGTTGGGAATACTTCCTCATGCAATGAATTCCAGAGCCTAGCCGTTCTATGGATGAAGGAGTTTTAATAAAGTGCTGTTCGACATCTTCCGAGGATAGCAACGAAAGGATGTGCTGACTGGGCTTGTCTAGTTCGTCTGACTGGTATTGTTAGTGGAGGGATGATAGCAGAGATTTCCGAAGAACATTTCCCGTGGAAGTATCGATTGAAAAGTGAAAGGTCGCCGACCTTTCTACGGTGTTCCAATGATGTCAAAGAGTGAGTGAGTGTGGAGTAACTCACCAGGCAGATGGCTCTTCTCTGGATGAAATCTGAGAGCATCAGCGTATGTTCTGGTGCTGAAACCCATATGTGGGAACAGTATTCTAGAACAGGCCGTATCTGTGCTTTGTAGATCATGAAAAGCTGTTGAGGTGTAAAGTAGCTTTTCGCACAGAACAAGAATCCGAGTTTTTGTGGAGCAACTTTTGCGATGGATCTGACATGATTATCCCATGAAAGAGTGTTGCTGATGGCAAGAGATGGCATAGCTGAGGTGGTAAGTCGTATGATGGTAGTTTGGAGGAGTCCTTCGTGCCGAACACGGTCGAATGCTTTCGATATATCCAACGCGACAGCTAGAGATTCCCCGTGTTCTTCTAATGAAGCTTGCCATAAATGGGTGACGTTGGCAAGTAGATCTCCAGTAGATCTTCGGTGCGTTGACGGAAGACGATTTCGGGCATTCGACTCTCAACGGGTGGAATGTCTGGCGGCATTTTTCCTTGGGAATCTGAAGTAGAGTTTGCTGCGAACATCTCTGCAAAAATATTTCCTGTCTCCTGCGATGTTGTTGCTAATGTGCCGTCGGATTTGGACAGTGGTGAAAATGAACTATTTGTGAAATTTCTTTCGACCGCTTTAGCAAGGGACCAAAACGAACGGGAGTCATTGGGACAATCTATGAGTTTTGATCTTATCTTGGCATTGTATGTTTCTTTCGAAGCATCTATTGGTTGGCTGCAGTTATTCCTGGCATCATTGTATTCTGCTCTAGTCGCGAGGTTACGGTTTTTGCGCCAGCGATGGTAGGCTGTTTGTTTCAAGGCAACAGTTTTAGAACAGTTTTTGTTGAACCAGAGTTTCGATGGTGATGATCTTTTCGAAGAATGAGATATGTATGTGTCCATTCCGAGATGGATGATCTCGGATATTTCCGCAGCACACTGTGAAGGGTCCTCAGAGTCAAAGCATACCTTATGCCAAGGAAACTCGGAGAAGAACATGCGGAGACCGTCCCAATCTCGTGAATTGTAATGCCATATGAGACGTGGGGGTGTTGGAGCAGTTGATGGAATGAAAAATAGACAGGTTGTGGAGATGAGTGTGTGGTCAGAATTGCCAAGTGGAGCTCGTACAGGGTGATTCACCATAAATGTCCCCCCCTCTAGCCCACTCATTTTTGAACCGATTCAAAAATTTGAAAAATAATCTGAAATGATTTTTCAGAAATTTCTTTCCCGCTGCATCAGAAAATACAGGGTGCTCGAAACAAACAATCTACAGAGTACAACTTCATTTTTTCAAATGGAACACCCTGTATTTCATTGTCTTTTCAGATTCTTCCTGAAGCGCTGATTTCATCGATACTCCACACTTGGGGTCTAGCGGGAATGATTACAGAAATATAGGGTGTTCAAAATTGAGATTCTTCAAATTTCAGATTTTTGTGTGTCGAAACTATTCATTATTGGTCAAAACGGCTCCTATGTCCCCATCTCAACTTTCGATTCACTATCTACTGACATATAATTGGAACATTAACAGGGTGGTTCAAGATTCAGAATTCTGATCAAACTGTATCTGTTCCAATCATGAAATGTCAGTAGATAGTAAATCAATAGTTGAGATACGGACATGATAGCCGTTTTGACCGATAATGAATAGTTTCGTCACAAAAAAATTCTTAAATTGAAAAATCTCGATTTTGAACACTCTATATCTCTGTTATCATTTCCGAGAGATCCCAAGTGTGGTACATTGATCAAATCAGCTCTTCAGGGAGAATCTAAAAATACAATGAAAAATAGGGTGTTCCATTAAAAAAAATCAAATAGTACCCTGTAGATCATTTGTTTCGAGCACCCTGTATTTTTTGATGTAGCGGAAAAAAACTTTATCGAAAATCATTTGAGATGATATTCCAAATTTTAAAATCTGTACAAAAATAACTTAGCTAGAGGGGAGAACAATTATAGTGAATCACCCTGTACATCTGAGGTGTAGGGTGCTGAATTATTAGTGAGGAATAAGTCAAGTATGTTTTCTGCTGCTGGATGGTTCTGTTGAATTTGGTCAAGCTTCAGAGATAAGAATTCGAAGAGCTCTTCATAGGCTGGATCATTTGGTGATAAGTAGAGACAACAAAGGTATTTGGTCTGTTTCTGGCTATCGAGTTTGAACCACATGACATCAAACTTATTTGGTTCCAAAGTTTTTTCTCGTTGACATGAGACTCATGAGAGATTCGTTCTGAAGTAGAGGCAGATACCTTCTTGAATCTGAAACGTGTGTGGAGTTCGTACCCAGGACAGAGCAGAGGATGAGTTGACCTGTGTCTCAGTAGAAGCCAATATGTCTGACTTTTCAATTTGAAGGTGTCGATGGACATCGTTGATGTTCTTACTTAGACCTCGGATATTACATGGGTCTATCTTGAGGACTTTTTCAGTTGATGGTGATCCCCCTTCAGCACCTCTCGCTCATTAATCCGAATGGAGACGTATTTTACTTCCGGATAATTTTACTTGAGGAGAACTCATCATCGCATATTCTGTATAGAGAAGGGAAGATGGCTCGGAAGGAAAGGAAAATTGAGTTGGGTTGGGTTGGTCGGAACCATCAACCAGCTACTGGAACACGGGTAAGTATACCCATTTCACAGTGCCTATGGTTGATGTGGTGGTATCGCAGTGGGCGATGGAGTTAACCATCTTCTACCTTTTGGCGTCCTTTTGGTCGCCTTCTACGACAGACAGGACTTACCGTGGGGTTATTCTAATCCGACCACCACACGGATTGCTGATATTATGACAAAGGCTTCGAGCAAACCTCGATTTGAAATGCTCCGATCTCTACTCGGAGTTACGATATTCCAAATTTGCGTTCGAGGGGAAGTGTTAAGGAGTGAACTTAATTCACAACGTCCTGTATCGAGTATTTGTAACCTGACAGTTAGATGACTTTGTGATTGTTATTCTGTCAAACGTTCAATCACTTATTATATCGTTATAATAAATCTTTCTCTCATTTACTCCGTTATTCTTCGTGTATTCGCTGCTGGAAGAATCATCAATAATAATGAGTGAAAATTTTCGTATCAATATTTTCACATTAATTCAGTTCTCCATTCATTTATAGTCATCGTCATCTGTAACATTAGTTAGTTTGAATAAATTAGGTACTATATGTACACCTTCGTATTGGAATGATACACATCATAGGTGCCCTGCATACCTAGGTGCTAATACTTCATACAATGTGTAATTTTTTTTCTTAATTTTTCCTATCATGATATTCACTGTGAACAGTTGCTGTGAAATGTCTATTGCAATTGTGATGAATTGAAATTTTCATACTGTGTCAAATGAATAATTGAAAAGCTTCGAGACATGTCCCTGTGAATGTGTCAATTCAGGTAGCCCTGATTTTTTCATATGTTGTACAGAATATTTAGAGAGTGAAAGCCCTGAGTTTTCGTCATCCCCACCACTCTGCGTTTTCCGCTATCGTGAAAAAAACACCCAAAAACAGCATTTCTTCCAGTTCTTTGCTTTAAACTCCTAAACGGCGGATAATTGCCAAATATTTAGTCTTGTGGAATGTAAAATTTCCTGCAAAAATCACTGGTTGACTTTGTTTCCACGACCAATTGCAAAGGAGGTATAGAGCAACAAAAATGAATAAATTCACAATTCAAGAAAAATTGCCATTTTTCTGTCCTTTTGGATCGCTCAAATTCTATGGAATACTGGTTAATAGTGAATATGCATTCGAATGAGATGTGAGGATGTAGGTTGTACTCGAAATGTACGTCTTGAGAAGAAGAAGAAACCGGGATCATGTAATTTTTGTCCAGTTGCTTCGAATTATGTTTGTGAACATGTTCGGATTCCGAAAGAAAAGTGCAACCTTTTCCGTTCAAAATACCCTCGCAGGAGGTTGCAAAAACATTTCATGATACGTCTGAAGAAATTTCAGAGGCAGGAGAACGCATTTTGGTCGCATTATATGGAGGTGACCCCGACCAATCCCTCACCAATTTGCGCTACTCGGCATTCATCAGTAGCTCTTTTTGGATTGACGACAGATGCGGACCACTTTCATTCACTGCGGACGTACCACCAAGTAATGCAGTGGTTGGATGATAACAAGAATCCTCTTGAATGGGGGTTGGTGAGAGGAAGCAGAGGATTGGTTGCCGTGAAGATGGCAAGAGATGCAGCACCTCCGGCTCTCCTAAAAACAATATCATGCAAATGCCTCATCGGCTGTACTGCAGCTCGTGGCTGCAACAAAGCTCTACTGAACTGTTTCAGCTTGTGCTAGAATTATGTTGGCCAGTCCTGCGAAAACACACCAGGAATTGTGATCGACCAGGATGATGCCCCTCTGCCTTTTAAGCCGAAACGACCTCGACTGAAATTTCCACTAGTTCACGTTATTCAGATACATTATACCAATGCATTTAGTTCCAGGTAATGAACATTTGTCACTTTCCATATTCATATTCCATCATCAGGATGTGAGTGAGGAAGTAGTTGAAAAGAAGACATGATTAAACAACACTTCTGTGCAACTGGACAAAGATTACATGATTCCGGTTTCTCGTTAGTTTGACCCTCAACCCTTGATATTGGTGTGAAAACTTCCAGAGACGTACATCTCAAAGACAACTTACATCGTCACATCTCATTTGAATGCATATTCACTATAAACCAGTATTCCATAGAATTTGAGGGATCCAAGAGGACGAAAAAATTGCAATTTATCTTGAATTGCGAATTTATTCATTTTCGTTGCTCTATACCTCCTTTGCTATTGGTCGTGGAAACAAAGTCTACCGATGATTTTTGTAGGGAATGTCATATTCTACAAGGCTTAATATGATGCATTTGGCAATCATGCGCCGTTTGGGAGTTATAAGCGAAACACTGGAAACAGTGCTGTTTTTGGGTGTTTTTTTTTCAAGATAGCTGATCAACATATAAGAAAATGAGGACTACCTGATTCAATGTATGGTTGCAGTCCTTTTCGCCCCTCTTGCGACTAGAGTATGAGAATTATTGGAAAAGTCGAATGAAACTAGGTAGATAATGAGCAAAAAACAATTATATATCTGGCTCATACTACGCACAAAATCAATGAAGTGATTCTTCCTTGAATGCCGCACCAATGTATTCAAATTTTTGCTTGCTAACGCTCAACAAGATATTGGCTGATTGCTACTTCCATTCCTCACCGAAATGGGATTTTGAGTGTTCTTTCCTTCTGTTATAAATGTCTCTAGTTACAATTTATGATGAACAAGGTATCTACGCGAATGAATGCTGGACTATGTTTTCAGTTATCTGATATACAGAGTGTGTGGTTCACCGACGTATATCTGAAAGGAGGTTATAGGTGGGATGTTTTTGAACATATTCGACCATAAACACTATCATACAAAGTGTTCCGCTTTTCGAGATATCATCGATTTTATGAATTTTCCCGAATTTTATGAATAGGTCAACATGAGTTATAATAAAAGTTTTGTCAAACATTTTATCTGATTGAATATTTTTCCCCTGTGAAGTAGAGTCTCTAGTTTATCGATGTGAAGTACTCAATGTGATCCACATGTGATTTCGGAAAAAATATTGCTCATTTGAATTCACGTAACAAATTACTGTGATACCCAACTTTTGACCTCAAAAGCAAAAAAATGGAGTTGTCTAAATGGAACATTCGTTCGAACGTATTCAAAAACTTCATTTTTCTTCGTCCTGTTTATCAATATATCATATAGTCCATCACTACATGCCATTTCTTTCATTTCGAGTGTGATTTATCGATGTGGTGCAATTCCCATATTTTGATTCTCATTATTTAACATGTTACTAAATAGAGAAGCTACATTGTTGTCAAGCGACAGACAAACTTATAAATCAAAGTTTACCTAGTTGTCAATCATTGTATTGTTACGTTATTCGGGTGCAGAAGCGAACACGACACTATTTATTTTTGAACTGATTCATTTCAACTAAAGAAACACTAATTTATATCGAACTTATAACTACTATTTATGTGAAACGATTCATATCACGCGGTATATAACTGTTTCTGTGACACTAGCTGCTCTACTGACTGACGGCAGTTGTTCGGCCCTTTATATATGATATCCCTTGGAAGGCTTTGGTTCGAGAACGTTCTCGAATGATCTTTCGTCTCCTTCTTTTTGTTCTAGAAGCTTCTTAGAACAAAATCTCTCTCTCTAATTGTTCCATCGATTGTTTCCAGAACATTCCAGAATCTTCTGTCACGTTATTTGTCACTGCGGCATATATTGAGTGTTCGGAATTATGCTGGTGTATGTAGGAATCATTGGGAGGTTGGAGAACAATCTGGGATGCGTGTTACAGAATGATCAATGTACTCCTGTCTCACTGATGATGTTTCTAGAGCCCCTCTGAGGGAAATATCATTACACTGCCCACTCCTCAAAACGCATTCCTCCTGGATTGCACTCTGATTGTTATAAAGATAGGGACAACTGGTTTCATTTCTACAACGTGCAGTATGGTAGAAGTAGCAAGGCACTGCCTTCTCCCTTGGAGTTTCTTTGGAGTTCCAGCAGCATACCAGAATTTCAACTCCGGCGAATCTAAATATAACCTCTAGCATGTTTCTCACAACTCTCCAATTCAAGCCATCCAGTCTATACCCCAGCTTTAGAACAGCTATCTTCTGTATGTCCTTCTCGAGTATGGTGCTTTGCAAGTCGACTAGTGGCTCCCAGGTCCTTGTCAGTGGGTTTCTCAGAAGATCTTCCTCTCGTTATAAGATAAAACAGAGACATTTTTCCTTCAGCGCTGATATCTTCTATTTCTAGTGCTCGACCGACGGAGGGACCCTGTTGATGAAGCTCTTTTAACTTCCCGAATTTCCTCATGAACTTGTTGGCTACTCCTTGAGATATCTGAAGATCCTCGGCCACGCAGTGAGCTAGTGCGTATTCAACAGGGGTGGCAAAAAGGTCGCGGTGCTCTTCCTTGGTGACGCCAAACCTTGCTTTTGATGAGCCATTGAATGTCCCAATAAATTCGTCAAATGTAAGCTTATATTCTTCCGGACATACTTCTTGAACTTGTTGATCTTGTGTTCCTCGTATGGTGCTACCCAGGTAGCAGAGTGACGTCCAATTGACGTCATTTTTTGGTCATAAAATGACGAAGTGGACGTCCAAAAATGACGTCTGAGAGACCCTATAATGACGTCAAAATGTCACAGCCATATGACGTCATACTTAGACGTCATAATGACGTCGCAGAATGACCAATAAAGGACGAATTAAAAAAAAATTAGGAGGTTTATATATATACGGTATTATTGGTACATTCCAATTAATACACCAACAAACCTTTGCTGACATTCATTTTGTAACTATACGTTGTGGTAGTAACTTATTCGTTGATGGTCCTCCCGGGCAGTCCTGTTGAATCCTAGCGCTATCGCTACTACCTATGAATCTCTATATGACAATATCGTTAGCTACTCGTATTTGTACCTAAAATTATGTAGCGAACGTCGGCGAGATGTAAGCTGAATAAACTTATTTTTAGCAAAACTATCCATTTCTGAGAAATCCTCTGCTGCAGGTCGATTTTATTTCCGATTTGCCACATTTGAAAGTAAGAATCATATATATACAGGGTGATCCACGTTTAAGTTAAGACGTCCGCGGCAATTTTTTCAATAATTGGAAACAATAATAACTTATATTAGATACTTTCAATTTTTGAAATATTCATAAAAATCTTAATTTAAAAATATATTACACATAGGGTTTGTATACAGTGTGTCCGTTAAATTGAGTCATCTCGCGTGAAGTAAATAAAGTAGCCAATCAATGTATTTATAACCATACAATTCCTTGCTGAAGAATCTCCCAAAATAGGTCGATTTTCATTTCAAATTACCAACATTATTGAGAAAAAATTGAATATACAGGGTGATATTCAAGTTTGAGTTACAACGTCCGCGACCATTTTTTCAAAGGAACACCCTATAAATTATTCGATTTTTGAAGTCTCTATGGAAAGCTGGATTCAAAAATATATGAGTTTGTATACAGTGCATTCGTTGGATTTAGTTCTTTTGCAAAGTTGCGAATAAATTTGTTGAAAATTAAAAAAATATTTTTTTTTCCAGAGAATAATGCTCGAAGCCGTAGAATTTCATTTTCATTCAAGCTTTATCTCATATTAAATCAATATATACAGAATGATTCGTGTAGGAGAAATTACGTAATCTTTATATTTTAATGGCGAGAGAACTGAATTTAACAAACGCCCTGTATACAAACCCTCTGTGTGATAAACATTTGATTACGAAAATTCAATAATATATATCCGTTTGAAAAATGCGTCGTGTACGTCATATAATACAAATGTGCATCATCCTGTATATTTGATGATTCCTCCGTATAAATGTCGAATTAGAAATAAAAGCCTCTCCTGTTTTCTCAGAAATACATAAGATTGATAGATATTGGATAATAATGAATGTATCCACTACTTCACGAGAGCATCTAATTTATTGTACGCACTTACCTATACAATCCACATGATTGTGTTGAACATTTTCGAATTCCGCTTCTCATGGTTATTCCAAATATTGAGTAATATATTTTATATAAGGTGCTCTATTTCAAAAAAATGTCGTTATGGCCATAACTCAAACGTGAATCACCATGTATGTATATTCAATTTCTCTCATAAATATATGGCAAATTGAAAATAAAAATCGACTGTTTTCAGCAGATTCCTCAAAAATGCACAATTGGGCTGAAAATAAATTTGTTCATCAGTACTCACGAAAACACAGTATATACAAATACAAATTTAGTACGTACAATTAACAAACGATGAAAAAGTAAGAAAGCGACTGATTTTTCTTATTTGGTCGAATATACGACTTTGTAGGGACGTCATTAAGACGTCCAATATTGAACGTCAATAAGACGTCATGAAATATGACGTCATTTTTTGGTCCCTCTGAAGTCGAGGACGTCATTGACCAATAATGACCTAAAAAAGACGTCATTATGACGTCATTCCACTAACCTGTGCTACCTGGGTAGTCTGTTGAAATGAACGACTCTTGGTTTGCCACTGGATTCTTTACTGATGCGGTAAATGCCATCGTTGATCTTCTTCTTGACGGTATAAAGTCCTTCCCAAGATCTCTGTGGTTTTGGACAAATAGGTACCTCGTTTCCTTTGTGGATTGTACAACACACCAGGTCTCCTTCTGCGTATCCTGCACCCCCAGCTCTGATGTATCGGTCTTTCATGCGATCGCTGGCGATTTTGAGATTAGAACGAACCAATTCGTGAATATCGTTCATCTCTTCCATCAGATTCGTAACGTAATCTTCCCCCCCTATGTCCTCACCAGGTCTACATCCGAAGACCAAGTCACATGGAAGCCTCATCTATCGTCCAAATAGAACCTTCGCCGGAGTCTGTCCTGTAGATTCCTGTACTGCAGATCTGTAGGCCATCAAGAAGAAAAGAAGATGTTGATCCCAGTCTTGTTGGTGTTGATCTACGACTTTGCAGAGATACCTTCCTATGGTTCTGTTCATTCGCTCCACGATGCCATCTGACTGTGTCAGATGGCATCGTGGCCAATATCAGCCAATATCAATGGCAATCCTCTCGAAAGGGCTTCCAACATTGTACTGTCTCATGGGTACCCTTGGTTTACGATGAGGCCCATTGCTGGCAAAGCACACGGTGCATTTACGGCACCACTTCCTGAGGAAGTCACTGCAGTTCACCCAGTAGAACCGCTCTCGTACCCGCTCCAGTCTCTTCCTCACTCCCAGATGTCCCCCTTAAGTTCCATCATGTACATATCCAAGTACTACCGACACTCGGCTCCTAGGAATATCCAAATGCATCCGATTATCTTACCCATCATCGCTCTCGAGATTCCTCTTGAGCAGGTCATCTTCAAATACCAAGGAGTCCCACTGACTCCAGTACGCCTTCAAAGTCTGTGAAGATGGTGCTAGTTCTTGCCAAGAAGGACGGCGATTACCTTTCTTCCATTCTCGAAGCTTCCGAAGTTCTGGGTCCTTTTATTGCTCTTGCTTAATTGCTGCAGGTAACCAATCTTCATTGACAACGATGGTTCTGTAGAAGGCTGCTTCCTTATCCTCCAAACGACTAAAATGTGAGCACTCAGGAGGACATGGCCTTCTGGACAACGCATCTGCATTCTTATGGCTCGTCCCCACTCGGTGTGCTATCTATTCCTGGAGCCTCTCGATCCAATGAGCTACTTGGCCTCCGGGGTTCTTGGAATTCAGGAGCCACTCCAATGCAGCGTGGTCCGTCCTGAGTAGGAATTTTCGTCCATAGAAGTACTTATAGAAATGCTGCACTGATTTTACCATGGCCAATAGTTTCCTCCTGGTAACGCAGTAGTTACGTTCTGCCTTCCATAGCACTTTGCTGAAGTAACTGATGACTCGCTCTCGCCCATCTTGATACTGCGAAAGGACCCCACCAATGCCGATATTACTGGCATCTGTATCAAGAATGAATTGTCCTTGTGGAAGTGGATACCCAAGAATCGGTGTCGTGGTCAAGCGTTCCTTCAGAGCATCAAAGGCGGCCTGGCATTCTGGATCCAAGTGGAAGGGACGTGCTTCCTTGGTGAAACGAGTCAGGGGCTTTGCGATATTTGAAAACATCCGAACGTAACGTCGATAATAAGTGCAGAGCCCAAGAAAGCTCCTGAGTTAATGCTTATCTCTTGGTACTGGCCATTGCTCCACTGCTCGAACCTTCTCAGGGTCGACTTTCACACCCTGCCTGTCCCAAGTAGTTAACCCGTTTCTGCAGCAGATGGCATTTCTTCAGATTTTGTGTGAAGTTTGCAGCCTGAAGTGTTTTGAAAACTTCCTCTAGGTTAGCGAGATGTTCTTCAAAAGTTGTACCGATCACGATGATGTCATCCAGAAAAACCAGGCATGTGGTCCAGGAGAGTCCCCTCAACACATTCTCCATGATTCGTTCGAAGGTGGCCGGAGCATTGCAGAGTCCGAAAGGCATAACTTGAATTGCCATAATCCAGTGCCGATGGTGGGAGCTGTCTTTTCCTTATCTGTCGGATCATTTCCACCTGTTGGTTCTACCTGTTTTTTCATTGGCAGGTATAAAAATGGATCTATACCTTTGCAGTAACTCGGTTAACTTATTCTTTTGTCGGTTGTTGAGTGAGTCGCTTGCAGCAGAGATGAGTTCTTCATACTTGCCGGCTCCATCAGTGGTTGCTATCACCTGGTGGATCATGGAGGCTGCTGGGACACAGGTTTCGATCTTCGTTCCTTTGCCAATCGTCACAGGGTAATTCATGTTGATAAGTCGAACAGGTACATGGTCGTCTGCTGACAGTGAAGCCTTGCCGACTAAGATTCCCCGTCCGACTGCCTCGTCATGGTTCCAGGGTTCCATGATGATGGAACTGCCTTGCTCCAATGTACCCTCAACTCTCGCTGCTACAATGGTCTCGCTCCGTTTCGGTAACAGTACGTCCTCTTCTAACATTACTCCTGCTGCTACCTCCACCCGTGGATGTAAGAAGATATCTTCGGCACCCACCTTGAGTGTTCTGCTTCTGAAGTCCAGTTGAATCCCGTGCGCACCCATGATGTCCATTCCCAGAATCACATCTTCTTCAATATCTGCCATGATAGCTCGATGTGGAAATTTGACGGTACCGATCGATATATCCACATCGATTTTTCCATAAACAATGGCAGCTTCACCCGTAGCTGTTCTCAGACTTCATCTTGAGTTCACACGTTGCTTTCTTGAAGACGTCAGAAGTCCACGTCGCAGGATCGTCTTTGATGCACCAGTATCCACCAACAATACGCATTTCTTTCCGTCGATCTGTTCATCTACGTAAACGCTGCTGTTATCACGCCGTAGGGATGCCACAAGGATGAGACGGTCTTGACAATGACGGGTCGAAGCTGCCCCCTCGAAGTCGTCCCGCTCTAGTTTTCCTGTGGCTGCGTGGAAGATGGTCCTTCCTTGGCATGTTTACAAGTTCTCTGGAGGTGGCCCAACTCCCCACAATTCCAACAGCGAACTGGTCTCCTCTTTTTATCCAAGAGGCCCTTGATGGTGTTAATCAAGGCTCCATTTGAGTCTTGCCTGTGGCTCTCGACTATGTTCTCGCTGTCGTTCATAGCTCGTACCTTCGCGGATCCACGGGAAGCTTCTGCTGCGGCTTCGATCTCAAGCGCAGCTGTCAGAGCACTAGTGAGGTCTTTTGGTCGAGATAGGCGAACTGCTTTCTGCGCAATGAACCAATCGTGCAACGTCCACTTTGAATTCTTGCAGGCTCTCGTTGACTCTCTGTCTACGGCTCTTCATTTGTGATTGAAATACTTGCTGAAGATGTTCGTTACCATACTGCATTTCGAGGCGTTTGACGAGATGATCGTAGCTATCGGCTTCTACTTCCGGAATGGCTTGCAAGATGTTCAGTGCATCACCCCGTAGAGCAACTGTAAGAGCTACCACTGTATCCTTGTCAACCCATTGGCTTTGGAAGCTGCTTCGAACTGCTTCAGATAGTTTGGCCATGATGTTTTTCCATCAAATGTAGGCAGCTTCACTCGATTGGTAGTAGTCACTGCATCTTGCCTTACTGTGGTTGTAATCATGAGTCGTTGACCATTTCCATACTTCTCCAGCAAAGATCTCCTTTCTTTTCCGAGCTGCATCTTCTTCTCCATTTCTTCTATCTGAGTGGTGAGTTGGGTTGAAACCTGAGCTATGATCTTGTCCTGCTGAGACGCTATCTGTTCTTGCTGAGCAGCGATTCGAGTCCTGACTTCTTCCCGATGTGTTGATATCTGAGTCAATACTTTTTTTCGTTGGGTTGATATCTGGGAGGCGATCTGATCTTGCTGAGCAGAAATACGTGCCAGCACCTCTTCTCGCTGAGCGGTCATCTGAGCTCATACCTCGTCTCGTTGGGCTGAGACTTGAAAGGCTATGTGATCTTGCTGAGCTAAGATTTCCTCCTGCTGAGCACGCATCTGATCTGCGATTTTCTCCTGCTGAGCCACCATCTGGTCCGCAATGTCCTGTCGCTGAGCCGCTATGTCCTGTCGCTGAGCCGCTATGTCCTGTCGCTGAGCCGCTATCTTCTTCTGCTGAGCCACCATCTGGTCCGCAATGTTCTGTCGCTGAACCGTTATGTCCTGTCGCTGAGCTGCTATCTGTTCCGAGATCCCAGCCAACATCGATTCCGCTGGAGCTGGTTCCTCGAAGGTAAACGTGTCTGGATCTGGACCTACGCTCACCATATACTCTTTGAGACGATGCTGAAGTGAAGCCCCGATCCCTGTTGTGTCGAGATCTCTCTCCTTCAACTCGCGTTTCAAGTCCACCACTTTCAACTCGTGTAGTTTCTTCATTGCATCTGTTTGTTCACTTCACACTGGAATATCCCACGCCTGACACCAATTGTTACGTTATTCGGGTGCAGAAGCGAACACGACACTATTTGTTGGATAGTTTATTCCACATCCTGTATATCAGTTTACCCTGTATACAGAATATGTTGTTAACGAGGAGTTGAATCAATAGTTCAGTTGTTAATTTTCGATTAATATAATAATCGTCAAAAATATAGTCTTTATATTAGACATTATAATCTACAGTTTTATAATCCAACCTTTAAGCCAATATCAGCCATAACAACCGAACCGATTTATTTTAACTGAAGAAACACCAATTTATATCGAACTTATAACTACTATTTATGTAAAACGATTTATATCACATGGTATATAACTGTCTCTGTAACACTCGCTGCTCGACTGACTGACGGCAGTTGTTCGGTTGTTTATATATGATATCCCTTGGAAGACTTTGGTTCGAGAACGTTCTGGAATGATCTTCCGTCTCCTTCTTTTTGTTCTAGAAGCTTATTAGAACCATATACGTATTGATAATCAATACCGATAATCTCTCTGTTTCCATAGCGAAACATGAAGCCGATTTTTGAAGACAAATGACTATCCATAAGGAAAAGTGAGATACTGCGCATGATCAAATACGCAAGTTCAAATGATCATTCTCATTCATTCTAACCTAACTCATTATTTTGAATATTTTGACATGAGTGACATGACATTTATGGACTATGTTTATGTTTTATTATTAGGATTTTCGGGATATAATTCATTATTTCAGGATGATTTGATGATTATGAATGATACAGGACATGCTAGTGAAAATATAAATTCTGAAAGAATGGAATAATTTATTTATTTTTGTCCACAGGTCTTCATTATCTTGGTAGGTAAGTTTTTCAAATGATGAAGTGTTACAAAATTACCCTTGAGAATATCAAATGCTAATACTTACATTTGGTTTCCCTATGATATGTTCATCCCATTTTCATTATCCCATTGCCTCAGTAGGTACTCGCTTTTCAATTTAAAAATCAGGAATAGCATAAATGAACCATAATTGATATGATGCATTCCTAGATAAGTACATATACAATTTCACATGAAACAGTTCTGGTTTATTCATATTTGATTTACATTTAATTTTAACTCCATCGGGTTATACTTCCCTTATGAAATTGAATTAATTGAACAGAGCCAAATGAGATTTTAGGAATGTACTGAAATAAAATGAATGATTGAACTGAGTTGAAATCAGTTACCCTGCCATTTTTATATTATTAGTTTATTCCAGCTGCCTATAATGTTACAACAATTTCATAGTTATTGGCTTCATTGACTATATTTAATATAATACTATGTACCTAGTTTTGTACTGAAGTATTCAAATATAATACTTTCTTCAGTCTGAACAGAAACAACAAACAAAACAGTAGAAAAATCAAAACTGAGAGTAGCTTTAACAATTTGATTCTCAGTTTGATATTATGCACAAGAAATGATAACATTCAACTTGAGAAACATAATCTCAAAATCATGCAAATCATAGTAGTTTTATTGGGTCAAAAATTTTCAATACAGTTCCATCAAAATTGAGATGAATATTTTAACACTCAAGAAAAAATAGAAATTTGGTTTTTGGATAATGCAAAAGAAATTGATAATCTCTTCAAATGATTTTTGTTTTTGTATGTATTGAATTAATTATTAATATTTAATCTAAATATCATAAATAGAACTTGAAAATTGTTTACAAAAAGATTATAATAATAATAATCTAATTCACACATAGGTCACTAACCTATATGTGAAGTAGATGAAATTCATATTTTTTATAATATAAGAATATGTATGTTTTCAAAAGTTTTCATATGTGAATAAATGAATAAATAAATAATAAATAAATCTTGTAGAGAATTTCATACTTACATGAACTTTTTAACATACACTATCACTTTTCCATTAACAAACTTATTTTTCAACTGTTCAACAAGTGTTTTGCTATTCATGATAACATCTTCAGTAGATTGAAATGTTTCAGTATTTCATATTTTATTTGTAAATAATAGATCATAGATAGAAAATATCACATTATATCAAGGAGCAGAAGGTTATAACAAAGATAATTCATTTGTATTGATTGGAGATTGTAGCATTTAAAATTTCAGTACATACCTTCCAATTTTTTTAATTTATAGTATTGATACACCCTGTATCATATCCAGATTATCATATCACTCCATTACGTTGACATAACCAAATCTTGAAGTAGTTGCATACCAGAGTAGTTATTCATGCATAAATATTTTTTATAAATAACAAAAGTTCAAGTATACTTGTCATTTATTTCACTCAAATATCAGATTCAGTCACAAAATCTTAGCTACACTTTAATTTCAGTATATCGAGCAGATAATCACATTGTAAACATGAAGTTGTTTGATAGTTGCCTCTATTATGTAGTACCTAAAAAAGAAAAGAATAGTTCATTAGGAATACTTGAAACTTGTCACTAGTATACTCACCAAATTATTCACTTTTCTTACTAGCTCGATGATCAACAGGTAGTAGATGATGTTCCAACTCGATTCCAATCAATATGCAATCAATAAAATGCTCCTAGAGTTTTGCCTGAAGGAAATAAACACCTGTTGTTTACAAACTGAATATAGGTTATGCCCAAATACATTACCTTAATCATCATAGTAGTCTCCTGATGTATGTTTGAGGTCTGAATCTTGATATAGATCGGCTGGATATAAAATACAGTGGTATTTTTTTGTTAATAAATAGAAATTGCATACTTATTATTTTTCGGTTATGTAATTTGATTACTGACAATATTGACATCCATGTCAATCAAGTAATTTCATTTATTTGTCACTTGTATATAGCTAACACATCAATGTCATGTGCCAAGTCACATCGGACCTCCTGTCACAAGCATGGAGAGTAGGAGAGTAGCTTCCAGTGACCTTAACTTCCAACGTTGCCAGTTGTTTTAAGAATCGGTATGTTACCGAAAAGTCATGCTTGGAGGGTAGGACTGAGATAGATCCACTCTGATTGGGTGTTCCACAAATATCAATGTCAAGGTTGTCGAATCTAGGTCAGATTTGACACTTCCGGCTGTCGTTCTTCGGTTTTGAGAGATGACGATATCCAATTTCCGAGAATGGTCACTTCTTGGTGGGCTCTGGATGAGTGAAGTCGTATAAGTATAGGTGAAGTGAGTCGCTGTGGGGTTTCGCTGGTTTTATCCAGGATTTTTGGAGGCATCACCCATGGTTTCCACCAAATGACACCACTCAACTGCCTAGAGAGTCGTTGGCGTTCTGGAAGCAGGAATATTCATTCCAGGATTCGGGAACACATCGTGCCGGCCATTTTTGTCACAACCCTTTTTGAAAAAGGTGAGTTCTTTTTCTATGACAAACTCAGGTTCACTCGCCTAGACTTGACTGAGGTTTCACTCCGGCTGTTTGTTATAGGGTCCTACGCTGGGATTTGTAGAACAGGATTTTTAAGTTGGGATTTTTTATGCTGGGATCTCAGCCCCATGAGGTCAACTTCCTGTGCTGGGGATCCTCAAGCGGTTTCTTCTCCCGATGGTCATCAATCTACCGTCTACTCTCGCCACTATGTCCATGTCGTGCAGAGGCAGGTGCCTCAATACTTTTTGGCTATCTATGGAGCAACCAAGCCTGGGAGCTCTTCCAACTTCGTCCAGACCAGGATGCAGTTAAGATCTGCAAGCAGCCTGAACGTACAGCAGCCATTTTTGTAGGCTGACTTTAAGGCACTCCTCCATTTAGAGATTTCCCCATGGTGATGCAGCTGGTTGCAGCTGTGTAGCGAGAAGGATCCTAATCAGGCCAGAATGTTTATTTTTTATTTTATATATTCGGGATATATTTCATCTTCAATATTTCTGACATGATATATTTAACATATTTCCTTTGAAGTTCTGTAAATCGAACCCAACACATAGTACTATGCGGTGGTAAAGATAAATACTTGCCTAGATTATTTACCTTCATGGAGTTTGAGTATGAATCTCTTAAGACAAATTTCTAGTAGAAAAGAGATTTGAAATACCACTTTTCATAATACAGATATATTGAAGTTTTTTTTTTTGCAACATATACATATATGATTTAGTTTACTTTGCAATATTCACCTGTTGTGATCTTATCTCGACAATTTGGTTATCTTCATTCATTCCACCCCTGCGCCACCATGGAGTAATAATAAATGTTGTTTTTATGTATGTATGCATTTTATTTATTTGTTGAATTTGTTCACTCTGCTCTCATGATTCATAACATCATACCTACATTTTTCTGATTAGCTGGAATAACATCATTTTCATAATTGTTTGGTTGCACAACTACCCAAATAATAAAAAATCTTCTTGTTTAAAAGTTGCTGTGGCGCCCCTCCTTTTTTATTGAAATAATCTAAATGAATATTAAGTCCTTTGTTAATTTCTTTTGAGACGAACCCATAGTGCCTACTGATGAAAAGCTGCCGTTTGCAAGTGCTGATTATTTTTTTATAAAAATAAGGTCACAAGATGAGTATAGGTACCTAATCTCAAATACTTCTGAATATTTTCAAATTAAGGTCTCCAAGTTGAAATATCCGAACATATGTAGGGAGGAAGATCAATATACAACTCCATTTTTCAAAATATTTATTAAGAATGTTTACAAAACTACTGAAAAAGTACGTCAAGTAGAAAGACATTGACTCAGTACCTACACAGTATATTTACACATTCATTCATTAAGAATGCATCAGGTATAACAAATCTTCCAATGCATATAATAATGTATGGTCTATCAAATTTTAAATAATAAATATAATCATTAATCATGGTGTTAAGAGTGTATGGGTATGATGCATTAAAGGCATTTACTATTAGTATCTATTTTAGAATGATAGTAAATGATTACCTATAGCTTTGAGTATTCAAAATCAAGGCCTATAGGGAGTTCTCAAATCAGAGATTTCACTAGAAATTTTACATTATTTTGAATTATATACTATGCGAATACACTTCCAATCCAGGGCATACTCACTACATAATGTATTTCAAATTCAATTTTCTTGTTTCCATACCAGTGATACTTATTTCATCACAATATATTGAAATGAAAGAAACACATTTTTTTCAAAACGTCAATTAAAGTTGATAGACCATGAAAAATACACAATATTTTTAAGATTATTCAGAATCATTATTTCAAATGAGTACCTACCACAACTGAAGTGAGAGATTCTTCCCAGATAATATATGAGCTGAAAATAAAAAAAAGTGAGAATTGGAAAAACAAAATCTGGATGAACAGTGCCATAGTTTGGTGCTGCTGGAAATGAAATAAATATTTCATAATTATTGTTGTGGATATTCAAATGGAAAATAATTGTCTTCAGAAAGGATTTTAGGGATAATGGACCAGTAAAATTGTGGAAATAGTGGAAAGGGAATCTTTCACTTTGTTTACAATAAATTGAGGGGTAGGTATTAGGTAGGTAGGTAGGTTTTTGGTTTATGGAACGATATTAATGGGATTACTTATGAACACTTTCTGAGGATGACAGACGATATTGATGAAGAGATGAGCTGAATATGAATGAATATATCTATACCCTTGAATAGAAAAATGATTATATTAACATAGCATAACTAGTAGGAATGAACAGTACAAAGTCAAAGTTATATCTCACCCAATTGAAACTGGCTATTGAAAAAATTAAGAGCAAATTTCTACCTAATTTTTTTTATTGTCTTCCATATTTGTGCTTACTTATATCAACCGGCAGATTCTGTTTAATTCCGCTCAATCATAGTCATATCAGGAACAATTATAACTGTGGGCGACACTTTCTAGATTTTCTTTGTGAAAATATTCCGATTATATGGACCGTGCACAATTGATCTAAATCCTTTTTCAACTCAAGAAATTACAGGCCTTCGTATTTTTTGTCGTACCTCTATTGGCCTCTAGAAAACGATAAACGAAGCACGGAAGGAAAGTATTGAAAATCAAAGTACATCAAATCGAAGCGAATTTGACAGAGAAAACGTTTTTTGAACACATCTCCATATTCCTAAAGATAAAGGCGTTAACGCAGCCATTTCGATTTTCCAACTCTTGTCTGATTTGATCAGCTTAGTATCATTAATTGTTTCCGACATGCCAATAGTGGTAGGACATAAAAAAATATGGCCTGTACAATTTAGCAAATCTACGTTTGAATGTGCTCATGCATGAGCATTATGAATCACAACATATTCAAACCAAAGTTACGATTTCCCAGGAAGGTAAGGGTTTAAGGATTTATGAAGTTATGCCAGGAAATAGGTATGTGGGTAAGGGCATATTTCACTTTGTTTACAATAAATTGAATTCATATAGGTTTATGTTAGATTTCACTTTGTTTACAATAAATTGAATCCGTATAGGTTTATGTTAGGTTTGTGGTATGTTAGACAATAGTTAATGAGATATGATGATTTCAACACAATTGATATACACACTTTTTGAGGACGATCAAGAGTGACTGAAAAGCGTTAGTGACGATTGATGTCGTTCAAAAAGATTTCACCAGTAGGTTAGAAGTCATAATATTCATTTGTCAGACTGAATTAACTTAGAACTTAGAATCGGGAAACAAAATTCATTTTTCTGACTTCACCTTTGCTAACAAAGAATAGAAGATAGAAGGAATTCTAATTGAAGAGTAATTCTTAAATTTTTAATTTCATTTAAAGGCGGGTTCAGGGGAAGGAGCAATTTTTGAATGATGACCTAATATAGCATAAAAAAATGAATGCGTCACAGGCGAACATTTTTTGTTCAAAGTCAAATGCCTCAGAATTGAAAGTTTGAGGGATTCAACAAATTTTAATTCATCATCAATATGTACACAACTGATACAATAAAACTATTCACGTGATGCATAACCAGCCTTGAGTATTAGGAATAACATTATGAAGGTAGGTATTCAGAACTGACTACAATGTTCGAAGAACATCGTGCGTACTTAAGAAGGAAAGGGAGAGGAGTTATTGGATTTTTTTCAACTTTATATCAATCAATTTTATCGTGCTGAAATCTTGGCAGAATTAGGAAAAGGAACTGGAAATCTCTTCTCCAAACATTTTCGAAAAGGTGTCACTTCTATCTATCGACTGACTATTCCTTTCAAGTTTCTATTAGTGAAATTTTAAGCATAGTTTGGGCAAATCATCTGATTTGTCCCTACTACAAGTACATTGAAATAATACTAATAATAATAATATAGATATGAAAAGAGAAAATCTTAAAAATTTACATAAATGGAACATTTTTATTAAAAATGCAAATTAGCAAATCTATATAAGTAATTCCTGACCAAAATAGGACTGGGTGAAAAACAAATTCAAACGTCATTCAATTCAAGAAAAGAGCTCAAAATAATGAATACCATGGTTTTTGTATCTCTAAATGATTATTGCGAAGTAGCTCGGTTGACGCTTGACACCTACAGACCGGTTTCGGGCTTTGGCCCTCATCAGTGTAGGGTAGTCACCAGCTAGCAGTCCTAAGTCCTCCAACTAAGCAAAACCTAACCCAACACAAATCAAATCGGCATATTTGAGGTCCTCAGAATCGTTTTTACTAACAATGTGAAAAGGAGTGCTCTTGAACAATGTAGAGTAAGACATATATTATTATATATCATAGAATTTTTCCACTTATTAGGAAATACAATTTTTATGATATCATTATTTCAATGTTCAGTGTCTTGAATGGAAATCGAGCTGAAAACTTGAAAATGCTAGGTTTAACCAAACTCTATTGATTTTTAAACTGAACCAACTTGGTATATTTTTGCCGAATATATTCGTCTTTTTGTTGATTTTTCAGTTTTGATTCATAATGCATTCTTACATTTATAAAACTCCCTACTACTAATTTTATTAGTTGAGTCCTATGATTATCTGATAAATCCTGTGACTTGATATGATTAATCATTTGATCCCTACAAAATAATTGACTCGTTTCTCTAAATACTAGTATCACCAGATGGTTTTTTATATTTTTCCTTATTGTAATTATTTCCATATTCTGCCTGATTATGTTTTCTGTCAAGGTACATAATTTGATCAAGTCCTCTGAGAGAGTAACTAATTTTCCCCTATTCTTCAGATCCATTAATATGGGCACTTTAGATTCAACTAATTGGCTGTAGCAAATATCACAAATTTTTTGTTTTCTCATTTTTCCAAAAATATATCCGGAAATATATTCCAGAACGTTTTCAACATATGGACTAAGTGTCCAAAAGGTCCTTATATACTCACACAGAGAAAAAACTTTAATAATGGTTATTAAACATTTAATAGTCACAGTTAAAAACTTGAATACTATATGGGACAGATATACAGTATGATAGTGGTAGATAAAATATTTTACCTGAATTGGTATACCTGCAACAGACACTCAATTATATAGTTCATTGATCGTTAATGAATGAATATATTTAAAATCAACTCAGGATTATTGAAGTGTTGAATAACATTGATTAGACTGTTTAATTACCATTGAACATCAAGTAATTCCCTTTGAAACATTGCTATATCATCTTACAGACTTCTTCACCTGTTGTAGGTTCACACTTCAATGATAGTTATTCAATAGTTTAATACATTTTCAATACTATATAGTTGCCACAGGTGAAAAAGCATGCTGTTACAGAAAAATAGGTGATATTCTCTGAGATATATCTAACTGATGTTAGGTACATCTTTTAATTACTACCACTGAAGAATATAATTATTCCAGAAACATTATTAAGTTGTCCTGGGATCATAAATTACTCGTCTCTGGAACATAATTTAATTATCTCAGATGTGCAATTCAATTGAAATATTGGGGATGTTCAATGTGCATACCTCTGAAAATATTTTCAAGGTATCACACAATGGGGATGGTGATTCTATAGAAGAGAAAAAACATTGTACAAAATATAGGTACATTATATAATATATTCTAGTCATTTGTAATTTCAGTACAAACTACATAAATAAATGAACTTGAAATAATTATTTTCAATATACAATAATAGGTTGTCGAACTGACTCATATACAAATATATTTCAGACGTTGATGGAGTATCTGTGAGCCGCGGGGGTACTAGGTCCTCTTGAATCCAGATCAAGTGGCATCAAGTTCTAATCAGGCACATCATTACCATCAGCACCCTGAAATTTGAAAATTCCATTATATAATGTGTTGAATTTCTCCTATTATTTTCTTGAAAATTCAAACAAATAATCCTTTTTCAAGAGATTCATTGAAAGAATGAACTCTTAACAGGTAGCAAACGTCCCGTGAGCCCATTCAAGTAAGGCCATTCTTTATAAAACTTCACTGACTCAAATCCAGAGACACCGAATAAGAAAAATCAAGATCCGTTTCCTGAAATTTTTTCCCGTGTACCTACTATCAGAAATAAGATTTTTTTGCAAACATTCACAGTAGAGAGTCTTTTCATTTCGATATTTCCCAATTTATTTCTCGGCTTTTGTGAAATATAACCATAAAAACTCCTCGGTTTGGGTAATGACTTGAGATCAACAATTCATTTATTTTTCTGAGATTATATATTTCTTTAATCTTCAACAAAATTCAAACTACTTAACAAGTGGATTCCTACTGAAATTTTGACACCATATATAGAGCACACTCGATAAAAATATTGAGAGGTCACAACCAAAATAGGAGATATTTTCAAAATATAACCTCTTCAAATGAAAAATAAATGGCAAGAACCACGAATAAAACGGACATATAATATCAGATGTAACAATTAATTGCAAATGATCAACCAACATAAGGAACTAGAGGGCTTAGAATCATTTTCGGAAGGAGAAAAACATATCACTAAAAAACGTTTGTGCCCAAAAAGATTTCTTCATGCACGGAGAAAAAAGAATGGTATATTACTCACCAAGAAAGAAAGAAGAGTTTTGCGTAAACTTCGCCAAACCCTGCTGTTTCAAAGTGTCGTCGATGAACTGCTTATGCTGCTTCTATTTTTCAACTCTCGACCTGGGGCTAGTCGCTCCATAGTGATAATGTCACTGGGAGAAATGTTTTTGGAATAGTCACAATCACTTAACTCACATGCACAACACAAATGTTCCAGAATAGAAAAAGGCACGCATAAGTGTTCGCAATCACCAAAGGTACATATTCTTAGTACAGCTACAGACTGAATGAAGTGCAGAAGAGTTGCGCAGTCAGCTCGTGGCGTAATCGTGGGTATTCGAAACTAGCCGAATGATGACGAAACAGAGAAATCAAGTGAACTGTTACCTGTTGTTAATAAACTGGTAATAATGGCAGAATTATTCCTTTCACTCATAGAAAACAAGGATTCAGGGACAATTATACTAATGTTAGGTGGATTGTTGTATACTGAGTATTAAACACATCGATGAAAATTAATCAAGCACAAGAAAGACGGCCTGTTCCAGGAGCATAGTTAACCTGCCACTGGAAGTCGATATCAGAAAAAAATGTTCACCTATTGTAATGGTACAAAAGTTCATTAATATATTTGTGGGTATTAAATTTTACTCAAGTGTACTTGTGTACCTGGACCGTTTTTCTCTGTGCATGGTCAAATGAATTGAGCAAAACGTCAGATTCATCTGAGTTTTCTATAATACCATTATCTTTCTTGCTGGATGTTACCCCCAAAATATCCAAAGCATCGCTCAAACAATTACTGTTTCCATCAAAATATTTAATCTCTTTTTTTACCAATAATCGCTTGAATGCACTCTTGAATTGAATTACGTTTGGATTGTCATTAAATCCGCCTCTACTCCTCACAGCGCTAAAAAACATTTCTAAAGGATCTTGAGACAACTTGAATGATAATAAATATTCCATACCAAAACTTCTGCACGTTTTATAGAATTCAAATTTGTTCGTCAGACAAATAATCAAACCAATGAACCCAGTTCTTCGTTGAGTTTTCATAATTGGAGTACCAAATTGATCTTTTAAACCTTTAATATAATCAATGAAATTCACTGCATTCTCAAACAGAAATTTCTCAGATTGCTCTTCTATGGGTCGATTGAAAACTGTTTTTTTAGAGAATTTATTTCGGCAATTGAGCAAATCAAATATATCATTAAACATGAAACAAAATTCTTCAGTGCCAACTACGTCTTCAAAACCTTCACTTTTAACTTTCATGAGGTATTTTAAAGAATTATGAACACTCTCACTGAGTGTTTGAACAGCTAAACGTACATTCATTCTATTGTTAGAAAAATCAATATGTTTTAACTTTCATGAGGTATTTTAAAGAATTATGAACACTCTCACTGAGTGTTTGAACAGCTAAACGTACATTCATTCTATTGTTAGAAAAATCAATATGTTTTTTGATCAATTTGTTCGCCAGATGTAATCCTTCTTTCATTTGTAGTTCATACAATTGTTTTATATGGGACCATTTTATTGTCTGATCATTTTTGTTCAACATAATCTTTTTGTCCCCTAACGTATTACGAACAAGCTTGATCATATGACAAGCGTCCCAAAAAATGTATATTTTTTCATTTGTATTTGGATCTAATACATATGGTTTGAAATCTCCATACACATCGAAATTTGCACCAAGCTTGGTGCACATACCAATGTTGACAGATGCCCCATCGAACGTTACGGAAGTAACTTTGCTTCCGGTTTCATGGATTAGTTCCAAACATTTTGAAAAAATATTGGCTCTCTCGGAAGCATTCAAGCTCTTTATAAAAAAGTAACCGAGGGGAACTTTCCAACTTGAATTAATGGCAACTGCCATGAAAACTAAGGCATGTGTTGCATCTGTAATATTATCACAGTCTTTATTAAAATCTGTACCCAAGTCGACGCCCCCAACAAATTTATCATTATGGTATATTGATTGGCTCCTTATAGACATTTCGTCTATCACGATATTCAAAAGAAATGGGCCGTTATTTTCTATTTTTTTCATTTTGATGGCTGATAATGCCTCACTTGAGAAACCAGGCTCTCCATTAACAGTACTGTACCATTTTTTGATAGTACTAGTATGAGGTAATAAATTATCCCATATTTTTCGCACATAATTATATGCCCGAGTCGAATAAAACTGCAATGTGACAGCAAACTTCCTTAGTTCTGGGGAATACTTTCGGTTTCTCTTATTCTTTAGTTTTCTTTCAAATAGTGACTTGAGGTTATCAGGAACATTGGCCTATAATGAACATATTTTTGTAATGCAGTTTTTTGAGACACCTGAATTTTCGAATATTTCATCTACTCTGCTAATAACTAATAAATCCACATTTTAAACAGAGCAAAACTCTTGCATCTATCAATATTCAACAGTGATTCTGTGACGTTGTGGTGTATAATAATAAGCAAATTACCAGATTGATCTAACAAACTGTGAATATGAAATGATTTTGTTGGAAGTTCAAACTTATTTTCTATATCTTTTCCTTATGATGAATTCATTTAAACAGAGAGTTGTTGCTCTATATAAATTGGGGTTCTTTATTAGCAAATAATTGTAGGTGGTTAAGTTATTCAAATACCAGTAAATTGTTATGGGCATCTTCAGAGATGAAATCTTTTGATTTCAAATGACCTAATAGTCCCTTCAAGGTCGAAATCTTCTGTGTCAGCCTCCTATTCTGCTGTTGTAATCTCCTAATTTGGCGCCTTTGTTTATCAACTCTTGTTCTCAGTCTATTTTCCTAAACTTTAATCTGTTTATTAGGACAGGCACCATCTATGAATGATATCAATAAAACTTTATCAACTTGGGATCCAAATCCACATAAAAATTTATGTTTAATGAAATTGGTTCCTGCTGAATTCCATGAATATAGTAGACACCTATTCTTTGTAATTTTTGAGAGCATTTATTTACCAGTATGAAACCATAAAAAACTAGGAAATCCATCAAGATTTGCTTGTTGAGAGAGCTTGAAGCCTGCCTAAGGTATGTCTACCATAATTTTTTGCCACATTTTCTCAATTATTTTTTGAGCAATGAAGTTTGAACATATTATCTGAAAGAAACTGAAAAATTGATAATGGTTTTAATCATTCAGAATTCACGTTCTCATTTTTGACAAAAAAAGTTTACTCCCTTAGCCACTCTTCAACTCCTCACTCCTTATTCTTTATTATTTTTGGTTGAGGATTCTACGGCCGAAATATTCCATGCTGATTATGGGACATCCTGGTACAGAATGTATGCTATATTACTGATATAGAATGGAATTTTGAGCCCATGTGTACACCTACTCTATCAGGATTTTTTTTCTAAATTACTGAATAACAATATAGAAAGGATGATATCATCTCTTGAACAAATGAAACTTGCATTATTGCAATGATGGACACTATGATTTTTTTTATTCTATTGTTCAATGTACTAGTCAGTTCATTTCAGATGATGATTTCAGGAGCAAATAAAAGTTATAGCACCATTCCTCTCAGTATTATATTTCTAGAGCTTTTTATTCACCTTGTTTTGTGGAATGCATTCTGCACAAGTTGGCATTCTAAATCATACTCACCACTCCAACATTGAGAGTCATTCAACATTTCATCATGTCTTCTTTTGAGATTTTCTTTTGGTCCTAAAAAAATACAAAGACAGATTGAATATTTAAAATCCAGATATCATTAAAAATTGAATAAAAACAGAGAACTATTGGACATTGAAATGAAAATGACTGATGATTTAGGAATCTACATCATTTCACATCCAAAAATTATTTTCTTTCAAGAATTGAGCACAATCTAAGGAAAAAAATACAATTTTCTACAACTCAATTTCTCACAGGATGACTGACATGAAAAGCCCCAAGCTATTCAGCCATTGAATGATAGATTTTGATTAACCAAAAGGCAAATGAAATCACGTCACAAATACTATGGGAGAGGATTCAGTCTGTTTTCCTAATCAATTTCACATAACAACTTCAGAAATTTTCACCAAGGGAAAAAAATAAGTGAAAGATATGATGAATACATAATATAGTTCCTACTGACAGTCACTGATGTTAGAGTTGAAAATCATTGATTCATAATAATACCTATCCAAGGAGTCATTTAATTTTGGACAGTAAATAATGCAAGTGTTATGGCTTGTGGCATATTTGTCAATCACCCTGTATTATGTATTGTGATTATAAGACTCCTCACCACTGATGGAATATAAGGAGTGTGCTGTTGTATTCACTTTATTCCCTCTTGATATTGATAAATTATCTGGTTATATAATATGTAGAAGGTGTATTCTTATTGAAGAAATGAATGATACTTGAAATGATATGAAGTGGATGTTTTCAATTGGAAAAGGCACAACTGCTTCATATTTCAAATATTTCAATTACATCCATTTGAAGATACCTTATTAGATTTGAAAGCTGAGCTGATAAATAATTCTACAGCAGCAGCATTAAAGGTTCAGTGAACTGAGATGCTCAGTGAACAATACTTTTGGAATAAATTTTCATTTGAGGTCAAACAAAATGAGTTATTTGTTCATTGTACTCAACTTGATTACTGTTAGTACCGAGGTTAGTACCATTATAAACATCACTCAAAAGATGATTAAATAGTAATCAGAATCAAGATCATAGGTATGTAATATCAAGTAATGTATAATATATTAAGGGTTTATTCAATTTATAATATTAATATTTTGAAATATATTTACCTGCACAAGAATTTGAGGAATCAGAAACATCATCATTGACATAACATGGAAACAGCCCAGATGATATTTTGTTGAGAGTAGGAATAGCTGTTTTATTTAACCTTCTTCGAACTCCTGCTTCACATGTATTCCTCATTCCAAAAATCTTGCACAGAGAAATGTTCTGAACACAAAAGTAATGAGGAAAGATGTACATCAATTTTATTATTCAGATTACAGAACTTTATCCATTCTGATCTGATAGCAGCATCTTTGGGAAATCTAAAAAAATATTATTGTGTAGTAGATAGGAATTATACTGAGGTATTGTCTATATTCTTACCTGTGATAAGATATATTAGATTCTTTACTTTCACAAAGAAAGCAACTTTTCATTTGAGATGGCATTTTAAGGAGGAGAACTTATTAAAAATTAGAACTATAGGTACCTGAAAAATGGTAATATAACTTCTAAAAATCAGCAAGAGGACAAAATTAACAAAGAAATATCAACCGTGATTATGCAATGAAATGAAAACGACTAAAATGATAATACTTATCTACAGTTATTCCAGAAGAAGGAAAAAACAAGAACAATATAATATTAATGGGAATTCAACTATGAAAATACTTATTAGAACTGGAAATCTAACAATAAACACTGATAATTAATGAACAATTATATCTTTTTAAACACCCTGAAATCACTGAATTTATCGAAATCTATGGATACCACTGATGAAAAATCGCTAATTAACATGTCCGCGAAACGTAAACAAAAACAACAGAATGTCATGACCTTTTGAAACGATCAGACACATACTGCTTTGATTGGAAGGCTAGTAAACGTCATTGTCCACCGAAACGCATGTCTTTGATGACTACTATAATAGCGCATGCGTATCATGCCACCAAATCCTTATGGATATTCATTTGTTTCATATTTTTGGCTTCATCCTGGCACCCGTTATGATCCGTATTGTTTATTAATACGTATATGATTAGAACAAAACCTCTCTCTCTAATTGTTTCATCGATTGTTTTCAGAACATTCCCGAATCTTTTGTCACGTTATTTGTCACTGCGGCATATATTGAGTGTTCGGAAATATGCTGGTGTATGTAGGATTCATTGAGAGGTTGGAAAGCAATCTGGGATGCGTGTTACAGGATGATCGTTGTACTCCTGTCTTACTGATGATGTTTATAGAGCCCCTCTGAGAGAAATATCATCACAGTATTTTATTCTGTTTATTCTATAATATTTGTCAATTTGTCAAATGGCTGCTTCTTCGAATGCTGAATATGCTGATATAATTTCCATGTACGGCAAAGCTGACAGCAATGCAGCTGCTGCTCAACGAATTTATCAAAAAATATTTCCTGAAAGACGAGTACCCCACGTGTGCGTGTTCGCTAATACGTATCGTAGATTGAGCGAAACAGGCAATTCACATCGAAGAGATCCTAGAGCAAACAATCAACAACATCGCCCTGAAGTGGATCGGCAAATTCTTGAAAATTTTGAAGCAGAGCCCACTAGTGTCACCAGAAAACAAGCGGAACAGCTGAATCTATCTACATGGAAATCATGCTCAGTTCTTCATTTTTAAAAATGCACCCATTCCACTACACTCCCGTGCAAGGGCTCGAAGAAGGAGACAGTGTAAACGTTTGAGCAGGTATAATAGGCAGAAATCTGATTGGTTCATATTTGTTTTCTAACAATCTGAATGATGAAAACTATCTAGAATTCTCGATAGATAATTCACCCAATATTTTGGATGAAGTTCATTTAGATGTAACAGGACACATCATTTGTCAAAACGACGGATGTCCTGCCCATTACCGTATAACTGTCAGAGATTTTTCGAATAATTAATTTCCAGGAAGATGGATATGGCAAAATGAACCGATATCATGGCCTCCGAGATCTCCAGACCTGACCCCCGTCGACTATCATGTCTGGGGACGAATGAAGGAATTGGTGTATGATGAGGAAATTCGGGATCGAGAGCATCTTATTCGAAGAATCCATGAGGCACAGATCAAATGAAGGCGGAAATGAGGATAGGTACCCACGACAGAAATGCGACGGAGATATCGACTTTGTATTCGAAATGGTGGATCTCATTTCGAGCAAGAGATTCCATGAATGGATTCCTGTTCATAAATTTAATTTTTTCGTCTGTTGAATCTTGCAATTTTTTCCGTGGGGAATTATTATGTTTCTTATTGAAATAAGTATACTACATAATTGAGCCTGCGTGTGTTATTACTTACATCATTCGGAAGAACCAACACTGAGAGAGTTTTCGAAGGTATTCGAACGAATAATCCATATCTGAGTAAATCCTATTCGTTCAAAGAGAATACATGTGCTCTTGCTTTGTGTACTAGTTTTGTTGGTTTCAAAGTTTGAGTTTATTTCGAAACTTATATAATTCTGATCACAAAGTGACACTCTCCAAAGTGACTATTACGAAAAACACAGTGTTTAACTATCCACGAAGTTGTTACATATAACCTACGATTCAATCATCAGTACCTAGTAAGTGACTAGGATAGCATTTCGATTCCAGTGTCGTGCAGATATAGAAAATGGAGAGTTGCTGCTGCTGCTCTAAATCATTCGATTCTCATTTATTATTGAAATGCTGTGTCTGCTCAAAGGCGTTTTACCATCATTGTGTCAACATCACTGCATCAGAAACTAGACTCATCAACTCAAAAAAGTCAGTGAAATGGACTTGCACAAGATGCGATCAAATTGGCAATGATATCAACTCTTTAAAAGCAGCCATAGTGGCTCTTCAAGATGAAATTAAGAATGTCAGGCCCGCCGAGAATGTAACACTCAGTAGAGAACAATTTGAAGATGTCGTCCAGGAGGTATTTGAGAGGCAAAACAGGCAATGTAACTTGTTGATTTTTGGAATGAATGAACAATCATCAACCATTCCAAAAGATGAGCGGATCTCAGCCGAACAAACCGAGGTGACCAAACTTCTGACTCATCTCTCCCCTAATACAGATTCACGAGCTATCAATATGCATAGGCTGGGTAAGTTCGATATAGATAGAAGGACCCCACGGCCAATAAAAATCACTCTAAATAATAGCAAAGAAGTTTTTGAATTGATAAAGAAGGCTCCCAACTTGAAGAATTCTGTTCTCAAACATATATCTCTCTCTTTCGATAAGACTCCCAAACAATTAGAATTCTACAAACAACTGAGACGAGAACTGGAGGAGAGAAAAAACAATGGTGAAACTAACATCAAAATCAAACACTTCAATGGCATACCGAAAATAGTGAATTTTTAGAAAACACACCCAATTACGTAACTTTATCGTGCTATTACCAGAACGTTAGAGGACTGAACACAAAAACAGATGCTCTTTTCAACGCGGTTAGCTCTCGAGAAATTGACATCATATGTCTTAGTGAAACATGGCTTTCTCCTGCTGTTTTTGATGCAGAATTTTTCCCAAACAATTACAATATCATTCGATGTGATAGAAAATTCAGAGAAACGAATACTACAAGAGGAGGCGGAGTAGCTCTTGCCCTTCGCAATAATTTGAAATTGAAACCTCTGAATCTATCTCTCATTGTCTCTGCTACACCCTCTATAGACATGGCCGGTGCAGAAATACTTGGAAATTCCCCTCTCTTTATATTTGTTATATACATTCCACCAGCCATATCTATAGATGATTTTGAAGAATTCTTCAACAATCTTAGTTTGTTAGATTATCTTCACAACGATAATGTCATACTAGTTGGAGACTTCAATATTCCTCTTCTCAACTCTGATGCTCATGATAAAAAAGGGAGAATACTAAGAACTTTCATGGAATTTTTCGGGTTGAACCAAAATAATAAAATCTTGAACATCAATAACCGTACTCTAGATCTCGTCTTAACGAAAAACTATTGTAATATTGAACGGGATATGGATCCACTAGTGAAAGAAGACAGTCATCATCCTTCCATATCATTCGATATTATGATCTCACATAATCGTTCCAATAATTTTTCCCACTCTAGTGACATATCGAAGAACTATAATTTCAGAAAAGCCAATTTTCCTATGATGTATCAACTTGTCGCTAACGAGAATTGGTCCAATATTTTAGAACAAACAGATGTGAATGCCTCATGTCATCAGCTGAATCTTACTCTCTATAACATATTTGACGTTACTGTCCCCTATAAGGTAAATCGTACCCGTAGATACCCGCCCTGGTTCACACCAACTATAATAAAACATATTCAGAAGAAAGAGCGAGCCCACAAAAACCTTAAAAAGTTTAAAACATCTTTTTATCGTGAACAATTTATCTCTCTGAGGAATGAAGTCAAATCACAAATAAATGAAGCTTATAAAAACTTCCTCGGTGAGAGTGAAAGCAATATACGGGAAAATCCTAGTACATTTTGGAATTTCATGCAGAATAAAAAAGGTAGTTCGAAAATTCCTGGCGTTATGAAGGATGACAATAACACTTACACCAAACCACAAGAAATTGTAGATGCATTTGCAATTTATTTCAAAAGTGTCTACATCAAGTCCGACATATCACTATCCAACACATTCAACAACGTCACAGACGTTTCCCAATGCATAAATATTAAATCCATAAATGAAATGGAGATAATTAAAGCCTCTCAAAAATTGAAGAACAAATTAATTATTGGTCCGGACCACATACCAAGTTTCCTCGTGAAAGATTGTATATACCCCTTATTAGTTCCACTGCTTCATATCTTCAATTTATCATTGAAAACGTCTACATTTCCCGATATATGGAAAACTGCCCGTGTATGTCCAATCTTGAAAAAAGGTGACGCAACCTCAATACAAAACTATAGATCAATTTCAATTCTATGTAACTTCTCGAAACTCTTCGAAATAATATTATATAGTATCATCTACAACTCGGTCAGAAATCAAATTTCAGATGACCAACATGGATTCGTAGAGAAGAAATCGTGTATGACCAACCTCGCATGCCTGTCGCAAAGTGTGTCAAAAGCACTGGATAAGAGACAACAAGTTGACGTCGTTTATACGGACATGCAAAAAGCATTCGACCAAATTGATTTTTACATTCTCATCAATCGACTATCATCATTTGGCTTTTCTGAAAGTTTAATCGAATTGTTTACTAGTTATCTCTTCGACAGGAAGCAATATGTCGAATATGAAAATTATCAGTCACCCCTATACACCCCTAGCTCGGGAGTTCCACAAGGTTCTAACTTAGGACCTCTATTATTCCTGCTCTTTATTGATGACTTAGCTAAAAAGGTCAATTGCTCAAAACTTCTTTACGCCGATGACTTGAAGCTGTTCAAAGTTATTGAAGAATATCAAGATTGTCTAATCTTACAGAATGAAATCGACATAGTTTTCAATTGGTGCACGAGAAATCATTTACATCTAAATATTTCTAAATGTCATATCTTATCATTTTCAAGAAAGAATAACATGATAGAATTTTCTTACGAAATTAACAATCATCGAATCAACCGGGTTCAGGACATGAGAGATCTCGGTATTGTTTTCGACCATAAATTCAATTTTGTATCACACATAGACCAGGCTGTTTCATCGGCTAACCAGATGCTGGGTTTCATAATGAGAAACACGAAAGAATTTACAAATACAAGTACACTCATAACACTCTTCAATGCCTATGTGAGGTCTAAATTAGAATATGGAGCGTTGATATGGTATCCTGTCTATAATTCACATATAAGTCACATTGAATCAGTTCAAAAAAAATTCTTGAAGCATTTAACTTTTAAAGTTACAAGAGTATATCCCCAAAGAGGAACTGATTATACAATTCTCTTGAATCAATTCAATATTATTTCTTTGAACACACGACGAATCATTATAACAGTTTCATTTCTATACAACTTGATACATAACAAGATATCATGTGCTCCCCTTTTAGAAAATATCAATTTCCACACTCCACGTATGAATACTAGACATGAAATGACATTCTATTGTGAAAATAGTAGAACAAATATTAGTCTTAGGGCACCCGTGACAATAATGTGTAACAATTTCAATTTAATATGTAATATGTGCGATATTAATAATAGTACCCTAAAATCAATTTTGAAATGTATTCTCCAAAGAACCTTTCAACTGTAATCTTGATATATTTCTCTTATTTTTTTTTTACATCAATATTCTATTCTTTCATCATCGTTTGTGATTTTCATATATGTATATATATAGTATACCGTTTTATTTTTTATTTTGATTAAGAAATAATTTTGGTTTTGTACAACTAGCGTTACTTTTAACATTTCCTGTAATTGGGTGTATACCTGTTGGAAATAAAGTGCTATCTATCTATCTGCATATGAAGTCGATGTTGTATATCACAATTTTGAATTTTGAATTCTAATGAGTCATAATTTTTTTTTCGCCATACGTAGATCCCATTACATGTTCAATATTGATGGAATACGTATTCAACTTGATAGAAAAAAAAATACAATCAGACAAAATGTTTGACAAAATTATTATTATAACTTATGTGCAACTATTCATCAAATTCGGTCACATTCTGAAAATCGATGATATCTCGAAAAGCGTAACACTTTGTATAATAGTATTCATGGTTGAATGTGTTCAAAATCATCCCACCTATCACCCTCTTTCAGATATACGTCGGTGAACCAAACACCCTGTATATATACCATCGAATTACAATTTTCAGACAAGTTGTTCTTCGATTCCTATACTGATGAGGGCCAATAGCTCGTGATTAAGTTGTTTTGCCTAGAATTCGAACCTATATCGGCAATTAGGAAATACTCCAAATTTGTTGTTACTATTTGTTGTCGATCATTTGAATATGTTTCAATCTCTATCAATTAATTATCCCACTTTCTGAATTTGTACTTTTCCATATTCAATAGGATATATAGAATCAATATTTGTAAATTATTTCTAGTAATTTTATCTAGAGAAATACTCAGTTGTATTTCCACATGCAGAGAACACATTTACTCGTCGCATCAGTAGGTATGTGGAATAACAGATCCAACTGATATATGTCGAAAACATTCTTCAAAAAAGATATCAGCTACCTTGATATACTTATGGGAACCTTCTTTAGCGGTTTTTTGATACGTCATTGACAATTCCACTGATTTTACCTATATCGATTAGATTCGCTCGTTTTCTGGACATCAAATGGTTAACAGAGATGAATATCTGTCAGAAAAGATGACTGGGCTACTAATACAAAAGGGGATTCTATATTGACCTATCCGCCTAACTGACCATAGTCTTATCACTCAACGAATAATTTTTCTTAAATAGAACGATATTTTGCTTTGTCATTTCTCATTTTTTGAACTTCTGATCTATTATGTTTCAGTGTCCGATGGAATAAGATTCCGTCTCCAGAAGCTTTAGGTGACTTCGAGTTACTAATTGATGAAGATCTGGTTAATCTCCAAGATAATTCGGATAATCCCAACGGAATCAAGGGAGCGTATAAATGGAAATGAGAATCATCATTGTGACGGAATAATAGTTCAGATTTCATTTCTGGTCGTTTTCTTAATAAACTTACTGAAATTAGCCAACTCACCTCATCACTACTACCTTCTTTGATAAGTATTCGGGGTTGTACACTGTAGACTGTAACAAAACCCACCCGGGTGTTGTCTAAATGTGGAACTATATAACCATATTCCATGTGATCGTCTAGTATTTATCATGTTCAAGGAGTATCGAGATTCAATTCGACACCTCTCAAACATGTTCCCACGTTGTGTATTTTTTTATATAAGTTCGTGGATACAGAGTTCTGTGAAGGTTGAAAAGAGTATGAATCAAGAGTATTTATTGACCACGCATCTTTTTACAATGCAAATTGTAAGATGTGAAGTTGAGTGAATTAGCAAAAAGCAATCAAACCCTCTTCACTGCGCAACCAAGACTCAGTAGCAAAAGTTTATGTTGGTATTAGCTGATCAATTGCTCAGATGGACTATGCTTGCATCCCTCTCGGTTTGCCTTCTGGCTTTTTTCAGTAGAACGATCGTCTCCTGCCGGGATTGAATATGAGTGGTTGCAAGCCACATCCGAGGTGTACACTAGCTACAAGGACGTCCAAGTCAGTATGCCTACTGTTGATTTGAATGTAAGTAAGGAGGGGATACGCTCCCACAGTACCATCGAGCAGTTTGACCACTCATTGTCATCTATAAGCACTTCGAGTTACGTAGAGAAACTGGTCGAGGTTAAGCAACAGCGAAGTATACAATACTACCCAAAAGAGATCATGTGATGAGTTTACTCTATTTGGACTCGACGTTATCTATCAGAGACTGAGTGCTGAGTAATTGTTGAGATATTACTCAGACTGGGACCTGATCCTTCAACCGTTTCTTCCGGCTATGGAGGAGGTTTGGTCATATTCCATGTTTCCTAGAACTCGTAACAAGATAAGGAATTAGTTTCTGAAATAATATCATTTCTGCCCATTCGCTCTGAAGGAAAACACATAACAATGTTTTGGCAAATCTCTATTATTTCTAGAAGTCGCAGATGTTTCAAGAGAACAAACCTATTTGTAGTGAAGTGTTGGGTCCGACTGCAATCAAGTCGATCGGATAGTAGTATAAGTGTAAGTTTCAACAACGATCAGGTGTCGGTCGGATTGTCAAAAGTGTAGGGTCCGACTACGATCAAGTCGGTCGGATAGTAGTGTGAGTGTAAGCTACAAGAACAACTGTGAAATCATACAACTGTGAAGAAAGACAACAAATATTCATCATATTTATGCCTAACCATGGCAATAATATACCATAACTCAGTATAATAAACAATGATAAACAGAATTGCAACTCAATCGCAACTCAACACAGTTTATTTCAGAAGATTACCCCGTATCGCTCTGTCGGTAACGGCCGTCGGTGCTCTGGTCACTTCCAGCACCGAGCGGACGGTCACTGGGTTACTAATGCCATTGTCATGTCCATGTCAAATAAATCCAGATAACAACAAATAAACATATATGAATTCAAACAGTTTCGTTATGATGGATTCTTACTTTTCATTTCTGGAGATGTTGCTTCTTCGAAGGTTGGAAATGTTCTGAAGAGATCGCGGCTCGTGCTGCTATTTAAAGGGGAACCGTTTGTTGTGATTGTCACTAGGACCACTTCCACGGTTACTGATGTTCTTTTATTGAAAAAACCCTGATTTGCCCCCTTTTTGGCCATATTTCAGGGTGCTCCGTCGCAGTATGAGGCTTCTATATGGATATTATCCACATTTGTAATGAAGGTCCACGGCTGAACCTCCTAGAAATTTTAGAAATTCGAAAATGTATAAACAATTCAAATTTTAACTGTCTCAATGACCAAACTAATTTTGAACGACCCTGTTCTATTTTGTTCACCTTCCTTAGTTCGTCTTCTTCTGGGTTAGATCACAATTACTACACCTTGACACTTCTTCTCTTTTCTTGGATTACATAGCATTTGGCCTTACCACTTATTTCTTCTTTAGGTTTTTTAGACATAATGAATTTTGTAATTAATTCATTATTCAGAATTTTACCACAACATTATCATAACTCAAAATTGTAATCTCATATTGTGAATGTCATTTGGGGTTTTTATCAAATGTCATTGTCATTTGTCCTGTAATTCTGTCAACGTATGCTGCTATGCTTGACATTTCGTTGCCTTCTCCTTGGCTTTTGTCTTTCACAAACACGGCCATTTCAAGATGAAACTCCTTTGAGTGAATTTATTGCTGGTTTTTCTCAATTTTTGCCAATGTTGAATCTAATTATCATTAGGTTCTTTTGGCTGTTCAGTCGGTTCAAAAAAGTATCAATTTTTTCACCGGATTGAATTGTTGGCCAAATGACCCTGCTAATCAAATTTCAATTAATTTAATTATGTGATTCCACGTATGGTTTGTTTCTTCTTCAATATGTCATATTATTCTTGTAAACCAATATCTTTACAGGTACTATATATTGTGTCTGAAGATGACTGCTTGAGCCGAAACTAGTCACAAAACTTTTGTAATTAAACTTTGTGGTCGACCGACTTAGTGTTTGTGTTTTTACTTTTATTCTTGCTGGTGGAGTAATCTTCGCTTATTCAATTACATTCTCATCATTATTTGTTCCTAGATATGCCTTTATGAATCTTCAAAGCTTCGAGAATATCCTGACTTGTGCACATTGGTCGGTGTGGCCAAAAGAAGAAGATGAATAATAATGTAATGTCATTCACAAAACCATACTTTTGTTCTCAACATTGTTCACCAAGATCTCTTATCTTCGTGATCTTTTCATGAGTAGGAGAATACATACTTTTGGATCCCGAAATTGTTGAACAGAATGCTGCATCTTCCCTGAATTTCCGCAAAACTCGCCATCTGACATAATTTGTGCAAAAATTTTGCCATATTCCTCGCTTCGTAGTTGCTCACAGTTTAGTGCAGAAGTAATAATAATCAGAGATATGAGACGTATTTTCGATTAAATTTCGACTCGTTGATGGTACTTCATCAACAGGTCCTACTGAATTGTTGCTTTTTGTAGTGGTTTCAGTTGAGAAAGATTCAAAGACGCAAATTTTGTGATTGCTGGAAATTCCGATTTATTTTTGGATTTCAGAGTAATTTTTCAATACTGTTTCCTTAAAACTGCTATTTTTATCAATTTCACACTCTTTATTTTCTTGTGAATCCGTTTCAACGTGAGTCGTAGGCAAGAAACTAAAAACATGCACTTACACAGTACTTAGAGAAAAAAAAGTTAAATGTATATCACAACATCGAATTTAGGAAACATCTTCCCAAAAGTCGATATTTTTGCGCGGTAAGGAAGAGCAGGACCTACAGATTATAGTGGGATCCGAACCACTTCTAGCAGGTCATTGTGATCCTGCCAGGATTACAACCATCAATCCACACATTCTCAAGAAAAATGCTAATGGAAGCCGGATTTGAACCGACATTCGCATCGTGAACGGCTATCTGGCGAATTTCAGCGCATAGACAAACTCATCCACGGCGCCCCGTCCTAAAGATTTTATAATTGACTTCGATGAACTATTCATTTTGTCCCATAGGCTCTGATGATCAATTCTACACAACTAGAATAATGCCAGCAGGTTCCATTATTGCCATGAATAATATTTGGCCTAGCGTAAATTTGGTTTTGAGTTTGCTTCATGGAGTATATTTTCGTAGGATTAGTTCAAAACCTCTTGGTCAAATTCGAGACACTGATGTTACTTGAGTGTTTTGGGAGGGCTTTGAAGAGTAAATAGTTCTAATGGAAATTCGATGACTTTCACAGAACTCTCTTTTAAAACAGATGTGGACTGAATGCTGAATTGTTTCATAAGATAGATTCATCAAGGTATCTCAAAACCTTTTAGGAAGATTATAATTGAATAGATATAAAGTCCAAATATCCACCTCTTCCAGGGCATTGATGAAATGAAAGAACACATTCAGACCTATCAATTGCTCTCACATAACCTCCTTAGTCTCATCTCCACTAAACATGATCCATAACAAAAATATTTTCCTGATATAAGTTCTGTGATATTGTTGAAATAACATTGCGATGATGTCAATCAATATCATTGAAAATGATTTTAGGTTGTTCAGCTATATCTCAGACAGAGTTTGTATGTTATTAATGCATTATTTTTGTTTCATCACCTTATAACGTAGCTTACATGTATGTAGGATACAAGGGAAAATATTTCTCTTCTGCGGCAAAGTAACTTTGTCAATTGTCGGAAGTGGAACAAATTCGAATGATTCCAGGTTTGCTCTGCTGAAATATTGATATGCCACCAATCTGTATCTGTATTCCATGATATTCCATGAAGTAGGGGCAATTCGTAGTCACGGATCGTTTCCATATTACACGAATTCCAAAATATGATGAATGACTCATAGATTATAGCTAGAATAAGCAGAACATAATCAGAAAAGAATTTCGAAATCAGTCAGGAAACTTCCAAAAAACTTGTTTACATATTTATTCTTATGGTATTTCAGGAGCACGGCAAGATCAATTCATTAACACAGTTGTATTCCGCAAAAGATCACTTCCTCTGTCTTTTCTGAAGATCATTCAGATGATTCTCTTGATGAATTCAGAACAAATAGACCTAACCTTACATCTCATAGAGAATAATTAGAATGTTAATTACAATATTAGATTAGATGTTTTGAGTAACATCAAATATACGTTATGGATTCATATTGATTTTATGTAATTCCTGATATATTCATATTATATTCACCATCAACATTACATTGTAATATTCAAATGGGGCACAAGGGCCAACGGCCGCAACAACAACATCACAAAGTAATAATGTGCTATTAGTCATTTGAAATGTAACTTGAAAACATGCGTTGAAAAAGAAAGGAATAATATTGAGGAAGTATCAGGAAGTATAAGTACACATTTTCGAAAAAAAAAAAAAAAAAAAAAAATCGTTCGATGAAGTTTTTTTCTTGGTGCGTGCACGGGGCCCCCTTGTTGATGCAGGGCCTCTAGGCAGTTACTCAATCAGCCTCATGGATTATCAATCCGAATCTGGTAGCGATCATAAAATATTCCCTTACAAATATTACTACAATTTCGTGAGAGTGTCATTTCAAATTTTCATGAGTAAACCAGAAACATTAATGTTTTAAAGCTTGGCAACTGCGCTCCTATTAACGTTCTGCATCATAGCAATATTATTTTTATATTATCTCATAATATCAAACGCTCTCCTCCTTGTAGTTATCCTCTAGTCTAGTTTTAACCTCACATTCCGGATCGCGTTGCTAGTTGTTGTCGAGAAACATATGTTTTGTTGATTGGTGAACGAAATAACAATAACAAGCTGTCTAGAATCTTGGAACCTTGGATACTAATTTCCAATTGAACGTTCTGATCAAGGTGAGTGCAAAGTTATAAGTTCACCAATCTATAAGATTAGGTGATAAGGTTTGACTGAAAAAAAAATATCAATTCTAAAACTATGATAACATATTTTATTCTTTCACATCTTCGATATATCAATATAGTTTCCACTTACTTATTAACACATATATATATATTAAAGACAGGTTATTACGAAATATATACGGACAGATAACAGACATTTATCAGGTACCTATACATTATGCATATTCTCTCACAATCTCGTTTCCAATTTCATCATCGACATAATTATAATTCGAACGAATAACTTTAATACACTTTATTGAGGGGAATCTATACATCTATTCGAACATCAAACTCGAAACTCTGTAATATTTTTTTGAATGAATTGGTTCTCAGTTGATTGACAACCATGATAAATGAATTTGCGCAGTAACCTGCATTCAACTGTTAGAAGATGATCACCTCAATAATGATCAACAATCAACTAGATTTCCCCTTAAATATTGCTTGAATAAGACTAATTCCATCAACATGTTTAGCAATTACGAAATGCTCGTTTCTGAATGATATTTGGTTCATGACAAGTACATTATGAATAGCTGAACTTCCTGTTCTCTTGCTGAATCCTGAAATTCCCTCGTAAATGTAGGTGTCGAACGGTTCAGTCGGGTTCTCAGTGGTGATGAAGAGGACTAATTCTTGGGAAGGTAGAAGTGCGAAGTCAATTTGCAATGGTGCTTTCAGTTTGATAGTTTGAAAGAGGTTGAATTCTTCTCTGGCTGAATCAAATCTGAGAAATAACACAATAATTTCATTATAATTATTTATCAAGTTCGTGCACAAAAACTCAATCTACAAATCAATCTAAAACGACTTTTTGGTCAATATTTCAAAATAACGCTTCCTCCTCCACGATTCAATAATAAATTATCCAACACATTCATTGATTTTTTCAGAAATATCCAGTAGCGTGCAGATTATTTCTAAAATAGTGATATGCAACTAATGTATCAACGCCTGGATTCATGAAGGTATTTTTGACTTGAATTATAGACGTGAGTTCATAGAAAAAGTAGGTTTCGTGCCAAATTTTGGAAGAATCCTGCTGAAAGGTTGGAGAACAATTTTTTGCGGTAAATGACATGACATCAAAATACATGACTGAAAATATTTCAATTCAAAGGCATTCGATTCAATCTTTTTATTTGCAGCTTATTCAAAGTGACCCCGCCAGAGCATTAATTGTATTGTATGCCCGTCCAGGTCATAAGATGACGTTGCAATGACATCAAAAACCACGAGAAAACATCCTAACCCCTGGCATAGATTGGAAGTTGAACATGATTTCGAGTAGTTTTCGATGTCATCAGAACGTCATCTTATGACCTTAGCGACCGCGGATATCGGAACAACTCGATCATATTGACTCCCTGTCATATGTCACATCTCACATCAATTCATTGAAAACCATGTTTCTCATATCAATAATATAATCGGACGTAGGTACTTGATCGAGATTAATATGAATAGGAAGTATCGAGGAAAATACACAAAACCAGAATATGTATCTAACCCGAGTTGCTAACAAAGTAGATAGATTATTTTATTTTGGCTTCATGGCAGAACAGTCACAAACTAGATTAAAATTGATGAGAATAAGTAACTTTCATTGAGTCAAAAAAGTTCATGTACAATTTGAATGACGAAATCGTATATTCAACGCGCACGGAATGACAATCATTCCCAACGAATATGATGTTTGCAGCATGAGCCGTAGGAGACGTGATCCATTGAGATAATTCTTCTCAACTGATGTTGAACAATGAAGTCATTATTTTATCAGGTGAGGAAATGATAGTGAAGACATACAATGTAAGTGCCTCATTGTTTTATCCAAAACATTTGAGGAAGAGCGGATTTGTATTATAACCGTAGAAAATTACTCTTCACATACAGTGTCATCCGTAGGGTCCTATACATAACAAAAAAGAGTTTCATAATTTTACTATTCTGCTAAAAATCGATTTTGACGCAGATATCACGTAGTATGGCAGTGAATAAAAGGAAAAATACTATGAAGATGCAAAAAGTGAGGTGGGATGGCGAAATATCAAGAAAAGTCTTCTGAGAAAGTTGCTTATACGATTCTGAAACTATAGAGTTTCAAGCAATTTCTTTAGAAAATTCAAGAGGCTTATGATTGTCAAGTGATATTTGATGAATATCAGAAAAATACGATTTGTCCAGATATTGCAATATCACCATAGAGGCTACATTTTGTCTGATATAAGCTAGGATGAAACTGTTTATTGAAACTCCGAGTATTTTGTTGAAAACCAAATTTCTCAAATACAAGAATGTAAATACTGTTAACCTATTCAGAAAAAAAAGGACAGAATTCCAAAGAGATCGAAAAATATTCGGAAAAAATGTTCTCTCAATTATCTAGAATACTTGCTTGACATTTTGCAGGTGAGTATGGAATTGGGTTCCTAGCAGCTTTCGATACTTTACCGTCTCACCTTCCTTCTCGCCACCTCATAGTCATTTTATGTAATTCACGATTAATTCACGGCCATACCGGTGATCACGTGTTAGTTTCAGGTAACCAGACATGCACGCATTTTTGCCACTTCTTTCTCATGAAAATACTTGAGATCACAGTGGGAAATCGATGATTTTCACGATCTATGCATAATAGATTCTCTCAAGAACGATTTTCTTCACTTTGATAGGTAATAAACTTCTCGCCCATATTATGTTTCCTGATGAGGATGTCACTGTATTGGTATTCCGATAGCTATTGTGTTTTGACAAATCTGGATGCATTCTTGATATCTCTGTATGGAGTTTAGAAACTTCTTACTTCTTGTAACCCATTCCTCTGACATAGATCGATCTATTCAATATTAACTCCCATCGACATCCCTTGAAACTTTTTCTCGGATTGCTTTGATGGACTGTTGATGTGAAAATTATCCGGAAACATTCTATTGATGGAGGATTTACACAACGAATCGTTGGATTCGACATGGAATGGGCCCAATTTTCATAGTGATGTAACAAAAGATGGTGATGGATATAATATGACAAATTGATATTCATCATACAGGACGTGGAAATACATTCTGAATAGAAACTACCTGATCATGAATCTGCGATTGAAGGTCTAAAAGAATAACAAGTTTCCATCGTTCAAGTTGAAACCCTTTGATTGGGTGGAAGTATCGAGAAGAAATATTTTCAGATGAATTATGAACATGAAAAAAAATATATAAATATATATGTATATATGTACAGGGTGTCTGTAAAAGGTTGGGACATGGCTCGGCTGTGGACTCCTGGGATGAAAATGAGTTGATTTAAGCCAACCTAGCTATATGCACTATAGTCTCGTTGAGTTGGTACAAGGCGTTGAATTTTTCTTCTGAAATGATGATTCTGCTTATAAAAAGAGTAGGCTGGGATTGATTTTTATAATTCTTGGCATGGCATGTTCTGTGACTGAAAGTAACGTTTTGAGATGTTTTTGATCATCATCAGTGACCTGCAAGTGTTCCAAACAACCCTGTTGTCGTTCAAAACTGGTGATAACTTGCCAGAGGTCAGACTGAAAACTTCCAGTTTCTTTTACCAGAGAGATATTCCCTTCAGAAATATTTTTTGTATCGTGTTGATTTTCGATAAGTCTCGAGGTTCATTTGCAAATGAATAATTTCTGATATGATGCATCCTGCGCATTTTTGAAAATTATTCCAATTAGTCGGACTGTTTATTGATCATGACTGCAATGACTTCTCATTGTGAACAAACTGATATGTTGCTGGTCCTCACGGGCTTTACAGGAACTCTCGCGTTACAAATCTAGCGATAAATATTCAGGACCTATAAGGTGCATGAGCACCTCAACGCCTTGTACCAACTCAACGAAACGATTTTGGATATTGGCTAAAATCAACTTATTTTTATCTGCGGTCAAGCCATGTCTCAACCTGATTATTCTTTTGAAAAATGAATAAGATGCCTCAGATCAGAAATTATTTATCTGCAAATGAACCTCAAGACTTATAAAAAATTAACATGATACAAAAAATATTTCTGAAGGAGATATCTTTCTGGGAAAAAACTGGAAGTTTCCAGTCCGATCTGGAAAGTTATCCTCAAATTTGTACAGCAACATGGTTGTTTCAAACACTTGCAGGTCATTGATGATGATCAAACACATCTCAAAATGTGACTCACAGTCACAGAACATGCCATGCCGGAAATTATGAAATTTGATCTCAGCTTACTCTTTTTCATAATCAAAGTAGCCCACTTTTGGTTTCAGCGAAAGCCCTGTAATATCTCGAATGAGTCCAGGAAAGTTTGAGGGAGTTTGTGTAAGTTCGAAAAAGATTGAGAATTTTCGAAAAAATTCGGGACGTTTTGCCCCATCTAAAGTTTTTGGGCTGTGATTACCCCCTCTAGAATGATAGATGCATGTTGATAATAATACTACTTCGCATTTATTGATAAAACTCACTTTCTGATGACAATTCTCCCATAATCTTTGGTGTTTGGCAGATGACCGTAGGCTACTGCTATGAAGTGGCCAAGAGAACATGATATGGTGGACAGGCTGATAGGGTCTCCTTCATGATGAGTTTGGACTATTTGGAATTCGAAATTTCCGTTGAGTTTCCAAATGGCAACACGGGCTTCATTCATTCTAGCTGTAACGAGATACGGGCTCTGCTGAGTATCCACAACTGATGCCTGAAATCGCATAGGTATATACCTTCGATTAGTATTGTGGTCAAACGATAATACATCATATGGGTGATATAATAGTAATCGTGAGTATGATTATCTCCACAAATAGACGTACATAACTTTATATAACTTCATACTGTGCCTTCACCTATCATGATTCCTAATCATTTGCATCACATTCTGAATAACCAGGATTGGCTCTATTCCTCAATTTATTGTGAATTTAATGAATCAATAATCCAAATGAATTTGTGAAATTTGGTTATGTTTACCAACTCTTATATAGGTGATGGTTTGAGATGGAAAAAAAGAATGCAAGATACTCCAACTGATTCTCGTGAATAGGGTTGATGATTATTAACACTCCAAATTGCATTTTTGAAGCGCTAGTTTTCAAGCAACTCCAAAGACAATTGAAAATTTTCCTAATAGCAATTGTGTGAGGATTCTTGTTTGAGGGTTCAGAGGCACGAAGATCATCACTGCAAGGTTGATTTTTCAGTATAACACTGAGAGAAACTGAATATTTGAAATATCTACCGGCTCTGATTGTGATAACCATTATGAAGAAATCTTTTATTCCTGGTCATTTTGTCAAGACGATAGTATTTTCATCATTCTGTTATTATGAAAATCGCTTGCTACTATCATAACTCAGGTGTGTTATGATATTATAAGTATTTCATGAGTTTTAGTCTATACAGATTTTTCATTGGCAAAGCTCGTTTTGAGATAATGTTGGTCCCAATAATCATAGCTGTTTGGGTTTCTAGCATCGTACGTTGACGAATAACTATAGCAATTCACATGTATGACGGTTAATAGACGATCATTCGACAATCGTGATTCGGCTTACTTTGTTCTAGTTTTTGATCAGTTTTGGGGCTGACGTCGCTACAGATCGCGTTTATTTTTGTTCTCGGTCACGGGTGCCCGTGTTCAATCATTGTTCAATGGTTCCGATCGCCCGAATCGATAGGGCTGTGTCGTATTGGTGAAGGTGTGTTATGCAGCAACATTTTGTTATAGTGCTGGCTATGAACGTACCTGATAATACGAAGATGAAACTGGTGTATCTATACATGGACTGTGAGTTGTAACTACGATGATTATCCCGGGTCATCGTTCCATGGAAGAGGCCCAGAAGTATCTATTTCCTAATTTGTTCAGATATTTATGATGAATTCAATTGGAAACATTGTTACTTGAGTAGTAGATATTGTGTACTTATCTTTTCAGGTTTTAGTATGTTTACAGATAATCATGTTGGAATATCGAGCTATCAAAATCTTCCACTTGAAATTGGAATAATTAAGGAAGTTATTTGATTTCAATAAAGAACATTGAAGGCTCATATTCAATGTATAATGTTTGAATTACTTGAACCGAATCCTAAAGAAAATTTGTGATTCGTTTTGTTCTGAAGATTCCGTCAGTTATTAATGTCACAATTTCTTTTTCAGTATCACGTTAATTTATGAGTAGTTCTGTTCTGAAGATTTTGTTAGTTATTATTTTCAAATTCCTCAAAACAGGGACATGATTCACTTATTTCCGAAAAATTCAGTTGGTGATAGATCTGCGACGAATACTAGAGTATGTACCACCAATTACAGAACTGAAGGAGCTACAGTAAAGTGCGACAGGGCGACACAGTATTTCCACAAAGACATCTTCATGAGAAATTCAGAAATTCTTCTATTATTTGGACCATATCTTCTTTTTTGCTAAACTTACTGGCAAATACAAAGTGGCGTCAAGAAATCTTCCCAATACCCTGAAACTTTTCAATAAACCGTTTGTTGAAGGATGTATGTTCTTCAGACCTATCACTTTCACCTATTTCACTTACTTTCCTGGAAAAAAATGCAAAAATGCAAAAATGCTCGAGTCAAGATATTACTTTCTAAGTAGTTTTTTTTCGAACATGCCTCTTTTATTTGCATCAATGCAATGGGAAAATTATTCTCCATACCCGTTTTTCACGGCCTAAAATTGGTTAATTTCGAAAAACAAGATGCTCGATGAGATTCTGAATTGAAATATCTGAGTTTCTGTGAAGGAAGTTTTTTTGACAATTCTCATTACAACTTCGTAGGAAGAGTTTAATAAGTATTGAACCTCTCATCTCCTTCATAATTTCATCAGTATGATATTTCTCCGAAAAAATCGATGGGTATTGTCCAAAAAACTTTCAGAAAATCTCAGATATTTCAATTCAGAAACTAATCGTATTTTTAGTTTTTTGAAAAAAAAAACTAGGTGATTGAAAGTAAGTGTGGAGGATATTCAATTTCATTGCAGTAATTCAAAGCAAGGTTTCATAATGCATATCATCGAATAATGTGGATTAGATAACCTAATTACCACTGTTTGATGAATAAACTAGAGTAGAAAAATATTGGGATAACTTTTGAAAATGAGCAAATTTGCAATTGCATGTCAAATTGTCAGGTTTCATTCAGATATGAGATAACTATAATGAAATTTGACGAATAACTGCGTTACCTCAAAATGGTTGTGCCAGTGATATAATCCGATTGTCTAATAACCGTGTTCAATCATAGAAACTTGAACAAGTGGTAGTTATTCAGCAGCGGTGTTTAGACAAGTTTGCTAATTGAATATGCTACCATAACTGCCCACTGTGCAAGAACTCGTACTACTAGCGTTAATACATAGTAACCAAGGTTCATCGTAACGTTATAATTATTGTCCTGTTCACGTCTCAAAGATCGTTTCAGAGTCGTTATATGTCTACCAACAGCAATCGCCAATCGTACTCTGGAAGATCTAATGTGGAAGCAATTCAGTTCGCAAGGATCCTACAAATGGTTAGACATTATTCCAAGAATAGTTGAACAATATAATGACACGATGCATTCAACAACAGGTGTTCTCCGAGGCATTTAACCTCCAGAAATTCAAGAAGAACACCAATTCCTACCTTATTTCCCTTGGTTCTCACAATGTTCTCTGAACATTACAGGATATCCCTTTTTCGTGGGAACCAGAACATAAAAACAAAATCAAATATGATGCCAAGTAAAATTAATCTATCAAATGAAAAACAACTACTTGATACGGTCTATAGTCGTTAGAAAACAATTAACCCCATAAAAAATAAATTCAAAGTGGGTGACTTTTTCAGGATAAGTGAATACAGGGAACAATTTTCCAAAGGATACACACCCAATTGGTCGAATGAAATTTTTAACGTAAGAAAAATTGAGATTTTCAACCCAACAACATATTTCTCAGAAGATTAGAGTGGTGAGTCTATCTCAGGAGCATTCTATTCCGAAGAACTACACAAGGTGATGAGAATGAAAAGAATGAAACTACTGGTGAAATGGTTAGGTTTCAGTAGCGCGGATGATTCTTGGATAAATCAAAATGAATTGATTTGATTATTCAAACGAAAATGAAACGCATTTTAGTCAAAACATGTTATTTCATTTCATATTTTTTTTTTATAAATATTACATCTATGGTTTGCATTCAAAATTAGTGAAATAATATTGGAGATTTTCTTTAGTCTTCTACAGAAGCGCATTCGTTCCAAAGCTAACAAATGCCAATACCCTTTTCTTGCTGAATCATAGGCAAAACTCCATGATATTAATAACTGGATAGAATCTTCATCACTAAATGTCACTTGTTTCATCCTTGTACTAGATTTTCTTCGAATACGCCTGGATACATGTGAATCAGTTCCATGGCCATGCACACATTCTCACTGCTGTAATTGTGATTTCCACCATGCAAGTTTGTTGCAGCGGTGAAGACATTTCCTTCAAGGGTCTGAACTCCTTTCTGAAGATTCTTGATGTACTAAGAAAATCCCTGCCTTTTGAACATTCCGGTTCTATACTTGATGAGTGGAAGCAACTTCCATAGCTTGCACACTGACTCATACCCCAAGTAGATATATAAATCTTCCTTGATTATTTCATCATCATCATCACTCGGTTGTAAGGAAATTTGTTCAAATTCCACAGGAAATTTTCCCCTTTTTACTGGTTCAGCCTTATCGTTGGTATATGAATATTTGGTGATTATACCTTGAAACGTCAGGAAATTATTCCATTCATCTTCATTGAAGATTATCGATATACATCACTCTTTCAACCACCCAATTTCATACATGGTGTATAGTTTTATTCAAACACAAGACCCACTGATACGAATTTTGATTAAGACCTATTCAAGTGGTATCTTATTTCGCCAAGGATCACCAACACATTTTTAATCGGAGGAACTTCCTCAATATCATCGAACAAAGAAAATTTCAACTCGGGAAAATAATCACAGTTTTGAGTCATTTTTACGGAACGTAACACTCTACAATGACTTCAGGATGATTTATAATTATATTTCAAAGTAGAAGGAGGTTCCTGTTACTGGACTGTCGGATAGTAGGATGGGGTGCCGTTAGAGCTCTCTCGTAGCCGGTGAGACATTGGTGGGGGGTGTCGAATGGTTAAATGTGCTGTTACAACTCTCCCAGAGGAAAATGGAGGTGGGAGGTGCCAAAATGGGTAAGAGGTGCTGTTATAGCTCTCTCAAAGGGAATTTAAGGTGGGGGTGTCAAATTGAAGTGGGAGGTGCCGTTACAGCTCTCTCGAAGGGGTTGGGAGGGGGGGGGTGCCAAAATGGGTAGTGGGAGATGCTGTTATGGCGTTCTTATCACTTCACTACTTTTGGTAAAGATTTGTTCGACATATTTCAAGTTTGACGACGGAGAGATGTGCTGATTGTCGAGTTCGTCTGACTGCCATTGCTAGTAATGACATGACAGCAGAGATTCCTGAAGAACATTTTCTGTGGAAATATCTATAGAAGAATATCGAGATGCCGGTTTCAGAGCAAACTGTATTGATGACTTTGATTGATTAGGAGCCACCAATACATAAAAATAATCCGTTTGAAAGGATCGTAAAATGTTCAAGATCTGAGCTGATGGACTGTTCATGTGAAAATGATAATGATGAATGTTTTCGATACAAAAAAAGAGAAAATTGTTTCTGAGGTACGCAGACTATTCGCGAGCCGATATATCGCTGAAATCGACTGATTCCTTTGGAACTTTTCGCGTTCTCACGGCTCGATTACATTTTCAGTGACGTTACAATCTCTTGTCTTTTATAAAGGTACACGAATAAAATTTACTATATGTAGAACGGCTGAGTTTGATGAATGAGTGTTTAAAGGTGCGGACGTAACATATAGCTTTGGGGGAATAGCGAGAAAAGTTGTTAGGATATTGTTGGGTATTCCGAAAATAATATTATGTAAAGTTTTCCAATTGAAAAATCGAAGTTGCTGATATTTTTCAGAAGAAGTGGATATACCTCATTGTCGACAATATTTCAGTTAAGTAGAACATGTCCGAATATACCCACCATCAAACTTCCAAAGTGATATGTTGTCTGGTTCACCAGAAACGTCCAATGTGCCACCCACCGTGAATCCGCCTGTATACTCAATCGAGGTTATCTTTGTAAGTTTTCGGAAAATATTGAATTATTAGTATTTTTCGTGAATTTTCCTTCAATTATAATTCATGTCGCCAGACGATAATGCTGAGATTTCTGGCGTTCTACAACTGCCTTAGATTTATACGAAAAAATCAATGTTTTCCGGAAACTGCCAAGAATGACCTCAAAATATAGTTTATATATATAATTGGAACCCAAAGACATGACTCTACCGATTAGGAGAATGAAATACAGATTGTTTCATCTGAAAAATGAATGAATAAAATCAATGAATTACCTGTTAACACTCAGAAAACTAGGATCATGTGTTTCTCGCAAGCGTCCTTCGGAGTCGATGAATCCTTAAAATTTTTATTCGATAACAAAAAGGTCGATATTACTTCCAAGAACTTCTACCTTGGCGTCACATTTGTATATTCAAATCTCTTCAGAGGAATTACGATGAGATCGGTGGAAAAAGGTAAACAGGCAATAGGTGAAATACTCCCTCAATCTCCAAGAGCAGAACAGTCTTGGAAATGCAAATTGAAACTTGTTTTATAGCCTAGTAGTCAGCATCATTTTCAGTTGTGTTCCTGAAGTCTTAGATACGCTAAAATGTGGAAGCGTGTTCAGATGGTGTTCCGTAAAAGAATTTCACTTTTGTCAATTACATCACCTAAATATGTTGTCAGAATAGAAACGGAGAAAGTGATAGCTATTGGTATATAGAAGAAGCAAAGGTATCCACTTCCTTCCGAGACGAACGCATATATTTGCGACCGTCGTTCTTAAAATTGTGCTTCTAGGGGTCTATCTCCCGAGTCTCGATCCAAATCAATGTGTTTGTTACATAATCTAAGATTACAAACAGTATTCGAATCTGAACGCAAATCACTTTGGCAAATTGGACACATTGAGTTCGTTTAATGTGTATTTGAATTTTATTTGAAGTTCTGATTGGGTTAGTTAGGAATATGAGGAAGTGTATGATCTCATTGGAGTTCATCAATGACTTTGCTTTTCGTTTTATAGTAGTGATGGAGATTAAGTTCTTGGGAAGCACAGATTTTTTACGTATCTCTACCAGGAAAGCAAGCTAAAGTCAATTTATTTCACCTCCCACGAAAGGTAATCCATTTTCACCTGTTGTGGAAGGTAATTGACAGGCTTGTGTCCTCAAATGAGGAAGCAAACGCTCACTTCCGATGCAGTGAGTGTGTCTGAATTTGATAACCAGAATATTGAACATGGATGACACCTGATTACCTGTGATTTGTCTCAAACGACAGCTCGCACTTGATAACTGTGACTAAAGGTTCTACTAGACACTACAACTGGAAAGTCTCTTTGTCTCTCCGAACTTACCTGTAATTTAGCCTCAAATTGAACTTGGCTCTATTACAATCCATGAAAGAATGATAATGCTCGAATTTCAGAAAAATCTATTTCAAAAAGATGTTCCACTTTCAAGTCATGCTACGTGATCTCTTCTCATTGCTCTCTCAGAATTACCAGGTCCAACCAAGATTTTTCGAACCTCAATCTACCCATCTGAGTAGGAGGAAACATTACACAACTCCTATTTCGTAATAAATACATTATTGAATTTTCACTGAGTGGCTGTTCATATAAAATAGATCCGAGAGTTTGTACAATATGTAACATAAAATAACTGAAAACTTCAAAACATATATTGTTCGAGTGTCCAATTCATTGTGCATTCATCATGAAACCCCCAGATATCGTCTCTATCCAACCTAGACAACCTTATTCATCCTCTTGATAATTATTCCTGCAACATCTGCCAAGCACATCAACTATTCCTGGAACATCTTGGAACTCCGTTCTTTCGTGATGGATAAATTGGTTTTCTCACATTCATTATGTACACTGTGTCCCATTTTGGTTGAGACTGCACTGTATCTCAGCTATTATTGAAGATAGACACATGCGGTTTTCGCGACCCTGGATCAGTTTTTTGTAAAACTTCCAAAGCCACAAACAAAAATATTCTAACCACTTTTGTTCCTGAAATACAGGGCGAAAACGGAAATGTTCACTTTTAGAGATGTTATTATTTCTCAGGCCCTGTATAAGATGGAAGAAAAAAAAAACTGCTTATAATAGATATTCCTACATGAAAGTCAGTGGCGTTTTCTGAATTTTTTCTCAGAGCACTGTTCGTAAGATTGGGTACAAACTTGTTATTTTTTAAATGGAACACTGCATATTTGATCGTCAATTTTTTGCGATTTTTTTTTCGAATACCCGATATATCACAATCTAATCTTCATTACATTTTATCTTCAAAAATCAGAAAAATCCATATCTATCTCATTTTTTCAATAGTGGGCCATGAAGTATTCCACATGCATAAAAAATGTTTTGCTTATTGCATCCATGGAAACTGTCACAAACAGAGTCAATACAAATCAATAATGATGGCTGATGGTGTAAACATGGAATTTCACCAAGCAGCAGCGGCATATTTAATAGTCAAAATACAAGACATTCGTATCAAGAAAATCAACATATCATTTTTGAACGACAGCAACAAGGCCGATTTGGTTTTACTGTTTCGTGTTCTGTATTGGGTACTGAAATTGTATATACAATCGTCAAGGGTAGCTTAACTGCCCAACGATACCTAAATATATTACAGAATAATATGCCAGAGTTGCTGAAGGACAAACCTTTGGCACAGCAACATCAGATATATTTCCAGCAAAATGGAACGCCTGCTTATGATTCAAGGGTAGTTACAGAATATTTGAGTGCTCATTCTGGTAGACGCTGAATTGAGACACACGGGCCAATCAGATGGCCCCCAAGGTCACAGGACTTGTGTGTTTTTGTCCTCTTTGTATGGCCATACATAAAAAAATATATAATTTTGAATGTTTCAAGGCGATTTGAAACTTTATGTGGTTCATGTATAAGACAAAATGGACGACAGTTTGAACAATTTTATTAGATTTATATGTTCGTATTTTCTGTGTTCATGATTAATTTTCTAATTTTATTTTTCTATTCACAGTTTTTGATGTTGAATCTGTACCGATATATTTTTTTTGTTTCCATCATTTTTAAGTTTATGTTGAAGAGTGAAATTTTGAGTTATTTATCAAAATTTGATCAAATGAATAGGTTTAAATCATATGACGTTTTCGATTATAATAAATACATGCATGTGTGGAAGAATTCACAGCCTACTATTGAAAAAACTGACGATAAAATATACAGGGTGTTCCATTTGAAAAATACCAAGTTTGTGCCCAATCCCTAGAACAGTGCTCTATAAAAATACGCCACTGAATTCTATGTGAAAATATCTATTATAATGAGCAGTTTCCATTTTTTTGCATCTTATACAGGACCTGAGAAATTATAACTTCTCCAAAAGTGAACATTTTCGTTTCCGCTCTGTATTTCAGGAACAAGAGTAGTTGGAATATTTCTGTTTGTGGACGTTATACAGAAAAGTTATACAGGGTCGCGGAAACTGCATGTCTCTATCTTCAATAATAGCTGAGATACAGTGCAGTCTCAATCAAAATGGGACACAGTGACTATACTTTGACATCGGATATCCACTTTTAGATAAAAGTCTTTTGAAGAAGCGCTCACAAACGCCTCATCACGCGGCCCATCTGACCGGCGAGTAAAATGTATTTACGAGGGTTTGTTTCTTGTTGGCAGCGTTCACGCGTAGTAAGCATCAATACGGGGGCTATTCTTGTCTGTTTGGATAAAAACATTTGTGTAACTTTCTGGAAGAATATATTTTTCCAAATATACCTATAGAAAACTACCATTTAGGATGAGTCAGAATGAGACTAAAAAACTTTGTTTTTAGATTTCTTCCTTCATTTTCGGGTAAAATATGATACTCACCGACTGGATGTGACCTTCATATGACAGGTATTCATGAAAGAAGATACCGGGAGGCACACCAAGATTAAACCTTTTGGTCAATGACCTTATGAAAGAATGCTCAAACACGTTAACTCTCATGACTTCTGAGATATTATATTGAATTGAATTTCTATTTTCTAATGATATTTGTAGACATCTTCTGAGGGTTCTTTCAGAAAATAATATCATAATATTGTCATATGACCGTGAGCCAATTCGAATTCCCCTGGATTCAAATTTACTTTCATTCAGAATGATATAATCATTCAATGTTCAAATCACATCGAATAATTATTTTTTGTTCCATTCAGAATATTCTTTTCATCTATCTGGAATATAAGAGGAACATTTGAGATTGAAAACAGAGTATTATTACGTTAATTTACCTAGGATGGTTTGACCAATTCTCGATTTTTCACCACAGGCATTCTCTGTGAAGAAATTTCTGATCCTGATTTTCTTCGTACTTCGTACACCCTGCAGAAACTTTTCTACTTGAAAAAAACTGAAGACTCATAACTTGTATTGATATAATGAAGCAAATACATATCATTTCTAAATTTGATATTTTCTGAAAATCTGATCAGCAATAAAGATTTTTGGCTTGTTTTCGTATATTTTTCAAAGAACCTATGAGATTTTTGCCCTCAACTCCTGCTATTAGTTTCTACAATCTACTTATTTTCATTGTATTGATTTCCAATCATCAACAATAATATACGATGTTCTGAATATTATAAATATATAAATAAAATTCTGTCGCTTTGTTATTAACGTTATTCTTTTGCCGAGCAACTCCAGGAGTCCGTCAGGACGAGTGGTATTGCTATACTGCAATACAATTGGAGTTAATAATGAAAAACAAAATCATGAGAAGATATCCAGAATAGAGTTTCATTTTGCTAGACTATTCCACAAAGCATAATGAATATTTATAATCCAACAAAATTGCAGCAATTTCCATTGCACGCATACTACTAGTGACATTTGAGAGAGATGTCGTAATGGTGGATTCTCGGTGTTCAGCATTATTGATAATGCATTCTCGGATTCGAATTGATTATAACTGTTGGCTGTTCACATAGTAAACTCGAAACTACAGAAGCAAAATTATTTTTTTTTACAAAAAAAATTGCATGTCGGTCATCTCGAATCAGGGTGAAATAGCAAGCAATCACCATGATTAAAAATTGAAAACTGTAAAGCGACTCATAAAATGTCTGATACCCTCCCTAGATATTCACCTTAGGGCCACCCTTGATAATCACTGATCAGGAAAGTAGTTGTTCTTCTCCCGTCATCTATTATTGTTGTTCATTATCTGAGCATATGTAGAAATTACTTTGAGTTCTGCATCTATTTATTTAACATTTTATTCCACTTTGAGCATTTTGGATTTTTTGTTGTTGATGAGTATACAGCAGCCCTCCAGTTAATAGCTTCAAACCAATATTATTATTGAATCATCGTTAATCTCATCACAGAAAAAATAAATGTATTATAAGTACAGGGTATAATAATATTAGATTTTAGCTCTCGAGCTGAAATCTGATACTTTCTTCATTTGTATAATGAATTACTATTGTTACTAATTACCCATTCGCATTTAAAAACATAGCTTTCCATGTTGATTCATGTATTACCACTCATACCAGCTGACGAGATGTTGTTCTATCCAGTTTTGTAGTTGCCGTGACGATGTGGTGTCACCGGATCGAAAAGAAGGAGCAACGTACTATGGTGTCGCGTCAATTGGACGTGGAAAATTGGACGCACGACTATTGGTCGCAGTCAATTGGACGCGGCGACAATTGGACGCGGCGACAATTGGACGCGGCGACAATTAGACGCGGCGTCAATTAGACGCGGCGACAATTCGACGCGGCGACATTTCGACGCGGCGACAATTGGACGCATGCGTAAATAAAAATAATTTTATAATTCCAATGAAATTCATTGTATAAAATATGAAATACTGATGGGCTTATATCTATAATTATAACAAATACCTATGGCCTCGTTTGACAATTATTTTCCTATCTCATATCGTAATATGAATTTACGATACGAATATAGTACAATATTTCACCTACCTAAATATGAAGGTTAGGTTAGGTTAGGTAGGTTAGGTTAGGTATTTGTTATATTGTCACGCCTACTTTTGGGGGAGCTCAATAATACAGGGTGGTGTCTAGATAAAAGCCAGAATTCTTGATTCAGTTTTAATTGACTTGTCTGTCAGATGGTAAATTAACAAGTGAAGTACATTTCTAACATCATGTTTTACATAAGTTTACAAGTAACATAATCATGGCACCCCTCCGTACCCCGTACGCCGGTGCTAAGTCAGCATAGACGTCGTCGCTGGTTCTAGGCAAAGTCGTGTGGCATAGGCAGTGGCGTTCGCGTGGCAGTGGCATAGGCAGTGGCGTTCGCGTGGCAGTGGCATAGGCAGTGGCGTCCGCGACACTCCCCCACGTTAAAAACATCGTCCCGATGTTTTGTCTGACACAGCGACGAGTGGTCCTCCAGGCGTCCGAAGTCGGTTGGGTCCATGGACGTATAAAAAAGGAGGACACAGCAACTCTATACTTTCAGCATATAATGTTTTGAAGTCTTAGAGATGTAGGCAAGCGGGTTGGAGGGAAGGAAAACGGTAACGATAGACTGTGCTATTTCCTCAAACGACAGCGGCGTGCGAAAATGAATTACAGTGATAGTAAATTTCGGAATCCAAAATGCAAAGAGCGACTAAAAACTGAATACCACTCGCAATATGACCGTTTATCAATCTGGGTCGCTATGGGTTATACCTCGGGTTATACCAAGTGAACATAACAAATACAGTTTTGTGTTTTCACATATTGAATGATTTTATATAACTGTGGTGTGATTATGGTAATAGATTATTCAAATAATGAAATGTATGTACTATTTAAGGAATCATTGAAAGTTCTGTATCTTTTTCCATATGGTACACCAACAAACCAACTATAAAGAGTGTCCCGAAATTGCTGGGACAGAGAACTACCACGTGTAATGAGGTCAAAATAAATTTATACATACTATGTTATCTATTATTTTCACTTCTTCATTAACCACTTTTTTGACCCCCTGAAGAACGACTTTTTCTCTGATTAATTGATGATCACTCAATCCGATCAGTTTGGGAATCTATTTGATGACGATGCAGATGCAAAATACAATCAACTATATCCTCATTCATAGCTAACAGTTTATGAAAAGGATAAGGATTATTACTAGACAATATGACTAATTATCATTTCATGTTTATTTTTGAAACTATAATATATACAGTATATACTTGCTTCTATATGACATGTAATGCAAATAACACAGAAATAAAAAAATAAGTAATAAAAAATATAGAATTATAGGAGCTAGATAACTACAATTTCTATGACATCACAAATGTATAATAATAATGACAGACGCCTGTCAAACCGTAGCGCTAATGAGTCGTCGTCGAAAAAACTTTGATATCCAGAAAAAAGTGCAGCCTTTTTTATTTCGATAAATATTGTTTTGATATGCCTATAACTGGGTGGCAGTAGATTTTCTATCGTTTCCACAATTGTTTCTGATTCGACCGTCCTTATTATACCCGAGGTTATACTAATTCAAATTATACGCGTTAATAAACGTTCATAACGTTTTATTTTCCAAAATATTCCATGATTCTGGAAGTCAAGAAATATTAATAATAATAATATAAGTTTATTCAAAAACGTTTACAAAATATACATTGGAACATACAGATAGGTATTTTGAATAAACTGGAGAAAACCTTACGAAGTGGACGTTGTAGTTAGGATAAGAAACAAATGTACATAGGTCAATGAATATTAAACAATATCAAATTATCATAAGAGAAAAATTTTCTCATTAGGAAATGAGACATCATGTATATAATTCATATATAGTGTACTGAGCATTTAATTCAATTCGCATAATTATATACTTATTCACAATTATTATTTATATGTTTCTAATTTTATTATTGAATGTTAATTTTGAGAACCTCACCGTAATATTGCCGTAGATTCTTGAATTTCTACGTATATTGCAGCAGTCTGAAATGATATGAAATAATGATGATATGATATCCCACTGAAATTATGAAATTTCAATTTTTTACACATGCCAGACCCTCGTAAACATTGCAAATCAGGCATGTATCTTTCATCTCCTTTCATAAATGGTAATTCCTATAAATTCTGAGAGCGGCGCCACTCTCTGGACATGAATTGTTGACATGCGAGGGTTTCGTAATCCATAACTTTTTATGTTCATTTTTCATTTTGAGTGAATGAAAAAATCAGTACATATTTGTGGAGATCTAATCTATGTTCCTGTCGTCTCACTTTTTCGAAATTTGATTCAGTTTTTTCTTAAAAAAAATCGCAAAATAACGTGTTTTTTGATGATTTTCAATTTTTTTTTTCTCAAGAACCGAATCAAATTTCGAAAAAGTAAGACGGCAGAAACATTTATGGAATGTTCATGAATATGTACAATTTTTTTCATCCACTCAAAATGGAAAATGACAGTGAAAAGTTAGGGACTACGAAACCCTTGCATTATTGCTTTATATCATGGTACAACTTCCTCTTAACAGAAAAGCATTGAAAAAGAATGTTCTCAGATAAATTATGTACGTGAAAAAATGGATATAAACATATATGAAGAAATACATCGAGACTTCGCATTCTTTATTTGATGAAAATATCAATTGTTACGCCTATGAAACTCTAATTCGAACATGTAAACAAATGGTACTTACGAATGGAAGGTGAAATTTGGGTATTAAAACTTTGTTTTTTCGCAAATCCAGCAGTGTAACACCATTATTAGTCTCTGTCTATCAACTTTTCCCAAAAATATAAGAAAATTCACTCAAAAACAACGAAAACAATAAACGTCCTCAAACACATAAACATAAACGAACAACGCCGAACTCGTCGAAAGCACGAAACATCACGAAACGAGCCTGTTTTGCAACGGCGTTGTCGGTTGTGTATAATCTCGGTAACCTGTACAGAATAACTTTGAAATAATGTTAACGACAGTTTTATAATATTTGATTGTGACTATCTATGGACATATGACTTATTCCTTGAGTTCTATGAATTGGATCATAATGAACATCTAATTGAATAGATGATTACAAAAGAGGTAAGTAGAAATACTTGAGAGGATTAGACTGAGGTTAGGAATTATTAGCGACAGGACGTGACAACCTCCAATTCAACATCAGGTGGTATACTGTGACCGTATTCTCTGACTTCACATCACGATGTAAATAAATGGGTCCTTCTTTGTTTATACGTCCATGGTTGGGTCCATTTATCTGTAACAATAAAGAAGAGCAGAAACATGTTCTCTTTCTTTTTCTGTAATCATACATTCATCTCTTTCATACCCTTAATACTACATATACATAATCGTCAATTTTTGATAACATGAATCAAGAAAACAAATTGCTATTTGTTGCATAACACTGCTATGCACTACAGTTGATGAAAACTTATACCTATGAGCTCAAATTCTTATCAAATAAAATATAGGCCTATACCCTTTCTTCCGGAATGTTTGACTGAACTTTTTTGTTCTTATACGATTTTGACTCATTTTCATCAGTCTGAGTACTCATTTCTACATCTATCGATAACTTTTTTTCCTTGACAGTCTCTTTATATTTTTCAAAAAAGTAAAATCCAAACCAGATCAAAAATCCAAAAATAATTAATAAAACACTTATTCCACTAATGTCATTAAGAATCATACTAAAATCAGCTGCTTTTACAACTGGCAACGTACCAAATCCTAGTAAATACGGATTTCTCATTATCATGACGATAACTAAAACGGCTATCAGAAAATTAACTACGTTCATAACTTTCCAACCTCCTGTATCCATAAAATCTGAAGTCCAAGTTCCTAAATGCACTGGTTCAAAATTCCAGTCTCCATTTTTGAAATTCGAAGAATTAAGTTCTATAGTGGGAATCTCAAAATCCCAGTTATTATTTACACATTCTGAGAGGTTTTCGAAATTCAATTGTGTATATGTGGTCATGGGCTTTAATTTGAAGGTATTAAATTTTGACCAAATAGCTGGTAAAATGTGCCTAAAATCAAAATCATTTATGCCTCTTGAATCACATGGAAAATTTTCGGCAATTAATACTTGGTCATTTTCTTGTAATGAACAGGAACATGGTAAGTTGATTTCTAATGATCCAAGCTTACTTTTTTCACTTGTATCTAAAGTTTCTATTTTTCGGGACATTTTATTTTTAATTTTTCTGGTGAATGAGTTACGATGAATTTCTCAGGTTCAATTTGATTTATAAGCGTTTTATTATGGTTGAAACAAATAGGCTTGCATTCTGTTATAAGTTCTGAAATTTCCGCTCCGTCGGATAGTTTCTGAAAACACACCGGATTCTTCAAACTGGTGTCTTTTGCACGTGGTAATAAACATAAATTATCTTTTCCATTGCAAGTTCGCAGCGCGTTCCCAGATATCATTTTCGTCTCATCTTCATTCTTAGCTAGCAGTATTTCATTTTCGCTAAAAAGGCACGTTTTATTTTCTCACGCAAATGGAACTAGAATTAATCTGAATAATTCCCAGGATTTATTTATCTCGCTTACCGGTAATTTTAATGTAACTACAACAGAATTTTTTGTGATAACACATGTAGCAATGTTGAGCCGCAGATATCTTGTTACATGTTCAGGTTTTATTACTAATTTGCGTCTATTTTTGATAAGCACTTTTTCAACCCGTTGCAGATCTTTTCTCAGAATAGTGGGATCTACAACTTCAGTTGGGATTCTATTATTTCTGCATTGACTAATTATTTGATATTTGTTGAAAACTTGCAACATTTCTACATTTTGAAAGGCCAAATCGATAAGATACTGCCATATAAAATTTGTGTTATTACCTAAACTCGCTACTTCTTGGGAAACTACCTTACGCATTCCTTGCATTAAATCTGAAATTTGTTTTGATGCCCTATTTGACTTTGATAACAATGATGCCATTTGAGAACTATACTTTTTTATAGAATTTATGACAACTACTAACTCTGCGTGATTTTGGTTCACCGACAACCCCAAATTACTTACAACTTTCTTAACTTTTTCTTCATCGGCAAATAACGGATCTATAGAGTGTTGTGTTGCCACAGAACAGCACCAATTCAACGCATCTCTAAGACAATCAAGCGCTCTTGACTTCCGGTTGTGACGTGCTAACGGTAAATTAGCGGCTTCTTCCCCTAGACTGAATTGTATGGCTTTCAGATGTTGCGAAAACTGTTCACCCAAAAAATGGCTCTTGAACACATCACATCTCTCTCGTATGTATTCATTGGGCATTCCTTATTATCCGGATACAATTTGGAAGACGATTCTGACATTAAAGGAAATTCTGCTGAATATACCAATGGAACTGAGGACTGATAAATCAGTACATTGGAAAGTTTAGACCAATATGCTCCTGATACGATGCTGATTTCTTTCGAGTGTACCTCGCCAAAACTAATAATCATTAACGCGACTGATACAACTATGATTGTATGATTTGACATCTTGACTATGGTACTTTACTTTTTATTTCTTATGCTTGACTAAACAGGTGTTTGTATTTGAAAATGATTATCGATAGGAAAACTTCACATTGTTTTAGAATTCTACTAAATTGCTTAATTGCATACTATGCAATTATTAACTTCACTAACATCGATGTTTTGCATGCTTTGATGTTTTGTTGTTTCGAAACTTTTCGCATTTCTTTCGCGCGATGTTAAATCTACTGAGTAAGCTATTACCTAACGGTTTTGCGTTCATGGAAATTTTTCATGCGATCCACATGAACTGTGTCCTCAATAAATTTATTGTTTTTCTTTATTCGTAACTTATAGTTGACGTCATTCACTTTTTCTACTACCGGATAGGGTCCAAACCACCTATGCAATAATTTCGTGGACTTGCCTACCTTTCGGACAGGCGTATAAACCATTACTTTATCTCCAACTTTATACTCTACATACCTATGACTTTTATCATACCGGTCCTTCTGTCTTTGTTGTTCTTTTTGAATTCTTTCCAAAACTTCTTCACGTGTGTTTTTTATACGACCTAAGATTTGTTTTACTTCTTCTTCCCCAGTATCTCCTACCCCTAGTGCTACGTCTATGGGTAGTCTGGGCTCTCTACCGTAAACTAATAAAAAAGGTGACATTTTCGTTGTTTCCTGAGGGGAACAGTTATAGTTAAAAGTTACCAAATTTACATAAGTATCCCAATCCTTTTGGTTTGATTCAACGTACATGGAAAGCATTGTAGCTAATGTTCCATTGTAGTGTTCGACTAACCCATTCGTTTTCGGATGATAGGCGGTGGTAAAAGTGGGATGACTACCAATGCCTTTTAACATTTCCGTTACCAATTTAGACTGAAAACATTTGCCCCTATCACTAATTATTTTTCCGGACATCCATGTTTGCAAATAATGTTGTCAAGTAGGAAGTCGGCTACACACTTTGCAGTACCTTGTGTAACAGCTTTTGCCTCCGCCCATTTTGTAGCATAGCAAAGAGCCGTAATAATGCATGTATTTCCTGAACTCGATTTCGGAAAAGGACCCAGTATATCGATTCCAATTTGCTGGAACGGTTGCCCAACTTTTATTGGCTGCAATAAGCCTGGTTGTGCTTTGGGTACACTTTTTCGATGCTGGCAGTGGACACATGACTTGACGTAATTCTCAACATCTTTGTTCATTTGTGGCCAAAAATATCTATTTTTGATTTTTGTCAATGTTCGAAAATACCCTAGATGTTCGCCACTGAGAGGATCATCATGGAATGATACCAGTATGTCATTTTTGACTTTTTCGGGTATAACTAGAATTTTGGTCGAGCCACTTGGGCTGAAATGTTTTTTGTACAGTACGTCGTTTTCTAAAATGTAACTTCGTGTTTGTTTCAATAATTTGGAATCTGCCACATCAGGATTTTTCATTGCACTAATTATTTTATTTAAATTGTTGTCGCCGTGTTGCAATTTAGATATATCGTCGATATTTGTATTCAGAATCGGTATTTCAGTGATGTCATCATTTTCAGATGGGTGAAACACAGGATTCCTAGATAGTGCATCAGCGTCCAAATGTTTTTTGCCGCTCAAATGAGTCACCTCAAATGAGTAATCTTGTAGCCTGATAGCCCACTTCGCTAATCTTCCAGATAAGTCCTTATTTTTGTTCAAATAACATAACGCATAATGCCTGAAATAAGTAATTCCGTAAATTACGGCAAGTAATTCTTTTTCTGTAGTGTTGTACTTCATTTCCGGAGAGGACAGTCGTCTTGAGGCATATGCAATAGGATGAGACCCTGTCTCGTCTGTTTGCAAAATAACAGCTCCGACACCATAGTCAGAGGCGTCCGTGTGAATTTCAATAGTTAAATCATTTTTAAAATGTTTTAATACCGGGAAGTTTACCAAACATGTTTTGAGTTCGTCAAAAGCTTTTTGTTCTACCTGAGTCCATTTGAATGGGACATTTTTTCGCGTTAGCAACGTTAGCGGTCTTGCAATATCCGAAAAAGATTTGATAAATTTTCTATAATAATTACATATTCCGATGGAAGACTGAATGTCTTTAACCTTCTTTGGCACTGGAAATTCTGAAATAGATTTGATTTTATCCGCGTCTGGAGACAATCCTTCCGTGTTTGCTACATAACCTAAAATTTTGACTTCCTGATATCCGAAAGAACACTTTGACGGTTTCAATTTTAAATTAGCTTGCCTAAATCTTTGGAAAATTTTTTCTAGTTTAATTAAATGATCTTCTAAATGGTTTCCTTCCACTAGTACATCATCTAAATATACTAGACAAAATTATATTTTAATCCTGCCAAAACCTGATCCATACATCTCTGGAAGCAGGCTGGGCTGGATGCTAAGCCGAATGGAAGAACGTTGAACTCGTAGAGCCCTTCTGGCACAACGAAAGCTGTTTTTTGTCTATCTTTTTCTGCGATACCGATTTGCCAGTATCCAGAAAATAAATCCAACGTACTAAAGTATTTTGATCCGTCTAACGCTGCCAAAAGATTAATGGTAATGGGTATGAATCTGTTTCAATTACCTGATTTAATTTCCTGTAATCGACGCAAAACCTCCCCGTATTATTTTTCTTTTTACCCAGTACCACGGGAGACGCCCATGGACTGTAAGATTCCCGAATTATTCCTGCTTCGAGCATTTCCTCGATTTGTTCACGAATTATTTCCCTCTCGCGTGGACTCATTCGATACGGGGGTTGGTGAATAGGTTTAGCGTTTTTCGTATCGATAGTTTGCTGACATACATTCGTTATACCTAATTCGTAGTTACTGTGCGCAAAAATGTCTGAATATTTTCGTAACAATTTGACAAATCTGTCTTTTTCCTCCTCTGGTAACTTTTCATTTATGTTTATACCTAACTCTGACAAATCTGTATAAAAAACATCACGATCCGAAAGAACAACAGAATTAACTTTACTTTGTACAACATCATCTTGCAAAAAGCAAGGAAAAACATTATAACTGACTTCCTGAACATTATTGACTTGATTGACTTCAATTTCAGGGAATACTTTACTTTTACCTTGTTCATTGGCAATACCTAGACACGTGCCTTCATAAATGGTTATGTCAACAGCTGTATTATTCGTGATAAACATACAAAGATTATCTAGATCACCTTTGGCTACTAACAAACCCCTATTTGTGAAATAATTTGAACACAGCTCAAATCCACCAACGTTTCCGTCAAAATTAACCATTATTTTTTTTATCAGTGGAACGTATTTTATCATCCTGCGTAGGCGTCACATCGAAACACTCGTTACTATTAGCAAACTTGAAATTGAATACTTTGTTATTGATCATTAATTTGATAGAGCCTGTCAAGAAATTTATTTCAGCACTAAATTTTGCATTAAAATCGTTTCCCAAAATCGCTTTTTCACCGAAATTTTTCACAACTACAAAATTATGAGTTAGCCACACAGTTTCTAATTCAAATTTCAAATCTATTTTACCAATCACCCAAAGACAATCACCACTCGCAGACTTTACCCTAACATTTTCACATTTTTCGAGCTTACAATTTTTTGAAAGAAAAATAGAGTCAATCAAACTCAGCCCTGCACCAGTATCGCAAATAAATGAAATTTCATGATGACAGATTTGACCAATAATTTCAATATGTTCGGAATAGTTAGTTTTTAGATGATAAACTTCACAACAATTCAAATTTCTTTTGAAAAATCGACACGTCGCTCGTTTGTGACCTATTTTATTACAATAAAAATATGAGATCAATAAATTTTGAATAATTTTGCTCTGGTTACAGCCACTAATTGAATTTAGCGGCTGTACCACTAGTTTTTTGGACAATTTCGAGCATAATGCCCTGTTCTGTTACATTTGAAGCACACAATGCGCCCCTCTGGCGTGCGTGGTTCTTTCTTGACTTTTGACTGACCTGTTTTGCTGACGGTTTCCCTCTAGTTGTTGAATCCGTCTCCTGAGGTCCTCTACTTCCTGCTCCGCCCTTGTCCTGCTGCGATGGTCCTGGCTCTCGTTTCGTAATGTGGGTGTCCTGCTCGCTGATGGTCCATCGCTGGCTCCAACCATAAACTGCGTTACTTCAATCTTCTTCAAATTTTCCCGGAACTTGACCATGGTATTATTATCCATCAAGTTCACCTTCTCCAGTATGCTTGGTCTAAGGCCTCTCAAGATAAATCCAATCTTCTCGTTGTTCGTCATCGCACTATTAACTTTATAGCAAAGTTTGGTGATCTCGTTGAAGTATAACCAGATGTCTTCCCCTGGTTGCTGCTTCCTGTTCAGTAGCTTAAAATAGCATTGTTCCGTTTCCGTTACATTTTCAAACGTTGTAGCTAGCTTCTCAGATGCTTCCTGGAAAGTCGTACAAGTTTCCTCGAAAGTCTCGAAAAATTCTAACGCTGGTCCTTCCAAATAGCAGGGTAGTTGGAGCAATTTGGTTTCGTCCGACCACCTATTTGCCCTAGCAGCTCGCTTGAAATTTTTCAAAAATTCCTGTACACTCTCATGTGGCTTACCGGCAAATACTTTCGGGTTTACCGAGGTGTAGACTTCTTCCGGAGTGTCTGGCATGTCTGTTTCTTGCTCACGATCCTCTTCTTCTATAGTCTGCGAATAAATTGAAGAATCTGAACTTTCTTCCGAGTCTGATGTAGTTTCGTTCACTGTATTTCGCTTTTCTTCCTCGGATTTTTCCTGGATGCTTCTGGTCATGAGCCTGGTTAACATCAATCACTTCTCACAGTTTTCGATTCAAAGTCCGAACGTTAAATTTAGTTAATTTTCACTTTGATTTACACGGAACTGCCGGCGCTTCCACCAATTTGTCACGCCTACTTTTGGGGGAGCTCAATAATACAGGGTGGTGTCTAGACAAACGCCAGAATTTTTGATTCAGTTTTAATTGACTTGTCTGTCAGATGGTAAATTAACAAGTGAAGTACATTTCTAACATCATGTTTTACATAAGTTTACAAGTAACATAATCATGGCACCCCTCCGTACCCCGTACGCCGGTGCTAAGTCAGCATAGACGTCGTCGCTGGTTCTAGGCAAAGTCGTGTGGCATAGGCAGTGGCGTTCGCGTGGCAGTGGCATAGGCAGTGGCGTCCGCGACAATATTATAGATATGAGCCCTGCATATTCCATGCAATAAATTTCATTGGAATTATAAAATTATTTTTATTTTCGCATGCGCTCAATTGTCGCCGCGTCCAATTTTCGTCGCGTCCAATTGTCGCCGCGTCCAATTGTTGCCGCGTCCAATTATCCGCGTCCAATTTTCGTGCGTCCAATTGACCACGTCCAATTGTCGGTAATCCCGTACTATCCAGGCACACCATTCTGATTGGTTCTTATATCGCAGAAGATAAAAGTTCCATTCACATCGTGAAATCGTCAGTTGTATTCAATATTCATATACAGGGTGTTTCATTGGTAAAAGGTAATAATTCAAATGTGGATAGGGGTCACTGAGGTGATTTTGAAAAACCCATGGTTAATGGGTCTTCGACATCTTATAACCGTGATACGGGATGTTCCATCAATTTTGTCCATATCTTTATTGTCTCATAACTCTCCAACTTACCTGTATATTTTGTTAAAAATTGATACATTTACTCAATATATCCTGTGGAATTGATTGAGGCATCAACAAGAGACAGAATTCAGGTCTGGCCCCACTTGAAATTCACAGATTCTTCCTGCCAGAAAACGACACTCTATACATTCGAATTTCTCATTTTTCTTGTCATAGCTGAAAAGAGCATCGAAATGTCAAATCAACGATGTGCTTTTTGTTGAAAAGGAATATTCTCAGATAAATTATGAACATACAAAAATGGATATATGTATATTCATATAAAGCAATACATTGAGAATTCGCATTCTCTATGTGATGAGAATATTAACTCTTTCTCAGTTGATTCAATAGAAAACAACTACTTTCCTGGCTATATGCCACGACGAACATTGAATTATATCTATTGAACACACACGATAAGAGTTTGAAAATAAAATATAAAAACTTCTGAAATTGAGAATCTGCATTCTCCTTCAGATAAAAATATGTATATGCACACATCATTCAACTGAGAAAGAGTAAATATTCTCATCACATAGAGAATGCGAATTCTCAATGTATTGCTTTATATAAATATATATCCATTTTTGTATGTTCATAATTTATCTGAGAATATTCCTTTTCAACACTTTCATACCCAATCAGGGGGTTCAAACTTGAACGATGGAAACTTGTGATTTTTATAGACTTCTAATCGCAGATTCGTGATAGAGTCTCAATTCAGAATTTCTTTCCACGCCCTGTATGATGAATGTCAATTTATCATACACCCAAAAGATGTGCTTTTTATTCGCGCACACACAATTTCAACTAATCAGACAAGATTCATTGATTTTAATACTTCCTATTCAGTCTACGTGAGTATTTCATTTAGGATGAGTATTTCATATCGTTCTTTGTATTCATCCAGACTCAGTTGCAGGTCGATCATCGGAACAATACAGTGCTGAAAATTCGAAGGTATGTGTAAATTACCATGATTTACACGTCAGAAGTATTTAGAACGATCCGGCGTTGCCCCTTCTACTAGAAAGTAGCAGTAACTTTGATTCTTCGAATGGGACACCCTGGATTCATCCTGAAGAGGTGATTTCATCGATTCACAACGTTCAGGTCAGGAAATAACTGAGATATTCAAATTGTGAAGAATCAACTTTCGGAATATTTTGTGGCAAACATATTTATTATTGTTCAAAACGGCTCTCATGTTCCTATATTGACTTTGTATTCATAATTCAGAATTCTGCATCACCCTGTATAATTATGTTTCAATTGGATATCAATTGATCACCCTGTATATGTTTCAATTGGCTATCAATTGATAGTGAGTGGAAAGTTGAGATAGGGACATGGAAGCCGTATTGATCATGCAATACTGAATAGTTCAATTACAAAAAAGGTGTAAAGTTGAAACATCTCGATTTCCATATTATATATCTCAGTTATCAGTCCCGCTGGACTCCGAATGTTGTGGATCCGAGGAATCAGCTTTTCAGGAAAAAACCAAGAATGTGATGAAATACAGGGTGTCCCATTTGAGAAATCGGAGTTGCTGTTACTTTCTAGTAGGAGCGGCAATGCCGGACCGTTTCAAATATTTAATTTATACATACCACCGAATTTTCATATTTACCGTTGCATGGTTTGGCGAAAACCTCTAATTAACGCCCATCGTGAGAAGCCCTGTATAGTTCTGATGACGGACCTGCAACTATATTTTCTAATAGTCTTGATCGATACAAAGAACAATATGAAACATTCCTCCCGAAAGTAATACTCACGTAGACTGAATAGGAAGTGATAAAATTAATAAATCTTTGTCTGGTTTCACTTTATACTCCAAAATGAGCAAAAATTATATCTTGAGCACATAACATGAGAAGTAAAAATCGTCTGTGCATGAAAAGAAAGTACATCGTTGAATACACATCTTGATGCTCTTCTCACATAGGGTAAAAAAATGATAAATTCAAATGTATAGGGTGTTGTTCTTGGGCAGGAAAACATTCTTGATGTTCTTCTCAGATAAGGTCGAAAGATTGATGAATTCAAATGTATAGGGTGTTGTTTTTGGGCAGAAAAAAATTGTGAATTTCAACTGAAGCCAAACCTAGATTATATCTTCCATTGATGCCTCAATCAATTCCACAGGATGAATTGAGTAACTGTACCAATTAAAAAAATATATACAGGTTGGTTGGAAAATTATGAGACGATAATGATATGGGCAAAACTAATGAAACATCCCGTATCTCGGTTATAAGATGTGGAAGATCCATTAACCATAGGTTCTTTAAAATCACTCCAGTGACCTCAATCCACTGTCGAATTATTCACCTGTTCCAATGAAACACCCTGTATATATATATATACAGGGTGAGTCATGACTAACCAGCCATAGCCTAATGGCGGATAGCGGAGGTCAAGTTGAGTTGATATAAATGTAAAAAAATATGTTTTGCCTATTCTTTACAGAAATACAGGGCATTATTTGAATTCGGGGCAAAACTACAATGAACGATATTTCAGGAACGTCTCGATGTTATCGGCTAAAATTCACTAGCAACTTACCTCTTCTGACACTTTACAAGATGACGTACTATGAATAAAAAATTTCAGATCCGGACTTAGAAATCTCATTTCCTCTTTAGATGTCAAAATTTTGACCTTCTGGATCAAATTACTACAAGTATGGCTTCTCAATTCGTATGGCACACTTCGATCGTTTTGGTAAAAAAATATCAAACAAAATACCGATGAATTTTTCTTCGATTTTGTCCGGCCATAATTATTATCACTCTCTAAATTTGACTAAAAGTAATGCAATCAAATTTTTTCCTGGAATGATTCAACAGCAGACTTGAAAAAAGGTATAATTCAATAAAAAATCCAGGACCGGACTTGATTTTGGATAATAACAATTATAATTTCCGAAAAAGATTTGTCTGGATCTTAATATTAGAGATCTCTTATGGCTTTTCCAATAATTTGCCTATTATTTCTGATTATATCTGCAGCTGTAACTTTCCTCTTCCAATTTTCATGGAGGGATTTTGATTTGAAGTAATACTGAATATGATCTCATTTCTTGTGAACTCTCACAATCAGCAATTCAAATTGTGGGTTCAGTAGTTCATCGATTCTGAATACACATGAAAAGAAGGCTGTGATATAGTAGTGTATGTCATTGACTCGATTTTTGACGGTTGTTGAAACTGTCAAATGACATCTAGTTCATTGTTGATAATTTCAAATACATACTGTTATTAATTTTATAATTTTATATTTCATTTCATATCTTCAAAATGCCAGTGCATTTCACTAACGTTGAATATGCAGATATTAATTTTGTATACGGTTTTTGTGATGGCAATTCGAGAGCTGCATTGAGAGAATACCGAAGAAGATTCCCTGACCGGATAATACCAAACCGCGACACTTTTGCAAGGGTTTTTCAATTCTCGCGGGAACATGGACAATTTCCTGGAACCAGTAGGAACCTTGAACCAGGGATAAATGGTGCTCGATGTCAAAATATTATCGATATGGTGGAGCAGAATCCAACAACAAGCACGAGAAGAATAGGGCATGCGTTAGGCATTTCGCAATCGAAAGTATCCAGAACTTTGAAGAAAGAGCGAATGCATCCTTATCACCTGCAAAAAGTTCAGCGGCTTGAAGAAGACTATGAAGTTCAACGTTTATCTTTCTGTCGATGGATTTTGAATCATCCGAGAACATCTTCGAGAATTTTATTTACGGACGAATCACAGTTTATGCGCGATGGTATAACCAATTTGAGGAATTCCCACATATGGGCACATGAAAATCCCCATGCCATTGTTCAAAAGAATTCACAGCACAAGTTTTCCCTAAATCTATGGTGTGGTGTGGTGGATGAAGTTTTGATAGGGCCTCATTTTTACGAGGCACGACTGAAAGGGGACTTGAATCAAATCAAATCAAAATTTGCTTCATTGTCGAAAGAAAGGTGATTCTCATTGACAAAGCCTATATAGGTTAAAAAGAATTCGGGATAACAAATACATAAACATTAGAATATAAGTCGAGAAAAACAATATTTGGAGCAGTGAGCTCTATCACAATATAGTTCAAGAAATAAAAGAACATATAACAAAATAGTGCGTCAATGACTAACTAACAACAGAAATGTAGAAATAAAATGACATAAAATGAAAGAAGATGAAATAAAATGAAATAATATGAGTCTAGATATAAAATTAAGTAAATGGTTAGGAATCTTGATAAAACTTGGTCAAACACAATCAGGAACTTTCTGACTTGTTTTCTGAACTTAAGTTCATTGTCAATTTCCCGAAGGTATATAGGCAGATAATTAAACATTTTCTTGCTCTCATAAATTAAAGAGTTCTTAGTCAGAGCCGATGTGGGAATGAGAAGTTTGATACAATTCGAAGAGTTGCGGGTTTTATGTGTTGGTGTAACAAATCTAAAATCTTTATATTTCTTATGGACTAAGCAATCAGTTTCCAAAAAAAAAACATTATCGATATCACATCTGAAATTATTCATTCCTGTCTTGTTGATATTGAAAGATAATAAATTGGTGTCACACCATAATTTAACTTTCTTCAAGTCCTCGTTGATGATATTTTCCAATACTGAGCAATCCTTTTTATGCCAAAGAATAGTCATATCGTCAGCAAATACGGTGAATTGTCCCTGAATATCGATTTGCATCAAGTCATTTACATATAATAAAAATAACAAGGGACCAAGTACAGAGCCTTGCAGAACTCCATGTTTAACTGCTAATTGCTTTGAGGCTTCGTTGTGAAGAATGACACTTTGGGAACGATCAGTTAAGTACGATTGAAACCAAAGCAAAGGTACACCTCTGAAACCATATGTATGCAGTTTATTCAGCAGTATTCTATGATTCACACAGTCGAAGGTCTTCGATAGATCACAGAATACTGCAGCAGCTACTTCACCATCATTCAACCTGAGGTACAGCCTTTCGAGAAATGCAAAAATTGCATCATTCGTATTCTTAGATGCTTAAAAGCCATACTGATCAGGACTTAAAATTTCATGTTTGCCTATAAAAGCCACCATTCTTTTCTTTCACTAATTTCTCTATCACTTTCGATAATGCCGGTAGCAAAGCAATCGGTCTGAAGTTAGAAGGGGAATCGAGTTCGCCACCTTTGAATAATGGGATGATATTAGCAATTTTCAAGCAGGTAGGAAATACACCAACCAAAAAGGAATGGTTAACTGACTCAGCCAGTACTTGTAACATCTCATAAGGTAATTTGAGTAATATATCAGCTGATATGTCATCCCACCCAGATGTACTCTTATTTTCAATATCAACAATGATCTCTCTTATCTCAGTGGCATCTGTGGGAGCAAGATAAAAACTCTCAAGTATTGAAATATGACTAAAATAAAAATTAGGGTCAAACGAGGGTGATAACTTTTCAACTAGTTTGTCCGCTATGGAACAGTAGAATTCGTTCATTGTGTCTGGATTCACATTCGTCTTAGGATAAATAGTATTATTTTTTCCTCTCAAATCATTGATGATTTTCCAGCATTCTCTCTGCTTGTTGGACGAGCAATTAATTCTAGAATTATAATATAGAGATTCAGCAGTCTCGATTAATTTTATATAGATGTTTCTGTATTTATTGTAAAAATCAATGAATGAGGTGCATTTATTGAAAATTTCCGTATACTGTGAAGTGAGCGCAGATTCTTGCAGGAAATTCTCAATCCTTTTGTGATCCATACTTTTTGCTTTTTACACCTGATTTTCTCAATAGGAGAGGAGCGATTGGATAAACCAGTTAGTACTCTATGGAATTCATCAAGTGGGTCATTTCTGTTTAATATATCACGGCCATCTAAGAGTTCACAAAGCTGTGGAAACTTATTATAATTCTGTTCCGAAAATATTCTACCCCATCTTTTGAATTCATCTTTGGGCACCTTGATTTTGTATGGGAATTTATAAACAACTGCTTCATGATCAGACAAACCAGCATTCAATATAGAGTAATCAACAAGATCTTTATCTAAGTTCGAACATATGGAGTCTATAGTGGTAGACGAATTAGAACAGATTCGTGTGGGTGCATCGACATGCATCGATATATTGAATGAATCAAGTATGTCGACAATCGTTTGTCTATAGGATAGTGATGAATCCAGGAAGTTAATATTGAAGTCACCACAAAAAATAACAGATGCATTTAGTGGTAGCTTGAATAAGAACATTTCAAGTTTATGTAAAAATATTGTAGTATCTGAAGGGGATCTATAAATGCATATAACAAATGTATTAGTGGATTGACAGAAAACAATGGAGAATTCGAAATCTCTTTCCACCAACATATAGTCAAACTTATCATGATTTACAAGGTATTTCACGTTCAAAAACTGTTCTTTAATGAAAATCATAGTGCCACCTCCACGAGCTTGTGATCGACAAAATTTTGAAACCAAAATATAGTTATTCAAGAACAGTGGTTCGTCACTACATAACCAGTGTTCAGTTAAAAGTATTATATCTGGAAATTCTACATTATCCACGAATATTTGCAGATCATCAATCTTATGTCGCACTGATTGAATATTTAACAATACAACAGTTAAGGATGTGGAATTATAATCACTACCTAATATCTGAATTTTCTTCAGAACGTTCTGATGCCCAACTTGTTGGAGGCGCAAAATGTGAATGAAAGAGGTATTTCCTTTCAGCAGGATGGGGCACCTCCACATTTCTCAATACAAGTGAGAGAATCCCTGACACCCATTTTCCTAACCGCTGGATAGGTTGTGGCGGCCCTCATTCTTGGCCTCCTAGATCCCCTGATCTCACAGTTTTGGACTATTTTCTTTGGGGGCATATGAAAGAATTGGTCTATCAGACTGAAGTCAACACCAGAGACGAACTGAGGGAGAGGATAGTTACAGCTGCAGATATAATCAGAAATAATAGGCGAATTATTGAAAAAGCCATAAGAGGTCTCCCGAAGGGATGCAGAAAATGTTTAGAAATTGGATGAGGACATTTTGAGAATCTTGATTGATATTAAGATTCAGACAAATCTTTTTCGGAAATTATGATTGTTATTTTCCAAAATCAAGTCCGGTTCTGAATTTTTTATTGAATCATACCTTTTCTCAAGTGTGCTGTTGAATCTTTCCAGGAAAAAATTTGATTCAATTACTTTTAGTCGAATGTAGAGAGTGATATGCCCGGACGAAATCGAAGAAAAATTCATCGGTATTTTGTTTGATATTTTTTTACCAAAACGATCGAAGTGTACCGAACGAATTGGAAAGCCATACTTGTAGTATTTTTCCTGATCTTTCTGATTCTGATAAAAGTTTTCGAAAAATCCGATCCAGAAGGTCAAAATTTTGACATCTAATGAGAAAATGAGTTTTCCAAGTCCGGATCTGGAATTCTTTATTCGTAGTACGTCATCGAGAATCTACGCTGAACGGCTGTAGATCGTGTTCTCGTTTTTTTCATCTAGTTTTATAGTAGTAAAACTGTCTCAAAATTAGTAAAATTTGCAACAGATACTCTTGAGATTAAAGACTACAGTGCAGTGAAATTTCAAGTTACAATTTTTAGTGATTGACTCGGAAACTGTGTATTATGTTTCGACATGGTTAATTGTGATATCTGTGTATCGTCAATAAGCCGCACGAAGCCAGGTGTTTCTTGTGAGACATGCAAAAAACAGGTACATGCTTCTTGTATCGCTAGTGCAGATATACTGGGTGTTTTGGCATCGGTTCCAGGCTTATCGTGGAAATGTACAAGCTGTGTTCGTAGCTGCATATTAATCAATCAAAATGAGATCAACCAGTTCTTACAAACGAAGCTTGATGAGTCTGTTGCGGAAATTAAGGAACAAGTTGACTCCATGAAAGTAGACATTATTAAAATGGCACAAGAAAATCGTTCATACAGCAGATTACCTATTTATTTTTCTGGAGTTCTCAAAAACAGGACTCAGCCAGCAATAATAATTCAGCCGATAAATACGAACCAATCTGTTGCTCAAACCAAATCTGAAATATTACGTGCCGTAAATAATGGTAAATCTGAAATACAACTGACGAAAGTTAGGAGTGTTAGAGATGGCGGCATTCTCATTGGATGTGTTAATAAAGATGACAATGATGAGTTGAAGGTTATGATGCACCAAAAGATTTCAGAGAATTATGAAGTTAGAGAAGTTGCCGGTGTGAATCCACGCATACGAATAGTAGGGATGTCAGAACAATATTCAGAAATTGAGCTGCGTGACCTAACTGTCAGATGTAACGCACGCATTTTCTCTACTGAATCTACGTGCAAGATTATGAAAGTCTTCCCAACGAAGAAAAATGAAAAAAATTTCCAAGCCATCATTCAAATTGATAAAGTTGCATATGAAAAATGTATCGCGGCTGGCAACCTATTTATTGGATACGACAGCTGTACCGTATATGACGCTATTGATATACTTCGATGCTTCAAATGCAATGAATACCACCATTCTTCGAGCCGCTACCGAAAGCCAATCTGCTGTCCGATTTGTAGTGAGGGTCATGATGTGAAACAATGCACTTCTCAGATTCGCAAATGTATCAACTGTGTTGAACTCAATAAGGCAGATACTCCCATGGATCATGCAGTCTGGGAGAAGGACAAATGTACTGTCTACGCTAACGCTCTGGACAAGCTTAGACAGGATATCTTGGCTCCCCAGTAGCAACCAAGGACCAAATCTTTCTTGATCAATAGTGTTGAAGATTTGTGCATCAGTACGCAAGATATTAATAGCGTATCAACAGAAATACATGCGCCAAATACTTCTTTGACAAATGATCTAAACGTATCAAGTTGTTCTTCAAGACGTGGCCTTTTATGCTATTATCAGAACGTACGAGGATTGAATAGCAAGATATCAACTTTCAATGCAGCTATCAGCGACTGCGAATATGGCATAATAGCCTTGACTGAAACGTGGCTACGGCAAGACGTTTCAAGCTCTGTACTATTCCCGGATACATATTTTGTTTATAGAAAGGATCGGAAGCACCAGCAAGTAAACAAAACGACTGGTGGTGGTGTGTTGATAGCCCTGAATTGTTCCATAAAATCGAAAGTGGTAAATACTAATTTATTTGACTTGCAATTTCCACTGATTGATCTACTGATTGTAATGTGTCAGATAGGTTACAAAAAAATTTATGTATTAGTCGCTTACATTCCAGACAAATTAGAATCAGAACAATTTGAATATTTTTTCGAAAGCCTTGAACAACTAGATTACTTGATCAAAGATTCTATTATTCTAGGAGACTTTAATACACCAAAACTAATCAATGAAGATATTGCTGACACTGGCACATCAGTAGTCATGAATTTTGTTAACTTGTTTGGCCTTATTCAACACAACTATGTCTTGAATCAACTGAATAGGGTATTAGATTTAGTTATGTCACAACTGGAATGTGAAGTAACGCGTGATGAATCACCTCTAGTGAATGAGGATGCTCATCACCCAGCACTCACAATTAGCATATCCGATATTTTCATCAAGGAGCCCAAATTTCAGTTTGATCCTAATCGAACTAATTATAATTTTAGGAAGGCAAACTTCCCTGCTTTATATAGAGACTTATACGAAACTTATTGGGATTATATACTCAATGCTACTGATGTAGACGAGGCCTTAAAGATTTTTTATGACAAAGTGTATCAATTATTTGACAGAAACGTACCCACTTAAAAAAACTATAGCCATACCTACCCTCCGTGGTTCAATGCTGATATTATCAAAAATATCAAACTGAAAGTTAAGTACAAAAATGAATTCAATCGACACAAGAGTAATTCCGATCTGATAGAATTTCAACGCCTGAGGCGTACAACTAAACAACAAATTAAAGAGGCTTATAGTGAGTATATTAAGCATATTGAAATTTCCTTAACGGAGAATCCTAGACAATTTTGGTCGTATGTTCATGCGAAAAACGATACTTCAAGAATACCAGGCAAAATGAAGTATCAAGGTAATACCTATACCGAACCACAAAATATTGTTGATGCCTTTGGGGAATTTTTTGAAAGTGTTTATCAAACCTTTGACATACCACTTACAACTAATTATGATGATACGTAGTCAGATCACATATGATTCTATCCGATTCGTGAAGAGGAAGTGTTGAGTGCCTGTAAAAAATTGAAAGATAAAATGACAACTGGACCAGATAATATTCCCTCTTTTCTAGTAAAAGATTGCATAGGTGCACTCACCAGCCTATTACTGATAATATTCAATCTATGTCTAGAGACCAGAAAATATCCTACACTTTGGAAGGAGTCGAAGGTATGTCCTGTTTTTGAAAGTGGAGAAAAAAACAGTATAGATAAATTATAGGGCCATTTCTATCATATGTAACCTGTCGAAAGTTCTCGAAGTGATACTCTATAATAGAATATACTCAACTATCAACAACCAATTGTCCCCATATCAACATGGATTTGTTTCAAAGCGCTCAACTGTTACTAATCTGCTAATTATAACACAATATCTCTCAGAGGCTTTGGACAATATAGGTCAAGTAGATGTTATTTACACAGATTTTTCAAAGGCCTTTGACAGAATGAATCATGGTATCTTGCTGAATGAGTTAAGAAAATTTGGATTTGCGAAGGAGGCAGTAGAATTTATGGAATCTTATTTATCAGACAGAGTACAATACGTTTCTTACAATGGATTCAAATCCGAAAAGTACTGTGCCTTGTCTGGTGTCCACAAGGCTCGAATCTTGGCCCATTACTCTTTCTGTTATTCATTGATGATCTATGTGATACAATAGATACTCACTGTTTGTGTTATGCTGATGATTATTATACTGATTGATTATTAACGAGGACAATTGTCATAACCTTCAAACTCAACTGAATGATGTGCATACGTGGTGCAACAATAATTATCTTTGTCTGAAAATAAATAAGTGTAAGGTTGTAAGTTATACGAGGAAAACAAACTCTTTTGAGTATCCTTACGAAATTAATAGGTCTAGATTGAAACGGTTGAAAAAATTCAAAGACTTAGGGGTGATTTTTGATCAGAAACTCACCTCTACTGAACATATAAAATCGATCTTATGGATACATAATACACAATTTGATAGACTGTAGCGATATACTGGAACAGCTAAACTTTAATGTGCCATCTTATCCCACTCGCAATGCTGTTACCTTCAGAAACACACGAGGTAATACAAATATCATGCTTAACTCGCCTATTTATGTAATGTGCAATAGCTATAACTGTATTGCAAACATGTGTGACATATTCAGTTGTAGCATTAGTTGTTTGATTGAAATTGTGAATTTGCTGCCATAGGATAACCATGTGATTAGCTATAATTTCGTTATTTCCTATATAATTTTGATCTTCATTTAGCTATGCTTCATCATATTCTGTAATATTGTCCTGTAAATGGGTAACTGTTGGACAATAAAGCTACTATTATTATTATTATTATTATTATTATTATCTTGTGAAGTGTCATTAGAGGTAAGTTGCTAGTGAATCTCAGCCGATAATATTAAGACGTTCCTGAAATATCGTTCATTGGAGTTTTACCCCGAATTCAAATAATGTCCTGTATCTCTGTAAAGATTAGGCAAAACATATTTTATTATATTATATATATATAAACTCACCTTGACCTCCTCTCTCTATATATATATATATTTATTGATAGACGGTATAAAGTCACCTCCACACCGTTACACATGTAATACGTTGTCACCTCATATATCCCCATTCATTTCAACACATTAGCCAGCAGATGTCATCAGAAGGCCATTCCCGAAAATTTCTCCGGAGGCCACTTTGACCACCCCATACCTCCAAAAAAGTTTTTTAGTTCGAGAGTTTAACGTCAGTGTTTGGTGGCGTTACATGTCCATATATACGATTGATACATGTATAACGAAGTGACTTCCGTTATTCAGAATGCATATTAAGACCTCCAAATTTTGGCAACACTGTAAGCCTATGTGTTATTATTTCTGAAGCTCGTTTCACGTCTCATCAGTATTGAGTCACAATATTCGTGGTACATACAAACAGGTATCCAAAAAAATTTATATTGTTTCAAAATAATGGAGAAATGAAGGGTAGAACTCAACGAATTATGAAAATTAGTTTTTTTTTTGATCTGGTTCCCACGAAAAGGGATATCCTGTAATGTTCAGGTCAGATCTGTGCCTCAAAGTTCATAAGCAGCTGACTGGAAGTGAAATTGCTCCTGGCCCGAAACAGGAAACCAAGTTTTTGCACTTTCAGCATATAATCTCACGTGATTTTCCCAAGAAAGGTTATTGCTGATAGTAATACCAAGCATCGAAATGGATGTCTTCAAAGGTATGGTTACTCATGACAAGCTCATGTTGCTGAGCTGAGCATGAGAGCGGGCCAATGCTGCTTAGTGGGCTTCCTGTAACGGCGATTAACGAGGTAGCTGGCAAGCCTGCCACTGCAGAATATGGTAGCGAGTACATTATGCTAGCCTACAGAACACGACCGGAAAACTCTGGAAGAGAGCTGATGGACGGTACCTGGAAAGGGTGTTAGCCAGCTCTCTCAAGTGAACCACATTACTCATTGAACACATATTGGGGCTTGCTGAAAGGTACCATTAGGGACTAGTTGCTGACTGCAAACGTACCCACCTTCTATTAGTACCAGTACCAGCAATAGTAGTCAGACGTACACAAAAAGCCCAGTCAGCACATCCTTTAGTAGTCAATTTCGAAATATGTCGAACAACTTTTCGCAATAGAAAGACAATGAGAACACTATGCGGGTCCACGAACTTTGGAATTCTTTGCTCGAGGAAGTATCCATCTCCCTATCCTCTTCTCTAGGTACAGACGATCTTTTCGAAATATTGCTGGGATTTCTATTCGTGCGCTCTAAGAGATGAAAAACACTACGCAATGTCAGACGTGAGAAGAAACAAGGTGAAATTGGAAAAATTGGACCGATTTACGTACTATTCCGCAGATCTTTAGATCATTCAGCTCTAGATACTGACAATGGGTTGACCCAGCTCATCATTGAACATCTCACCAATTCTCATTTCGATAATATTCAACTCATCTATGGACCCAATTCATCAACGACCAAACCAATCAACACACCCATATTAATCCATGGCCGATCTCGACCCAACTCATCATAACACCCTCGATTACACCCCTTTTATCAACAACCACTTCGTCATCAGCCCAACTCATCGATAATCCAACTCATCGACGACCCAACTCATCGTCGCACCAATTTCGCCAATATGCAACGCTCCAACGAGCCGACTCATCAATGACCCAAATCACCAACTACCCAAATGATCAACTACTCACCTCATCAACTAACCAATTTCATGAATACACTTTCCATCAACGATCCAACTCATCAATTATCACCCAACTCATCAACGACCCATTTCATCAATGAATCAACTCATGAATAAACCAACTCTTCAACCAAATTCGTCTTCGTACCCATTTCATCAACACCCGACTCGTCAACGAACCGAATAATCAATGACTCGACTAGTCAACGACTCATCTGGTTAACGATCCAACTCATATCATCATCCGTGAATTAACAATTATTGTGTTCTCAGAACTAAGTATTTCAGCAATCAGAAAATTATCTAGTTTGAAGGGGTTTATTACAGATTTTTCTCAACATTCAACTTTTTTATGAATGTGATCAAATGTTCACCATAGCTTGAATGCATTCATCTTCAATAACCCGATGGATCGAGAACGAAGTACAACTAAAATACTATTGGGACTTCTCACAGGGCATTGTTGGCTCAACAAACACATTAGTACGATAGGCCTGACTGAAGAACTGCTGTGCAGATTCTGTCAGGAAGAGGAGGAAACAGCAGTTCATATACTTTGCCACTATTAGGGCTTGTCAAGACTAAGGTTCCTTACGCTGGGTGAGAAAAAACCAAGAGCTCAAAGTTACACAAGGTATCTGAAAGCTTACCTATAGAGTCTCATAGAGAAGTCGGGGCAAGCCAAAGAACTCTGAACGATTTCTAGGGCACACATAATAGATCTGAAAAAGTCGCGTTGTGGAGGCAAATATCCCGATGGCCCCACTCTTAAACTAATCTGAATCTAGATCTCGAAAATTCAATTGAATTATGATCATTGAGAGAACTCGAAGGGCTTCGTTTCTCAAAGGAGTTGAATCCCTTTTTCTTCCTCTTTGAATATTGTCACATAACTTCTTTTTCCTTCTTCCATCTACTCGATCTTCAATTCTCCACTCGCGATGCAAATAAAATGTCGCCATTATCATTGGTCAGTTTCGATCAATTCTAAGGTGAGATCTGATGCCAGCTTGTCCCAATGACTATTTTAGTCATGAAGTATTGCAATTTTCTTAGGTGTAGATATCTTAAAAATCCGAACTCACCATCACTGCTTTTTCACTGTCGATAGTCTGATGCAGGTAAAATTCCTCCTCACTGCTCTTGCAGAGTATGTTGATATCATGATTGAAATCAATGAATAACAAACAGTACTTCTGTAGAATGTTGACGCTGAACGATGTGATGAATAAAGTACCTTTCGTGAGGAAACTGTGATGCCTGAATGTTGTATTTTGGGAGAAATGGATGAGTTCCCCAGCATATGTTTGATCTAGAAAATAATCATATCGTGAGGGTATGGAAAATGTTGTACAGTAATGAATATTTCAAAGCAAATGATACACAGTGAGAAGTGAATGGGAAAAAACATGCCAGTATGTAATAAATACATACTCCCTGAGCATTATCACTTGATCATACAAATAATTTCAGTTTTCTTTGAAGAACTAGGTGAATTTTCTCCATTCATTCATTGTTCGACATTGAGTATGTAATTCATTGGGATTGCACATGTGATCTCAGGTAGTTTACATGAATTGTGTGAATGAGTTTAATTATCAGAAATACAGCGTATTTCAACAGCGGATTCATCCAAATGCACCTCATATTCCAGGAAACCAGTTAATCTCAATGTTTTCACGTGTATTCTCTCAAGACGCTATCCTTGGGTGCACCTGCGCTGATGATCTCATTTGCAATTCGCATCTTGTCGTCTGATGCACTGACATCACTGCTTCTGATAAATTCGGTGTCGAATCTCCATCGAATTGAAATGAGGTGAAGACAAAGTGATTAACAAATGATTATTCAAAGGTAAAAATATATTTCCCTGTTCAATTTGCCATTGTTGGTTTCATAATGATAGAAATTATGATTCAGACCAGTATTTCCATAGGAAAATGTATCAAACTTACGATGTCATCGACCAAACTGTGAGATGTTTTCCGGTTTGAATTCGTCGATCAAATCTCATGTAAATAGATGTCACAACCAATATACCAGGAGATGGTGAATGGTGACGTTTTCTCATTCAATACTACATGCCTCCTCAGCTTTATGATAAACCTCGAAATATGAACAATATACGAGTTTCTGGCCGCCGCACGTGTGCACTCCATATCGAAAAATTCTTTTTGTTTTTTGATGAATTTTCATGTTTTTCGCGATATTATACTGCCTGCCGTTGTGATATACGGAACTGAAGCGCCAATATCTGATGGTATGCGATGCCCAGCGGCATATAGGGCTCAAAGGAGTTACGAAGAACTGGAGAGTTGTAGTACCTGAAGTAAACAAAACACCCCAGAAAAATTGGCAATCGCCCCTCGTCTGACCAACAGTGGAAAATTTCGGAAAACCCCTGTGAAAATTTTATACAGGTTTTACGTGATTGCGAGCTGCATCACCAGGAAGATACTTCATTAGTATAATAATTATCTAAAAGTATAGGTTATTTGACATGTACAACAGGATATTGAAAAATAGAGACATGCATGACGAAAGTTTCAAAAAATAGTTATTTCTGTAACTTTTGTCATGCATGTATATATTCTGTAAAATGTTGAATAACCTTTTTATAACTTATTTCAGAAAGGTATTATCTTTTTAGTGGCATGGAGTGTGGTATCACGAAAATCCTGTATTGAATTTTCACAGAGCTTCCTCGAAATTTTCAACCGTTGGTTAGAATTTGTGCGCATGCCAATTTTTTCGGACTGCTACTAAAACCTCAAATCTTCATATTGGCATGCAATTAGAAAACGAGGAAGTTTCCTTTGAATTTCTTCAGTTTTTCGTAACCGTTTTGAGCCCCTTTGGCCGCGGCGGATCTGTTCCATCTGATAACCAAGAGAATATGTTCTCAGTAATCCGCTCACAAGGACCTCTGGGATACGCTAGTCGACCTACGAAGCGCTGCACTCAAAAATGACATACAGAGGACAGTTGTTCCATAACTAGCTTGTGGTTTGGATGGCTCGAATTGGTGAATTGTAAGAAACATGCTGTAGGTTGTGTTCCGATTCATCGGACTTGGAATTCTAATATGTTGCATAAACGACAGGGAGAATTCAACAGAGAAGACATGCTTTTTCAACAGTACTTCACATTGTAGAAATTGAACCAGTTTTTCCTACCTCCATTACGAGCAAAGGGCATCTCAGGAGGAATACGTTTCGAAGAGGAGGCAGTGTGATGATATTTCTCTGAGAGGTGCTGAAACATCATCAAAAAGGCAAAACTACAACGATATCCCTGTATTTCAGATTGTTGTCAGATATCACTATATAAGAGGACGAAAAATCGAGACGACTGATATTCAAGAAAGAGCCAGGCAGCAACTAACAATATATTTAGCAGTCAGTGACACAGTGACAGTAGTATACCGCGTGTTTCAAATTGTTCAAAGTGAAAGTTATGACGAGTTGAATGAATCCGTTCTGAAAAAATAATATGAGTGTTCACTTCTGCCCATGAAAAACGTGACAACATATTTCTGACAATTCGCCTACAACTACCCCTGTGACAACGAATGCATCCAGAATGCAAGCAATCCTCAAACCCACTGCATATATAAAACCCTTCAATCAGAAGCAATATTGTTTTATAAAAAATAATATCCTACAGAATCCCATCATTTCATTCGGATTGTTGTATATTCCAAACTAATCTACCATCTCATTAGTTGAGACGTGGAACTAAAATCGGGACAAATATGACTTCCGAAGGTTCATCAATTTACCTACTGTTTCAACTTTATTTACCTGAATATCCGTCCCCAATATCGACTCGTTTTTCTTGATGTTCAACGTAAATGTAGTCATATTCATCAAAAGTCACATATTTTATGTGATTTGGATATGTTCCGAGGTTCATGGTGTATCCTACAAAAAATGAATATAAATTAAAATTTTAGAAAATATCAGGAAAAATACTTATTCACAGAATAGCAGGATGATGCTATCTTCACAGGTGAAGTGACAGGTTGTTTGTCAGAATTTTCGTTTAAAGAATTTCGGGTAGCTAGGAGAATTGTGACAACTACAGTTTATTTTATTTTGATCGATTAAAATATGTGATTGACAATCTTAATATCGGAATGGGACATGGTAAGTCTAAGATTTTCAAGTTTTGAAAAGGTCGAAAACGATTTTATAATATGATGCATGTACAGAAAACCTATTCCATTCACCTTCCAGATTCTCAGTATCGGATTTTCTCTTAGCTTAGCGTATTTGAGGGCATAGACAACTTGGACTTCGATCGCATGTATGTAGGTACATGAGTTCATTCCTTGACAAATCAACCCAATTCGTAATGAGTGTGGAATTTAATGACCAATCAAGTATGCACTGTGTAACCTTCAACTTTTGAACGATCGCAATAGCACCTGGACGCCACTTCGGAAGATCTTTTCAATTTTTTATTTTCAATTGCATTTTCTTGTTGGACCCAGCACTGGATCCAACGCCCCATAAGTCGAAACTTGTGCGGGGTTAGGAAAGCATACATCTACAAACATCCATGGCCTAACTGGGATTCGAACCCATGCCTCGGTGAGAGTCCCCATACGAACTCAGCGCCTTCGCGCTCTCGACCACCGGGTCAATTGGAATGGGTAATTGAGCTACATTTTATTCAGAATACTAGGAATATAACCTTCAGGAGATGCTGAAATATGACTTCTTTGGAATACTGGTGGAATGAGGAACCCAGCGAACCTACTGATCAGATCCTTGTTCTCAGTTTGTTTGAGGGTTGCATGAAATCAAGATGTGATCCTAATGATGTACTGTTGATTTATTGTCACCGTAATAATTGCTCAAAATATGTACTGAACTCATTTTCATATTTTGTTGAAAACAATCCAGAGCCAGTTTTTGTCACACCTAATATCTGCCATTTCATGACATTATTGTTTTACAGCCGCCACTTTGTTGAGCTGGAATCAGCCCCGACATGTTTTTCCAAATGCAACCGTATGACTTGTGACTCGCCCCATTGGTAAGCTGGTTGAAAGAGGAATCCAGCGAACCGATTCAATTTCAGTGGGTAGTTTGTTCGAAGGTTGCATAAAATCAGTGCATAATTTTGGAGTTCAATATATTTCCAGAGTATTCTCATGAAAATTTCGATTTGTAGCGACTCAATCAATTCAGGCATTTTCACCAGTTTGCAATAACGCTTTCTCTCGAAAAAAGAACACGGCGAACATACTAAATTTCTTTTGGCGGCTGTAAAACATTAATGTCATGAACTTGCAGATATCAGGAGTGACAAAAACTGGCTCTGAATTGTTTTCAACAACGAATAAATTCACCGAGAGCCAATTTCTCATTGATGCGGTGCACGGTCCTTCATCATAATTAATTATACGAGTCCTTCAAATCTCATCAATAATTCCACGAAAACTTGTCCATTCAGGAAAAAAATCAATACAAACCGATTGATAAAACCACAAGTCCTTCAGGACGAGGGGTTTCTTCTGTATTCTTCTTCTACGTATGATATTCTTCAGGAATCTCGGCTATCATTCCATCACAAGCACACACACATTTTACTGAGAGAATTGTCTATGATTTAAAAAAAACAGCGAAATATCTGGATTGAATAGACGCCAGAGCAATTTATCTGCTGAACTGAATGGATTGATTTTGCTAAAAGAACTCTATGAGATTCAAATAGAATGTTGCATTGTTCAAAACCTGTCTGGCAGAAAGAGATATCTAGCTGTCAGAATAGGTTGACTGATTCACAATACTGGGATACCTTGTTACTACTAATAGATCGTCGAATCGCTGCAGGAAATTCGTATGTATTATTCTAGATAGATTATTTTGTTGTCATTAATAGATTGTCGAACAACCTTAGTGGGGTCATGTGTATATTGTATCCTGGTCTCTACCTGAAGAAAACCTTTGTTCGAATCAGTTGAAGTTTCACCTACCTATCCATTGAAGAATCCATATAGGAAGGAAAAAATCTTGGACATCGATCCTTAGTGCCAGACAGTATCTAAGACTTTTTCGACATTCATCATAACAATGAGTGTATTTGTGTCGATCGAAGGCCTCTTTTACCCCGGGAATAATTCCAGCCCAGACGTTTATTTTTGGGGATATTGCGTATGATCATCTCGAAACAAGTGTGGATTTGCATTGTCCCAGTATTTACAGTTATGCTTATTTACAAATTCATCAAGAAAAAAAGGTGATTCATCACTGAACCAAATATTTTTCGTTGAATTCGGGTCATTTTGAATTCTCGCAGTCATTATTTCACAAAATTCAATTCTCCTATCATAGTCATCCTCACTGAGTTGCTGAAGAATACCCATTTTGTGAAGAAAGAACTTGTTTAGTTTCAAAACTTCGTGTATAGAACCAACTGAAATATATAATATCTTAGCGACTTTCGAAATTGAAGTAGTAAGCTCAACGGCTTTGTTGCACACAGAACCGGTCTCTTCAAATTTTTGAACAAGGCCGGCGTACCTCAGTGCTTCGATGCTTCAATATCGATTCACGTCGAGGTAACGATCGTGGGTTCGAGTCCCACGAACGCAGACTTATTCTGATGGCCTAAGAAAGTGTTTGGGATCACACGTTAAAAGGTAAGGCCCCCGTCATTCCTTGCTCGCACAAGACTTTCGAAGACTTCTGAGGGTTGCTCGTAAGGGGGCAACCGAATGACGGATAGAACAATTTTAGAACAATTTTAGAACAATTTTTTTTTTAGAACATATCGGTGACTCACATTCTGGCCTGTGGGCCTTTCATTAAAAACCTGGACTGTCCTAAGAGAGTACGAGAACACCTATTTTCAGCAACATAAATAATAGTAGATTGTTTTATTAGGATCAAAAGTGACACTTTGTTTGACAAGCGAATTTTGCATTTGCGAGGCGGAGCGTTTAGGGAAGCCGAGCGAAAGCAAAATTTGCGAGTCGAACAAAGTCACTTTTGATCCGAATGAAACATGCTATTTTTTCTGCAACCGAAACAATTAACTCAAATAAACATGTGAAGTAACCACCAATGCCGTGCCATATGTATGCAATGCAACAAATATTGACAAATAATCCATGTAGTGAGAATATTCTACCTGCATTAACAGCAGGTTAGGTTTTATAGGATGTTCGAATCGTAGTTTCAATATTAATACAACCACAGAGTGACATATTTTTGTATGGACCAGGTGCTCTAATGGCAAATACCGCGCCAGTGCTATATAGGAACAATGATAATAGTGATTATTTATTCCTCTCCATACTACACTGTATTTGATTTGATAATCAAATGAAGCTAAACAACATCGTTGTTTGAGACAAAAAAACGATTGCTTGCCGTGATTATTCAAAAACAAGTTATCCATCCCGAGAATAACGAATGAAATACAGATCAAGCAAGTATTTGAATCTTGAAGGCTTCCCGGATCGAAACAACAATACTTAACTGAGATGTTTATAATTTCAATACTAAACTATTATAATAAGGTGTATTTATATCTCCAGCATGGGTATGAAATGCCAAATCTGCTGAAATCGGAAACAAATCAGGTATGCGTCTCAACCCAAATAACCAACCGTCACAATGTTGTTTATTCTTGATGAGGTCCAGTACATCCTTTTTAGTTCCAAGGAGCTAAAGTTCAACTTTAGCTCCTAGGAACTAAAATTCAACTTTAGCTCCTAGGAACTAAATATGTTGCCTAGCAACATACCTATTTTTGTGTCAGTAATAGAAACGTCAATTTAAGAGCTAATTTTGGTATCAAAATGGACGACTTTTGTGTCGGTTGCAGAAAAAAATAATTTCAGTTCTATCTTGTGAAGTGTACAGTAGTGTACACCATTACGATTTCTATTACTGTCAGTGCAACTGACACCACTTGACAAACAATTCCAAATAAGTACAAGGAATAACTAATTCAAACAACGAAATAGCCACAATGCTCAAAGTGGATTCTGATCAATGGTTTCACCATTATATTTCAACTGATGCCAAGAAGCATTTGTGTGCTCTTATCTCACTTGAAGCTGAAGCAGAATCTCTGTGTAAAAAAGAAACATAAACATTTCGTTATTGAGTCAGTGGTAGCGGTTCCATAAATTTTTGCATTTCGCTATAATTCATTTTCTTATTGTCCTATTTTACGAAAGCATAATCAACCAATTTCAGTTTTCTGGTGGTAGGAGGTGCCATTTAAAAGTATCATAGTAGCTAGGGGTGAGGGGATTAGGTTTCAAACTCCCTCATCAACACGTGTTCTTGAAAGTAACCAAACCCCATGCCTTATTCCGAATAAACCATCGGACAACAGTATCAATATTACATATATCTCAGAAAAAGATATTCACGATGCTCTCATTGAACTTGATTAAAAAAAGGTCCCGGACCAGACAGTATACCACCGTTATCTATAAAAGCATGTAGGTCAAGCTTAGTGCATCCTCTGTACGTATTATTCAATAAATCCTTGGTTTCCGGAAGATTTCCGTCAAAATGGAAAATCGCACGAGTCAAACCAGTATTCAAATCAGAAAATCGGACAGATGCATGTAACTACAGACCAATTTCTTTATTAAATATATACGGTAAAGTATTTGAATCCATTATCACACAACAATTATTTTTTATATCAAAAAATGGTCTCACAATTAATCAGCATGGATTCTTCAAAAACAGAGGAGTCGTGACCAATTTGGTACCCATTTGTACAAGAAATCTTCGATAACATGGAACAGGGAGTTTAAACTTGTGCGGTGTACACTGATTTCTCAAAGGCCTTTGATAAGGTGCATCACCCTACCCTTATGGTAAAGCTTTCTAATTTCGGAGTACACAGCAATCTGTTGAAACTCCTAGAATCGTATATCACTGAGAGATATCAGTACGTAGTACTGAATAATGTGAAATCTACCAAATGTCTATAATCACGTCCGGGGTTCCGCAGAGCTCACACTTGGGCCCCATTCTATTCAGTATATTTGTTAGTGATGTTGAACAATGCTTTAATTTCTCAAATTTTGCTATATACGCCGACGACTTGAAAATTTATAGTGAAATTGCAGTACAAATAGATTATTTATCAATGCGAGCAAATGTTATAATGTTCTATTCTCTAGATCTCAAGACCCTATCACTGAAAACCTATTTATCAATAAACAGATAATATCAACAACTGAAGGAGTTCGAGATCTAGGAGTTATACTAGATAAAAAATAAACTTTCGAATCACATATTAGAGCTGTTGTTAAAAAAGCACTCCGCACTCTGGGATTTATTCTGAGAAATACTAAAGAATTCAAAAATCATTCATCAGTTACCACTTTATATAAATCATTAGTCAGGCCTATCCTTGAATACTGCTTTACCATTTGGAATCCCGTGTATGATAAATATGTGAATCAAATTGAACATGTTCGAAAAAATTGGTCAACAATTTGAACTATAGATTCTTCCGCTTCTGTCACTATATGAGCTATGAGAGCAACTTGCGTTTCTATAGAATAGAGAATCTTTTCATTAGAAGAGACTTCGTTGAAATATTATTCATTCACAAGATCTTCAACAATCATATTGATTCAACAGCATGAACTGGATTCCTGAGCTTGAATTGTAATCCTACTCACTTTCTACCCACTTTCTTTCCCAACTAATTATTATAGTAATTCACCTCTAATAAGATGTATGAACTCGTACAATACAATTTGCCGCTCTAATATTGATATATTTCACCTTGATATCAAAAGATTCAAGAAACAACTGAGAGAATTCTTGTTAAATTTTTATAGCATTACTTGAATATAAAAATATAGAAATAGTGCTGGTACTGGATACTTAAGTCATATCGAAATTGTAATTTTCCAGTCTGTGTCAAAATACTATACCTATGTATATTTCATATGTTGATATCGTATATACCGACGTTACTGTTGTTTTCTTCAGATTGTTATTTTTGAATGAAAGTCATGGAATAGGTAGGTACTTAGTTTTTAAATGATAGTATGTAGGTGCAACCCATGTGAAGACAATAGTTTTGTATCACTGTCTTATCCTGTTATTGAAAGGACTATTTATATAGTTCCTCTGTTGGATAACCTTGCTTTCTAAATGAAAATAAATAAATAAATAAATTCAGACGTGTTTTCTGCCTACGGCAAATCGTCCTTGCTGAAAGAAGTTATAGGAGTGGGGTGTTTCGAAATAAAGGCACCTTCTCTTATGATCGTGACGTTTCACAAATTGAACAGAGGCTTTCTAAAGTCAATTTATTGTCAAGGAAATTTGATTGAATTAAGTGTCGAAGATGTCGACTGGGTGTTTTTGATACTTGATTGAAGAAACTATAAATGTCACATCCCTTAGAACCAAAGCAAGATCATCTCCTCTGAAGTCCATGAGTATTTTGAATGGCTCTTGCGATAGGTGTCGAACTGAGTAACATCATTTGACAAAATACAGATATTCGTACTGCTTTACGGCACGTCCAAAAAGATTTCCGTCTCTGGTAAAATGATCATGAGACTCGCTATTTATAGCCCAATATAATGGTGTTTCCACGTAGAAAAAAATCCAAGTGGTCGATTTCTCAACGGTCATGTTTGTTTTTCGGGGTGATGAATTCGAATCTGAAGTTTGCAACCGAAATTTCCAAGATATTCGCAAAAAAGCGAAATGTTCGCTCTTCTTCCAGTTCATCGACCGTAAGTCGAAAACTACATTATATAAAGAAAAACACTCCATAGAAAGTTGACGTAGATATTTTCATATATAAAAGTTCTTGCACTTCTTGCTGATAAATTCAGGACTTATGGACGAGGAGCAAGAGTAAGCTAGACATGGACCAAATTCGCGCACTTTGCAAAAAAAACGTTCTTTGTCATTTTTCGCAGATAATTCAAAATTCACGTATTTTTCGGAGAAATGTATGTGATGTTGAAATTTGTGTAAGTTTCCCTCTATGCAGCTGTGTCTGCAACCGTCGCCCAAGAATAGTCCCTGTCAAATAACCTTAACAGAAGCCGTCTTGACAATCTGCTGAGGTAACAATGTGGAATACAAAGCAGAAGACAACGCAGATGGACTTATTTCAACAACAGTCATTGCATTAGCAGAAGGTAAGGAGATGGTATAGCTGTCGTAGACGCGGATTTCGACCTCCTAGTCCCCTTAGTCAGTTACAGACTCTGTTCAACGTATTTTTTTAAACCTGAAATGGAGAAAGTACCCAACACGCTTAACCATCAAAGCATTACCCTCAATCACGATTACGCACATATTATTCGGTTATATTGTAACCGGGTGTGTCACAACGTCTTCCTTATTCAGCCTAGGAAAAACAAGAGCCCTGAAAATCGTCAACAAGTTTCTCAACAAACCCCAGAGTATTCAATGACCCTGAAGTAGATTTGGGTGATCTCATAGAGGCAGTCTTTCATTCATGTCAGGATCAACCGGAGCCATTGTCCGATATGAGATACAAGATGTTGAAGACATCTGCCCAAAATTTTGCGTCAAACATTGCCATTTTCTTTGAACAAGGGCCCTCGAGCATTCATTGCGAGTATATTTGCAGGTGCAACTATGGAAAGGACACCTTCACGAATACACCTGGGAAATTGAGATGGAGTAACACTATCAACGGCCTGCAGCCCATTCCTACAACTAACCTCCCTACTCTTGAAAACATACTCCACCTTATGTCGATCAGTGCCGCTGCATAAAGAATTGCGGCTGCAACAAAGCCAATCTGTGTTGCACGAAGATCAGGATCTTGACGATCCAAATATCGCTGACGTGTCATCAATCACAACATAACCTAGATGTTCCGCCTTTATATACTCTCGAAAGCATTAACTCAGTGAAATCACACTTCCATCAACTTGAACCCAATCCCCCTTCAAGTTAGTTAGCTTCCTTATCATAATGTTCATGCATTTTTCTTACAGACTACCACAGAGAGGATAGGGGTTACCTGGACCAGAAATATCTCAACCATGAATGTAGTAATAGAGATGGACAGAGCAATCAACATTCTCATGTGAAGTCATACAATGGCTAATTTTTTGTAGCCATAATGTTATTCTTGCTGAGTCAAAATTCAAGAAGATTTCCGTTTTTAGTGAATAGGAGTTCCAACATGGTTGTAGTGCAAGGTATTCACTCATAATGTCCGTTGGAACAATATTAGTTGAAGTTGATTAGGAATTATCATTGGAAGGGTGCCAACATATTAATTAATGAATTCATTCATTGATTTAGTTCCTAGACCCTACATTCTATTTCTTATCAAAGTGAAAGTCAGATAAAATCCTATTGTAGTCCATGTTATCTCAAAGTGGAGTGAAGTAGTTGAAATATGATAAAAACTCTCAAAGTCGTCTCCACAACGTTCAATTTCAAATTCAAGAAGGGGAGTCGCATGTTTCGGACCCAAAATGCATTCATCATCAGCCAGAAAGAGATTATTCCACAAAGAACAACGAAACGGTAAGAAGGTGGGTATATCAGGTAAAACAAATAGCAACTCACGTGGAGACGAAAGCAGCAAAAACATGGTCTAAATGTGCATGGTTAAATAGATAATAGAACATGTTTATAGTTTCAAATAAAAATTGAAAATGAAGTGAACAGGTATTATCATTCAAATTGGGGCCCTGTACCCCAGATATTTGCTCAACGACCCCGTACATTCGGTAGCAGTAGGCAATCACAGAATGATTGAAAAAATCCGACAGAAACATACTGATTATATTGATGAAACTCAATAGATTTCCCATATGAACATCTCATATCTCAAAGATGTCAAGTCAAAACCCATAACCTACAGCCAACGTCAAAACCCTAATTACAATGTAAAGATGGAAGGTAGCGTAAATATGATCAATAATATAGTATAGAAACTTGAATTCAGAATTCTTGGTTCAGAGACCGAGGTAGGAAGAACAATTACAACAGAAAATTCAGGAACATAAAAAATTGAACCATTTTTGAAAATCGAAATGAGTTTGTTCGTTGAGAGATAACACATGTTTATCCTTCAATGAAGCAAATATCTGAAAAACTTCTGACAAATTCAATAAATTGCCATCATGGCAAATATGTAAAATATCCAGATCATTATTCAAATCAGAGGAATATTGGGAATTGAGGATATGGTTAGCAAAAGAACAAGAAAGAAGGAACAGTATTAAATTCATCATCTCTGTTGGCGTTTTGAATTCATCTATAATTAAATACAAAAAGCTCCCACAAAATGTTCATAAAATGAACAGAAATGGTAGATTCAGGAAGAAAAACAACTACTTTTCTGGCTAATGCCACGGAGAACATTGAATGAAATCTTCCCGAAATCTAAGCATCAACTTGTATAGACGAATATTGATTCAAGTGATTCTTTCCTGAATGCCTATTGATTCCGATCAAGCCAGGTCACGCTAGATACCGACAGACCGATTTCTAGCTCATGTTTTTTAAATCATTTGATACTTTCTTTATGGACAAAATTGATACTGTTCGATGAAGTAAATCTCCTTCAGGATTTCTTGAACAATCTACATCCGGCTATCAATTTCACCATGAAATTAGCAGGCAACAATGTTCTTCCATTCTTAGATTCACCTATTAATACAGATAATGATGAATTCAGTTTTTCCTTTCACCGTAAACCGATCCTCACTGGTACCGTAACCCCCTTTTCTTCTTGCCATCCTATCTCGTCACAAGGCTTTGTCTCAGATCATCTCACATATTTCGTAGTCACGAGCTTTTAAAGACCTCGCTAGTCAACTGATGCAAATCTCCCAATATCCTCGTCACAAGGCTATTTTTGCGAAATTCCCGAACAGCTCATAGTCGTGAGCACTTAAACACCTCGCTAGTGGCGATTGATGCGAATATTCCGAAGTTCTTGCCTGAGGGCATTGTATGAGAATTCCTGCATGGGATATCTTCAAGAACACGCTGAGCTCATCCTAGGCGGCGGACATTTGAAGGAGATATAGCGCTTTTGGCGACCTCTCAAAGAAGTTACAAAAGTTATCACAATGTTGTAGTATGATATCTTCGAGATATCTTCAAGTCCTTTTTGTGCTGCCTGGAATATAGAGGGGAAAAAGTCGCAATTTGCTTGGAATTTGAGGATTTTATCGACGGCATATTACATGAATACGCACATTGGCCTGGATTCAACCATTTTCATACCTCTTGTAGTTTCCAAGATCTCAATCGTGGCCCTCGAATCTGAATTATCCAGTAAAGAATTATTCATTCAGCAGTTTCTTTATTGTGTATCCAAAATATTTGTATACCTCATTCATGGAAATGAAAGCAATCCATAGCTGATGCTCTTGATATGTAATAAAGTCATAAGAAAAAAAAAATTAAGAAGTGCAGAAATTACGCAGTGTTTTGCGAATATCTCGGAACGCTCCTGCAAATTTTATTCGCAGATTTCAGATTCGAATCCAGCGCTCTCAAAATCCTATGAATCAATAGAAAAACCGACTACTTGAGTTTTTACCACGAGGGGGTTTCCATCGTTATTGATTTCAATAACGGTAGTATCTCGAACTCTGTTTGAGCCGTTCTCTAATGATTTGAAGCCGTTTTTTATGATAGCTTTCCTTCAAAAATTGGAATTTCGATGAAAATAAATGAATAAATGAATGAATTCGATGGAACTATACAAGAAGTGAATATAAAAAGTGAAGCTTCGATTTGGTGTCTTTGACATCAATTATATAACAAACTTAATAATATGAAAAGAACTTATTTTATATCCGATACATCAGGACTAGTACGAACCGTCAGAAGTCTCATTTTTATGATCAAAAGTCTTGATAATTATTCCAACAATCAGAAGATATATCGTTCTCGTTAATTTACTGAATCTGTGAAACCTCATATGAACTCTGATAAGCTGCGAATCTTGAATGACTAATCAAAATTATTTTGTGTTGACTTTTTGAAATACGTCCAATTAATTCTGATTAAGATTGATTTCCAAAATATCATACCTGCCGTTTCAACGAAAAAAGTTTCTGTTTCATTCCAATCGAAGAAGTTGACGATTGCTGAACCATTCTCATTAGTGAAGGTCAATAAACGACTGCCATGTTGATCACATTTTGCGGAGAATACTTCATTCGCATTTGTTCCAAATGGTACGGTCTTGAAATAATTCAAGTAGAATGCTTGTTCTGAAAGGGTAATGTTCAATATCTCAATATATCTATGTTGCATTATGATACTTACCATCCAATGATTGATTTATTGCACTAGACATATCCAAGAGTCTCTTGTAGTTGTTAGAGAAATCATTCAATATTTCAAGATTTGTTATATTATTCAGGAGTTCAGAGATGTTGAGACCATGGAATGTTTTCTCGCAATTGAAGTTTCGCATAAATACATCACTGAAATTCATGGGGGATTTGACATAGTTCGTAACATGTGTGTGTGCCTGAAAGTAAATGAATTCATCAGTTCTGAATATAGTAGGAGTTCCAGCTGCAAAATTCGATCTAATAACGAAATGGTATTTGTTCCAAAGGCATACAGAAACATTATATTTTATCGAACGGCTCCTGTGCCAATCACTTTCCTGAGCAATATGAATAAAGAATTGCATCTTCTTGTGGGATAATTTGCACATGGTTTCGCAATTTTGTAACGAGAAAGGCATTATGTCTTTCGAAATAAATTGAATTGAAGATCTCAAAAACCTACCTGTGCCACCCCTCAATCTTAGTCAAATCCACGGCACACCGTTTTATTTGCTGGTATACTGCTGGACATAGTTCCTTTATGTGATAACGAGTTGAAACAAGAAGATAATGAGAGAGGATAATGTCCTGTACCCGAATTCCCAAATGTCTCGCGATTCAAACTGATCTGAGCTAGTGACAGAGTGTCAATATATCTGAGAATATATCGACCCTGTCGAAGAATAATATCCGATGAACCAGTGTTAATCTTACATGGTGCTTGCACTCCAACTATTCAAATCCACATTTTGGGCTCAACACTGGTTCATCGGATATTATCTTGAAACAGGTGCGAAATATTCTTTGAAATATAGATTCTCGGCCAGTATCCTAGCTCAGTTTGAATCAAGGCCCGTTTGGATATTCGTTGAGGATGAATTATCCTACTTATCTGCTTCTTGTGACAACTTGTTCTCACATGATGAAAGTTTGTTCGAAACAATGGCGGCAAATTGAACGGTATGCCGTGGATATGACTTAGATTGAGGAGTGGTACTGGTAGGTTCTTGAGATCTACCATTCCATTGATATCAGATGACATGATTTCCATCCCTTAATTTTGAATAATTCTGCTCAGGATAGTGATTGGCACAGGGCCGTTCGATAATATGAAATCATCTTTTTTCATGTCTTCAGATGACGGTCGAAATTTGCAACCAACTCTTGAACTCGGACAGTTGAAAGTATGTCAATCAGTTTGAATCCATCGATACATCGAGAATCCCTCTAGAAGAGGAAAGATACTGATAAGTAACCGATGCAATAGTTCTGATGAGTATATAATATATTGGCCCCACCTTGACCTGTTCGTTGACAAGTTCAGTGATATCTACTTCATTTAGCAATTTCTTAACTTTCATCGCTTTGAACTTCGGCATTTCAGTTGGACCTGGATTGAAGGATTTGTGACCAGTTATATTCTGTTGAATATTTTTCAACAGAACGAAGTTTTTTCTCAAATTTAGATCGTTCAGTTTTCCCATCAAGCTGAAAAAAAATATAAAATTGAAATTTCTCATTCATATTTCCTGTCATGGATGATAATAACATTCCAATATTCAACAACAACAAATTGTCACTTAATGTAAATAAAACAAACTATATTGCCTTCTCTGAAACATCCGCAGATCGTCCTCACTCCAAAGAAATCATGTGTGATCAGTAAACATTTTTTTGTTTCTGAAATGTTTCAGAAACGTAGTATTGATGCATGAAACATTGCATTCAAAGTTGCCTACATGTTCCAGAAACGTTCCAGAAACATTCCAGAAACTAGAGATGTCCGCCCTCAGGAATGTTTCATGGTAATGTTCCTAAATAATGTTTCGAATACGCAAATTGAAACATTTTGGAAACATTTCTACCATGATCATATCCTGTAGGAATGTTCCATGCAATATTTCATAAATATTTCTTTCGTTATATTACATGAAATGTTTCAGAAATATTCGTGAAACCAAAGATATTTGCCCTCAAAACTGTTTCATGAATGATGTTTCGAATACAAATGCTTGAAACATTCTGGAAACATTCCCAATATGATTAGATCTTTAGGAATGCTTCTTGGTACATTCCATGAATATTTTTGAAACGATAAATTTTCGCCACCAGAGATGTTTCATAAATAATGTTTCAAATACATATATATGGAAACATCCTGGGAACATCCATTGTAGAACTTTCGGGAATGTTTCACGAAACATTTCATGAATGTTTTTCATTCAACAATATTACTGTTTATGAAACATTCCCATTGAATGTTTCAGAATGAAAAATACCTACCAATATCGCTGGAATATATTCATATTGCTGGTGAAATAAAAGATAATAGACATAAAAAAATGGATTATATTGCTTATATAATGATATATGAAAAAAGCAGTTAAAACAGTATCATCAGATATTTCACATAATCACGACGTATTAGGTATGTACATATATATCAAGTAATTTAACATCGTTATTCACATGTTGAGTGCTTCAATATTTTTCTTCGGTTACATCGCAATTGAAAGCACTATTCTTGTGCAGCTTCTAAGTATGATGAAATTCTCACACTCCATCCTAGAACAAAAAGTATCATTATGAATATACCCATCATGATATCTAATAATATTTGATATTTCATCTGAAATTATGGTTTTTCTATATTCATACGTACCTCGGCCTTGTCCATGGAGCCGTTGAATACATTTCAAAGTCCAGCCACATCAGGGGATAATAAAAAAATGGAGTCGTTTGTGTTGTTTGTTTGGTTGCAAGTTTTGATGTTACTTCACATGGCCTGAATCACCTAAGAGGTCTACCCGTACGATTAAATAGTAAACACTCGAAAATGTGTTTGACTTAAGTGAAATAATTATATTTTATCACTATTATAAGATATTAGATGTCTTTTGCTTTGCTTGGCTTGAGACAACAGTCGGAAAGCGAAAACAGCGAAGCCTTTCACCAAGGAGAAGGAAATTGAATGCGCGTGCGCGAACGCTTAGAAACGAAGACGGGAACCCGCGATCGATTACCGAAGCGGCCGAAGGCACTAAAGCGGCGGCTGTAGAGGGGAAATGCTGAATTGCATCATAATATGATAAAATGCTTGGTCAAAATAGACCATGTAATAGTTGTGAAATAATCTAATTAATTTATTAAAATTCGGGTTATTTTGAAATATTCTTAAATTAACCAATTCAAGTTGCATGTCTTGGAATATTGTATAGGTAAGTAATTCCTAATAAATGTGTCAAAATGTCAATAATTTGAGGAGCCTTGGAGTTTTTCGAACATATTCCTAACGCATTGAAACATTCCTGAATCAGTATTGAAAGATATGTTTCAATTGAAGTGATTTTGAAACGTTTCATTAATTAATCATTCAAGTAATTTTGGAATGTTTCGGAATATATCAATTAAAGTTGTCTTGAAATGTTTCAGAAATGTTGCAATGATATTGAAATATCCCTGGAATGTTCCTGATGAATGTTTCTATTATTCAGAATGAGAGTAATATCGAAATGTTCCAACCATTTGAAATTCAGGTGATTTTGAAATGTTCCTTAATCAACTAATTTCAGTTGTCTTTTGATATTGCAGTAATCCGTAATAAGAGTATATTTGGAATGTTTCAAAATTTCTATAGTTTGATGAACCTTGAAATGTTCCAAACATATTCCGAACGCATTGAAACATTCCTGAATAAGTAGAAAATGACATGTTTCAATTATTCATTTTTGAAGAAATTTTGAAACGTTTCATTTATTAATTATCCAAGAAATTTTGAAATGTTTCGGAATATATCAGTTGAAGTTGTCTTGAAATGTTTCAGAAATGGTACAAAGATTTTCAAATATTCCTGGAATGTTCCTGAAAAATGTTTCCATCATTCAGAATGAGAGTCATATCGAAATGTTCCAATCATTTAAAATTCAGGTGATTTTGAAATGTTCTTCAATCAAGCAATTCAAGTTGTCTTGAAACATGGAAGTAATTCACAATGAGAGTATATTTGGAATGTTTCAAAATCTCAATAGTTTGTGGTACCTTGAAACGTTTCATACATATTTCGAACGCATTGAAACATTCCTGAATAAGTAGTTACTGATATGTTTCAATTATTCACTACCAATTTCTTTTTTGGAATGTCTCATTCATTCACTTCTCAAGTAATTTCGAAATGTTTCAGAATATATCAATTAAAGTTGTTTTTAAATATTTCAGAAATATTACAGTGATTTTGCAACATTCCTGGAATGTTCCTGAGAAATGTTTCCATCATTCAGAATGAGAGTCATATTGAAATGTTCCAATCATTTAAAATTCAGGTGATTTTGAAATGTTCCTCAATCAAGCAATTCAAGTTGTCTTTTAACATTGAAGTAATTCGCAATGGGAGTATATTTGAAATGTTTCAAAATCTCAATAGTTTGAGGTACCTTGAAACGTTTCATACATATTTCGAACGCATTGAAACATTCCTGAATAAGTAGTGGATGATATGTTTCAATTATTCAACATCAAAGTTATTTTGAAATGTTTCATTCAATCACTTCTCAAGTAATTTCGAAATGTTTTGGAATATATCAATTACAGTTGTTTTGAAATATTTCAGGAATATTACAGTGATTTTGCAATATCCCTGGAATGTTCCTGAAAAATGTTTCCATCATTCAGAATGAGAGACATATCGAAATGTTCCAATTGTTTAAAATTCTGGTGATTTTGAAATATTCCTCAATCAAGCCATTCAAGTTGTCGTGAAACATTGAAGTAATTCGCAATGAGAGTATATTTGGAATGTTTCAGAAAATCAATAGTTTGAGGTACCTCGAAACGTTTCAAAGATATTTCGAACGCATTGAAACATTCCTGAATAGGTAGTAAATGATATGTTTCAATTATTCACAATCAAAGTTATCTTGGAATGTTTCATTCATCCACTTCACAAGTAATTTCGAAATGTTTCGGAATATATCAATTATAGTTGTTTTGAAATATTTCAGGAATGTTACAGTGATTTTGCAATATCTCTGGAATGTTCCTGAAAAATGTTTCAATCATTAACATTTTAGGTAATCTTGAAATATTTCATAAATGTCTCATGTTTACTGGGTATAATCTAACCTCTGCAATACAAGAGACTGACACTACCAAATACTTGGGCATCATTGTTGTTGTTCTAAAATTGTTCTATCCGTCATTCGGTTGCCCCCTTACGAGCAACCCTTAGAAGTCTTCGAAAGTCTTGTGCGAGCAAGGAATGACGGGGGCCTTACCTTTTAACGTGTGATCCCAAACACTTTCTCAGGCCATCAGAAAAAGTCTGCGTTCGTGGGACTCGAACCCACGATCGTTACCTCGACGTGAATCGATATTGAAGCATCGAAGCACTGAGGTACGCCGGCCATAATTATTGACCAAAACTTAAAATGGGACTATCATGTAATGTATATATCAAAAAAACTCAGATTGTTGATCTATAAATTCTTCCTCCTCAAGCAGTTTCTCAGTATAAGCCTGCTTATAACATTATATTACAGTTTAGTAAAATCTATTCTATGTTATGGAATCTTAGTATGGAGCGGCATGTATGACACAGCACTAAGGCCCTTAAATGTTATACAAAATAAAATATTGAAGATTATTTATGAAAGAGACAGGTTGTATCCAACTCATTCACTATATAATGAAAAAATTCCTAATATTAGATGTTTATTCATTTATACAGTATGTTGTCACCTGAAAAATCATGAATCCCTAAAAATTCCTATCGATCATAGTCCTGACACTACAGCTGTATCTAATATGCATATTGGAGTTGATAAGACGAACAGTGAGTTTTTCAAAAATTGTGTGAACTATTTATGACCCAAATGTTACAATACTCTACCGTTAGATATAAAATTGTTACAAAAATATAGATTCAAAAAGATCTGCAAAATACACATTTTCCAAAATAATTCGAAATTGTATAATAATATTTTCTTAGGATAATGTATATATTTTTAGTTTCTCTGTATACTCTAAAATATGTCATATAAACATAATATGAACAGTTCACCTCAATCTATTTCACTAAAATATTCATGTACAATTCGAACATTTTCATTCAAGACACATACAGGTGTGTTCTCACCTAGGTGTCATAATTCAAATATATAGCTATAAGAATGCAAAACATATTGTAAAAATATATTATATAGATATTATATCCAGATAAATGAATAAATAAAATAAATAAATAAATAAAAATATTTCGGGAATGATGACTATTGCAATCAAACTATAATGCACTCAAGAACAGTTTCTTTAAAATTCATGGTGGTAGTTCATTGGTGCAGATGCATACAACATTTCATTCATATCCGTTCAAGATATTTATTCACTGAGGATACCAGATGATTTTGAATTTATTCAGGAGAGTCATAGATGCTCTTGACAGAGAGTTCTTGATAATTCCATCAAAACTAATTGGAAAATCAGTAAAATTCTTGCAACATTCAAGACGCCTAGGTCCATAAAAGTGAGTTATAGTTCAGTCATTGAAGATCAAAAATAGGTGTTACCTGGAAATAAGTTCAGGAGTTATATCACTTCGCAGGTTGGTAGGTTTGGATGTCTAGGACTAGAATTCTGAATATGCAGATCTCTAGACATGTCGCCGGCACTACCATCTCGTCAAGATGGCATCCAAAAATATAGTTTTTCGATTTCCAATGCGAACAGTGCATTTTGCGAATAAAATACGTGTTGGGAGAAAGATTGTAGAGCTCTGAATCAGTTACAAAAAATGTTTCCGGCTTATTTCTGCTGAAGTGAGCCTTTTACGCTCAAGAGCTGACAACTCATTATGTTAATTTCTATTAACTGTCCCTATCTCCATATATGCGTATAAACTCATCTCATATAATAAAACAAGCTCAAAAATTGGTTTCTCGTTATATTTATGACTAGAGGAATCTTCCTATGGAATATGTTCCTAGTATATTTTTGCTAAGGTGAACTGTTAAGGCACGAATGCCCTCGTCAAAGTGAAAATTTTTCGTAAGTTTTTTGTAGAGGCGAATTTCGGAAATAATATCAGTATTATCGGTCCCAAAATCTCAAATTCTGGGAATTTATGAATATTCATCACGAAACAGTGGCATGTCTCCAATTCAATGGATCTATTGATTCATGAATCAATTCATGTTAGTAATTTATGATCAATCGATTTCGATCACAAATGTTGTACTTGTTGCCAAACCTCCCAAGGGGTAGAGTACACGAAGTTTGTTTCAACGTAGTTTCTCCATCAGGCCTAATCTACTTAGGTACTGAAATTAATTTTGGCAAAAGCCAGATAGACCTGGCGCTTTGATTTTCATATCTTCAACAGGGACAATGATTACTTGAGCTTCTGATTCGATGTCAATTTTCTTCAAGTCATCGGATTTTTGTTCTGCAGTCAATGAAAAATCATCAAGCAGCGAATGAAGGTTTCCTTCATGGCACTCGTTCAGTGTCACTTGGCTGATATTTTCCCAAGTTTTCCCATTGCAGACACCGCAAATCATTGGACATCTCAATAAGGCTTTACCTCAAGCCGCCTTACACTCACGAGATGAGAAGCAAGTAGTGCTTTGGAAGCAGAATCTATTGAAGAAGTTACTGGGCTCTGGCCACTTGTGTTTTCTTTTAACTCCATTCTCCAACTACTTTCGGACAGCCACGCGATAGTTGAACCTCATAGTATGTTCTTAATGAATGCTGTCGAGCAGCTGCGCTTGTCGGTGGCGAGGATGCCAAATTGAATCCACTTTTTGATAGCTACTTCACGAACCACTGGTATCGATATTTATCAAGATTGATATGATTTGTGTTTTTGGATCCATACAGTGTAAATTGGCCTCATTGCAATAACTATTTAAGAAGTTCCTCTATCCAAAGAACTATTTGCTTCCTCATCTTGTGAGTGCAAGGCGGCTTGTGGTGGAGAATGTAGATGCAGGAGAGCAAGATTTGAATTCGATGATTTGCGGTGTCTGCAATAGGAAAATGAAAATATCAGCAAAGAGACACTAGACGAATTCGATGGAGTATACCTTCATTCGCTGCTTGATGAATTTTCATGAACTACAGAAGAAGAATCCGCCGAGTTGAAGGAAATTTACATGGATTCTGAACCGTTTTCTCCGTTGAGGATATGAGAATCAACGAGCCATATCCGTCTCGCCTTTGCCAAAAATAATTCAAGCACCTGAGTGGATTAGTATTCTCAAGAACTTATATCCTGTGAAAGATTAACAAAAACTTCAACACCTCATTTCTCTGCCTATCCTCCCTAGGCACGCACGATGTTTCACAAACATTATATGAATTCCCTTTCGAGCGCTTCAAGAGATGGTGTGAAAACAAGTACAGCTCTTTCAAATTGAAATCAATAGATTATAATTCGTTCACATGAATCAATTAATCAATCGATTGATTGAATAGAGGATATGCCACTGTTTCTTAATAACTATTTATGAAGTCTTGGAATATTACATTCGAGAACTACTAATACATATATTGTTTACGAAAATCGCCTCCACAGAAATCTTTTGCAAAAATTTTCATCTTGCGAGTGCAGTTTTGTCTTAACGGTTCCTTTTAGCAAGAATATACTAGGAACATATTTTACAGAAAATTTTCTCTAGTTAGCAATCTCTGAATATAACAAGAAACAAATTGAGTAGTCTGGTTTATCATAAAAAATTAATACATACGCATATATGGAGATAGCTAGGTGCAGTTTATAGAAATTTACAGAATATGTTGTCATTCAATCAGCTCTTCAGCCTCAACAGCTCACTCCAGCAAAAGTATACTAGGGACATTTCGTGTAGAAAATTACATCTCCTTCAATTCTTGTGTCAAACTTTTTTTTGGAGAAATTTGCAAAAAAACATTTTCGAACGCCCTCTTGGTAAAATGGCGGCGCCGGGGCGGGTCTTGGAATGTGTATTTTGTGAATTTCAGTTCAAGACTCCCAAACCCATAAACCGACAATGAATCAAAACTTCCGGACTCATTTCCAGGTGATAATCCCCAATGACGCCCAAAATACTCACATGCTCTCGACTGCTACTATCTTGTGATATATAGCTGGTATTTTTATTATGCTGATATGCTTGCTGTACCACATCATTCCCTATAGGGTGCCACGCCCGGTCATTCATAGGCTCGTTTGTGTTTCTCATAGTCAGATTATACAAAACAAGAAACCCGAATTTTTCCTGTTGAAACTGGCAATTCCTTGAGCAATATTTGTCCCTCTCTCTGTCTCTGATAAACTCATAGATATTTTATGAAGGTTCACAATTCTTGTCAAGTTCTCATCATCATTTTTTTTCTGGTCATCTAACTACAAGAATAGCTGCTGTTCCGTAAACTTCTGCCTAATATTTTCAGATTCATATGATGTATATCAAGCTAGAATGACATGGTATTGGCGAGATAATAATTGGGTTTTCACTGGCGTTTTTTCAATAACCAGGAATCATATTGAACTATTGAAGGCTTGGTTCAAGGACAACGCTAGTTCAGTCAGAATAGTTTTTTTTTCCGCAGAGACATATTTCAGGTCTGACATATTATTTGTTTATAGTTTTTCGCTCAAAGACAACCATAATAGTCTGGCAAGAATAATGAATTCTCGAATGGAACTAGTTGGTTTCGAAACATATTTTGAATGTTTTTGATGGTTAGTTGAGGCTAGATGAGAATTTTCAAACATGTAGAGACCACCCTGAAGATTGAATGATAGCACATGTTTGGTCAGAAATAATTTGACACTTGCTGCCGCTTCATTCATGTCACGTGGTATACCCAGCATAAAAAGGATTATTTTAGACAATTTTGTGAAAGTTTGTTTCAGAGTCAGCTGACCGAAATCATAAATGTGCGGCTGGCTTCTGTTGTTTGACTCCGTTTATTTGTTGTTTCGTTTTCTACCAAGTGCTGCCTATTCTCTGCACTTCCTCTCACCATCCTGATGAGGGCCGAAGCACGAAACTCGTGTATACGGTTATTGGTTTGTGAGGGATATGTCCAATTATTTCTTCCTAGTCACTTCAGCTCACACGTCACAGTTTCCTCGATAATATTTGCATAATTACATATATATACAAAATAACGAAGTTGACAGTTGTTTCTGATAGAAGTGGCAACACTGTATCGATAAAAACATATCGGACGAATAGAGAATGTTCAATTATCAGAGCATCTCAATTCTCAATATGTTGTTCTTTCGTTCTCCAGATACTTCTAATAGGCCATTCACCGTGACCCACCCTGTATATATGTCTGTTGTGGAAGGCTAATAAACAGACCACATCAACTCTAGGCACCAGTGTTTCAGTAGCTAGTTGATGATTCCGGCCAACCCAACCCAATCCTCTTTCCCATTCCGATCGTGCCAATCTCCCTCGTCAATAAGAAAAGCGATGATGAATTCTCCTCAAACAATATCATCCAGGAGACAATCACCTTCAGAGGCTAGAGGAGGTTCACCGTCGATAGCCAGAAAGAGACCAAATTCCTCAGTTGCCTCTACTTCACCAAAGATCTATGCTGAGGAGAGCTCTTCGAATTCTCGTCTCTGAAGCTTGATCTCCACTTGGAAATTCTGACCTCACACTCATCTCTACAACTTGCCCATTTTTCATTCCATCAATTGCAACTGCTCTGGCACTCCCACACTCAAATGGCATTACAATTCAGGAGACTGGGAGAGTCTCCGCGTGTTCTTTCCAAGTTTCCTTGGCACACAATATGTTTCGACCCTGAAAATTCTTCACAGTGTGCTGAGGAAATAACACGCATGGAATGGACACATTTTTACTACATTTTTCGAAACTATCATCACAGCCCAAACCTTGTTTCAACAAAAACCATTTTAGAGCTGTTGCCATAGATCAAACAGCCTACAATCGCTGTCGCAAAAACCCCAACCTCGCGACTAGAGCAGGATACGTTGAAACCAGGAATAACTACAGCCAAATAATAAATGCATCGAAAGGAACATACAATGCCAAAATGAGATCGAAACTCAAAGATTGTCCCAATGGATCCCGTTCGTTTCGATTCCTTGCTGAAGCAGTTGGAAGGAATTTTGCCAATAGTATATTTCCACCACTCTCCAAAGCTGACGGAACTCAAGCAACAACATCGCAGGAGGAAGCCCGAAGCAGATATTTCTGCGGGATGTTTGCAGCAAACTCTGCTCAATATTCCACCCGTTGAAAGTCGAATGCTCGGAATCGTCTTCTGTCAATGCACTAACAGACGCATTTTGCTTGGTCCCAAAACGAATAATGGCAACGGTCCTGATAGAATTCCACTTATTATTCTCGAAAAATGTGCACCACAATTGACACCTATTCTCTGCAAGTTAGTCACCATCTAGTACAAAGCCGGTATTTTTCCATCATTCTGGCCAACCGCCCTGTTATCAGTTTCCTCCAAATTGATGGAGGAAGCCATCAACATTGAGCAAATAAGATATCTGGAAAGCTCAGGAACCATCATGATAGACGATATGGCCAAAGATCAACTACAGATTTACTTGCCTTCGTCATCCATGTATAGCAATCTACATCAGAAAAATATGGGGAATCACTAGCTATGTCGTGAGACATATTTTGAGCATTAGACCGTGTTTGACACCAAGGACTCCTTGACAAACTACGAACATACGGCTGACCACCTCAGCTATGCCATCTACCATCGAGTTTTATCTCACGCAGATCACTCCACGTGATGGTGGTGTGTGTATCGTCTGAGACCTTTACCATCAAGTCCGGCGTTTCACAAAATTCCATTTTGGCACCAACATTGTTCCTACTTCATATCAATGACCTGTTGGGAGCAACCACAGTTCAGCAGATGATAGTACCCTTCATTTCGCGTTCTTTTCCAGAATTCTCATTTCTTTCAAGGAAACTATTAACTAGGGAAAGCATGTTATTGCAGTCATTGATGATCTTACTAAAATCATTGCCTGGGGCATTCTCGATCTTAATGAAAACCTAGTAGGCGACCTAGTGCGAGGAGGTATAATATTGTCTGTTCATTCAATCAAAATATGTATGCCTGTCAAGTGGCGAAGAGGACGAGAAATTGGAAAGATCTCATTTGTTTATGTCGAAATAGACCATATTAGGTTGATATTCTCTTCTTCTGTTTTTCTCCAATATGTACTGAACCACAGACGTGCTTTCCATCATTGACGTGATATTTGATACGAAGGCTATGAAGAATATTTTTTCATGAAATTGAGATATCGTTATCATGAAATTATTTTCTGACAGTTGTCATCAACTTATAACTTCGTCTTTGTGGATATGTTGAACTTTGAATTCGTATCCTCGAAAATTACGATTATACCTAATTATTTCTTCTTGTATTGGTTTTGTATTGAAGTTTGTTGATTGGTTTGTGAGTGCAATTGTGTTATTTTGCAATGTCATCTGAAAACTTCGCACTCCAGGAGGTGCAGGTGTAAAATGGTCAAGACATGGTTTCCCAAATCCTTACTGTTGTGAATTTGAGCCTCAAATCCTGAGGCATCAATGTGTTTATGACATATTCATTGGATTCCAAGGTGAAATTTGTTTCTTGAATCGCATAATATTTGTAACTTAATGCATTGATATTTCAGGAATGGGAGTTGTTGGAGTAAGCGAACATGATACTGTATGTTTCTAACATTTTAAGGGAACTGTTTCTTGCCAATGGAATAGGAATTGGTTTTGGAAGGAGGGTTCCGTTCCAAGTTTGTTTGAGGTAGGTATATATGAATAAAATGATATTTAACAAGTTTGTACCTATACAAACATTCGGAATTCGGAATATGATGCTGAAGAAGAATTCATTCCTCAAGGAACACGACCTGAAGATGAAGAAGCATCTGAGGAGGAAACTGGCATTTGAACAGATATTATAGAATGATAATGAATAATAATGAATACTGTCTGTAGGTTAATCGAGGAGGTGGTATATTCATTATTCCAAATTTTTTGGGATTTTCTCTCCTCGTTTCTATAAAATAAAAATATGAATATTATTTCAATATACGTGTAGTAAGGACAAATCAGATGATTTGCCCCAAAATGTCACTGCGTTTAAAGAATTTTCCTATCAGAGAGCCTAAAAGAAAAATTCACTAGCTTGTCAGTGACAATTTGTATTGAAAAAATTTTTGGAGAAGGGAAATAAAGGTATATAGAAAAAATATCAAATTTTCACTTATCTTTGGACGTTTCGGGACCGGTTCTGCTCCCGTTTTCAACATAAGAAGAGATTATTCCGATAGCGAAGTCGTATAATGTCTTGAAGCTTTTCAGTTTTCAATGACAATTGGTGACGTTGGCAATCAAATGAGTTACAGGATGTTTTCATTAATTGATCTTGAATTTACCATTTTCATGTTCAGATTTTAGTAGTGAATACCATGTTCTGTCTATATCAACTGAACAAGAAGCAATGTTATTGTCTCCGTTCAGAAGAATGCAAGCAGATTCCTTGATTTTGCTCTTCTGGTTGTTATCTTCTTTTCCAATAATTTTAATATTATTCCAATCTGCCATATGTTGTCCGTTTTCAGTAAGGATATGTTCAGCTAGTTTCGATTTATCGATGTTTCTTTTCTTTATATTGTACTTATGTTCCTTCGTCCTTACTGAAAGAGGTCTCTTGGTTTCACCTGTATAAAACTTTCCACAAACACAAGGTATACTGTAAATACAATTTTTTGATGATTGTTCTTCATTTTTCGGCTTTGTTTGAGTTAGAATTGATCTCATTGTATTTTCAGTTTTGAACACAGTTTTCACTTGAAATTTATCACCAACACGTTTTATTTTTTCAGATATGCCGGGAATGTATGGTATTATATTTGTCGTTATTGATGGTTGATTTTGTTGTGGTTGACCCTGTTTGTTTTCAATTCGAATTGAAAACAAACAGGGTCAGGTTAGGTTAGGTTAGGTTAGGTTAGGTTAGGGGAGAAAAATCAAGGAATCTGCTTGCATTCTTCTGAACGGAGACAATAACATTGCTTCTTGTTCAGTTGATATAGACAGAACATGGTATTCACTACTAAAATCTGAACATGAAAATGGTAAATTCAAGATCAATTAATGAAAACATCCTGTAACTCATTTGATTGCCAACGTCACCAATTGTCATTGAAAACTGAAAAGCTTCAAGACATTATACGACTTCGCTATCGGAATAATCTCTTCTTATGTTGAAAACGGGAGCAGAACCGGTCCCGAAACGTCCAAAGATAAGTGAAAATTTGATATTTTTTCTATATACCTTTATTTCCCTTCTCCAAAAATTTTTTCAATACAAATTGTCACTGACAAGCTAGTGAATTTTTCTTTTAGGCTCTCTGATAGGAAAATTCTTTAAACGCAGTGACATTTTGGGGCAAATCATCTGATTTGTCCTTACTACACGTATATTGAAATAATATTCATATTTTTATTTTATAGAAACGAGGAGAGAAAATCCCAAAAAATTTGGAATAATGAATAATAATGAAGTTCATTCAAGATGATGACACAGTATAAATTATGAAGTCACTTATTGGTATTGAATATTCCTGTTGTTTAATTTGAGGCGATTATAGACACATCTCAATTGAGTGAAGTTAGTGGCTTCAATAAGATGATTTCATAAATATAATCATTTTTAAGATGAAAAAAAATATTTCACCTGAATACCTCTGGTACAATTTATATAGTGTTTTCAAACTTACCTGCCAATACATCTGTTCAGCAATAAACAGGGTATCAGAAAAGAACAAACTTAGAATAAAAATTGAAATAATTCTTCATAATTATATACAATTTATCGAAAGAATACGAATGTATTGCCATTCCTACATGTACAAGTTATTTTCCATTTCCAATAAGAAAATTCTAAATATCCCAGCATTTTGACCAAGAACCCTGAACAATAGGAAACCATATATCTGAAGATAATTCCTATACAATCTTTCTTCTGAACATTACTCACATAATGATTCCTAATGTGATTCTTTCACATCAATTTGTTTGTATCACTCATAGTTTTTCGTTTTTTATCTGAAGAGCTATTCATGTATACATGTACTCTTTGCTGTAGGTATAGGTACAGGGTGATTCACCATAAATGTCCCCCCCTCTAGCTCACTTATTTTTGAACCGTTTCAAAAATTTGAAAGATAATCTGAAATGATTTTTCTGAAATTTTTTTCCCGCTGCATCAGAAAATACAGGGTGCTCGGAACAAACGATCTACAGAGTACTAATTGATTTTTTAAATGGAACTAGTGGTGCCCGCGAGAGTCTCGTTTTCGAGAGTCTCGCATGGTCTCGTCTCGTTTTCGAGACAAGACTCGAGACGAGACTCGGACAAGACGAGACGAGACTTTTATTGTTCTCGTCTCGAATCTCGTGCAAGACTTCTCGTGTCTCGTGCGAGAGTCTCGCAGGTAAATATTTCTGCGTGGCGCGACTGCAGACTAGAGAATTTCATTCATAATACAACATATTCAGAAAGAATTCAGACTATTCAGCACAGATAGACAAAACATTTCATTCATAAATACTTCAAAAACACAATCCATGATTTAAAAAAAAAATTCATCGCTCGGAGCGCACGAAAGAAAATCCCTATAATGTTCAAAGAACATCGTGCTTTCCTAGAAAGGATAGGGACAGGAGGTATTAGTAGTTTTTTTTTTGAACTTCTGGAGATTATATGTTGTTGGGGATGCTTCCTCGGGCAATGAATTTCAGAGCCTAGCCGTTTTATGGATGAAGGAGTTTTGATAAAGTGCTGTTCGACATCTTTCAAGGTTTACAACGAAAGGGTGTGCTGTTGTAAAACGACGTAATGCGTGAAACGAAAACGGACTATTCTCTCTCTTACGGCGGAATAATGTTGGATTAAAGTTTTTGTTTTGTTTATTTGTTTAGAATATACGTGTTACTTTTTATTTTATTTTTATAACTTCCGAATATATTATAATGATGTTTTTTTTTGTTTAGATATATGATGTAAGTATGTACCTATTATGTACTCACTTTTCAATAAATAATGTTATTTTTGTTGTAATTTTCTCTTCCTACTTCTACATTATACCTAAAAAGTAGGTAATGGTGAATATCCCGTACTAGACTGGAACAAGATTATGCATGACGAAATTGCGATACATTTGCGAGACTCTCGTACGAGACGCGAGACAAGACGAGACTCGGGGCTGCGAGACAAGACTCGAGACAAGACTTCATATTCCATCGGCGAGACGAGACGAGACTTTATGAAAGTCTCGTCTCGTTGGTCTCGTGTGAATCACTGAATGGAACACCCTGTATTTTATTGTATTTTAAGATTCTTCCTGAACAGCTGATTTCATCAATGTATCACACTTGGGGTTTAGCGGGAATGATTACAGAGATATAGGGTGTTCAAAATCGAAATTTTTCAACTTTAGGATTTTTTTGTGCCGAAACTACTCATTATTGATCAAAACGGCTTCTATGTTCCCATCCCAACTTTCGATTTACTATCTAGTGAAATTTAATTGGAACATTTACAGGGTGGTTCAAGATTCAGAATTCTGGTCACCCTGTATCTGTTCCAATTATTAAATGTCAGTAGATAGTGAATAAAAAGTTAAGATACGGACATGAAAACCGCGTGACCGATAATGAATAGTTTTGTCACAAAGAAAAATCCTAAAGTTAAAAATCTCGATTTTGAACACCCTATATCTCTGTAATCAGTCCCGCTAGACCCCAAGTGTGATGCATTGATCAAATCAGCTCTTCAGGGAGAATCTAAAAATACAATGAAAAATAGGGTGTTTCATTTAAAAAAATCAAATAGTACCCTGTAGATCGTTTGTTCCGAGCACCCTGTATTTTCTGATCTAGCGGAAAAAAAACTTCATCGAAAATCATTCAAGATGATATTTCAAATTTTAAAATCGGTTCAAAAATAACTGAGCTAGAGGGGGGGGGCATTTATGGTGAATCACCCTGTACCTGGAATTTTCAAGCATAGTGATTCCGATGTTTACATGGTTTACATCACTAGTGACATGTTTTTTCTGCAAATAACGGAATTTCATCAATTATATAGTAACTTATCGAAATTATACAAGGAAATAAGCAGCCCCTACCTTTCTGCTTGGCCTGCATGTCGAAAAAGTGTAAAAGCACTGATGAGTTTTCGAAGTTTCCACAGTTCCAACTCAAATTCAAGTTGCATCATGAGTCAACCTAGTACAGCATTGCCTAAACATGTTTCTGCTTCCATTCAAGTATAGGTAGGTTTTCATACTTGATAATATCTTTCGTGATAATGTTTTATTCTCGGGTTTCAACATGACAGGATCATGAAGAATGTTTGGGTTAGGAATAAAAAATTGATAAATCAGTTCACTTGGTTCCCGTAGATGTCTCTGAACAACATATTTTCTTCATTTCTCTTCTCAATGAACAGACAATATTATAGCTCCTGCCTACTAACTACCTAACTAGGTTGTCATCTAGAACGACAATGCCTGGGGAATCAGCAACCTAGTTGAATGCAACGCCGCGAAAACTCAAGCCTGTATAATATCTAGGAAGGCAGCACTCAGAATGCCTGATATAAAAATGTATGATACCATCATTTCCACTAAGTCAACTATATCTATGATCGGTGTCTCCATAAGTAATACAATTTCATGGGATAATTATGTCAGATCCATCGCTAATGCTGCTTCACAGAAACTCGGATGTTCATTTCTTGCGGAATGCTACTTCACACCTAACAGCTTCTCATGATCCACAAAGCACAGAAACGACCTATTCTGGAATATTAATTTCACAAATGGTACTCAGCACCCAAACATACTCACTCTGATGCTCTTAGATTCCATCCAGAGAAGAGCCATTCGCCTGGTGGGTGATACCACATTCACTAACAGTTTGACATCATTGAAACATCGTAGGAAGGTCGGCTACTCTCCACTCTCTATAGATACTTCTACATATAATGTTCTTCAGAAATATTTTCAATCATTCCACGACTAGCAATACCAGTCATACGAACTCGACAAACGAAGTCAGAACATCCGTTCGTTGTCAACTTCGAAATATGTCGAACAGCAATGTATCAAAACTCTTTCTCCGATAGAACGGGAAAACTTTGGAATTAATTGCCTAAGGACCAATTTCCGAGAACTCATAATCCCCAAAGTGTTCAAAAAGAATTCCAACATCTAGCTCCTCTCCCAATCCTTTATAGGTACGCACGATGTTTATCATAGGGATTTCCTCTCGTGCTCATCATCATCTGAGGTTGCAGAAAATTATTGAGTAGGTTGTCTTCACCAGGATATATTTTTTAATATAATTGCTCGATTGTACACATATTTCGATTGTTAGCATATTCGTCATAAAAGCGGTGAAGCAAGGTAGAATCTCACTGCCATCTGCCAAGTTTATCTTTCTCTCAAACAATGTGGAAATCATTGAATACAATTTTTGCTTGGTAATATGTGAGTTGTTCAAAACAATCGTATTTTATTTATATATGCTCTCCTGCTATCTAAATACGCTTGTCTCTTGTTTGCGGTGGGCAGTGCCAAGGAGGGAAAATAGGTAAACAATGTGAACTTGTGGTGCACCCTGAAAGCGCTCAAGGGTCTTGCAGTCATTTTTTCTTCACTACTCAGCCAGCCAAGTTAAATATCGAACTGGACAAACAGGCAAACACTGTTGCAATCGTTGAGAAATTGTAACTTATATATTAATTTCATGATGGTGTTTCATTTTAATACAAAACTTATCATGAAATGTCAGCAAGTAATACAAAAACTAATGAAATGATATTCCCGATTCGAAAAAAATATCGATTTGTGAATATTAAGAACTAACTGTATGAGTAAACTACTGACTTCTTATTATTTTTTCAGAGATTCCAGTGTGCCACTAAGCGTGTGAGTATTCCAGTATTCAACATTAGTCATTATTCCTCAAGATACAGCAAAACATTGATCCCAGTTCTTATGTCAGACCTTCTATATTTGAATCGAGGATATAGTTCTACAAAACCTCTATTCTCCATGAAGTTGGATATTGGATATCACTTCCGATTTCACCGGAAATCGATTTACGTCGAGAATTCTGAAAAATTCTGTATATATTTTCACTTCATTCGATAGGGCCAACATATCGTGTTTCAATGATGTGTTAAAAGTAGGCACTTGCCCTCTCAATGGCGGTACAGGAGACATGTTTCTTGAAATCAATATAGCAACCTGATTTAATAACAATCACACGAGGCACTGCAATCGATGTTCGATGGTACGTGCGAAAATGTATTAACAGTCATGCGAACTCTTCAAGCCCAGTCACCACATTCTTTCTTCGTTGACCTCAAAATTCGTATGTCTGTAGAACTGCAAATCTCCAGAATTCTTTGCCCAAGAAACTATTCTGAAGAACTATTGATCTCTAAAAGTTTTGAAAAAATTCCAATACCCTCTTCTTCCTATTCTCCCTAGGTACTCACGTTGTTCTTCAAACACTATCGGGATTCAATATTGTGCGCACCAAGATATGAGAAACAAAAAATCGGGATTCTTTTCAGTTGAACTTTCTCTTGAAGTGTGAGTCAGTATCTACACTTATGCTTGACTCAGTTTAGTTTTCTGACGAAAAAAATCTTTTATGTAGACCAAGTGAGTAAATTGAGTTATGAAGCATTCAGGTGTAATGAAAAAGATAACCTTCAATGATTCTTCTATTTTTGATAAGACCAACGGCATACACAGCAGGACGCTATAACATACAGTGAGGACCTACAAAATCCTTTTCTCCTTCAACTTTTCAACAGAAAAAGCTAGCGAGGGCGAGTGAAATTCAGGAGAAAAAAATGGTAATGGCTGTGGTAAACTAGTCAAAAGGGTATCATCAACTTATTTTCTAGGGTCACGTGATCACTTGCCTTGAAGGCCTTTCGATTTTCCATCCAACACTGCTCCGTTTGTGCAAATCGGCCACACCGTTTCAAAATGACAAGCGTATGAAATCTCGGAAACAGTGAATAACGTTCGAATTTAATTTCAAAACAGATTTGTTTTGTTCAAATAAGTGAACAGTAAACATTTCGAGCATTTTTCAGCACTCTTTACAATCGGTACTTGAAATTTTGTTGCAATCAGTTTCATACTCAATCAAGGGGTTCAAACTTTAACGATGAATGTTTGTTACACAATAAAGAAACGCTTCGAGTTGAATTCGCAGAGTATGTTTTTGGAGTTGAAATACTCTGACAAACTCACTCTGATACTGCAATCCACTATAACTACACTTCTCGCAGATTATCTGCTTTGAAACTAATTCTATTTTCCCTGATGAATTTTCAGTTCTGATCATACGTGATCGTTGGGCTAGGATCCTGATATTTGCTGGAGGAAGAGATTCACCAAAAATGCTGTTCATGGCCAAATGGGATCATCTCTTCAGTGATGTATATATCCAACAGTCATGAAACCACCCCAATTTCCGGAAAATGATTTTAGGAATCAGAGTAGGTTGAGAACCACTTCGGATTCGGAACCAGGACGCCCAATTCACTAGCTATTCATATTTATCCTGAAAAATGTTCGGTTCTGAAAATCACCCGTATCTTACGTAATCGTTGGGTTACCATCCTGAAAGTCACTTCATGACCAAGTGGAGTCATCTCTGGTGATATACACTGCTCGCCAACAGTCATGGAACCACCCAAATTTATGAAACTATTCCTATTTTTCCTGAAACATTTTCAGTCCTGGAAAATTCATTATTGTCTCACTTTCCATGGAAACATTCACGTATTATATGTATCTGATCATTGGGTTGAGATCCTGAAATCTGCTTCAGCGAGAGATATACCAAGAACGCACTCTCTGACCAAGTTAGGTCGTCCACAGTGATATACAACTGCTGGCCAACAGCCGTGCAACTACACACATGTCCGCAAAATTATATTAAGAGACGAGTTCGATCGAACAATATGTGAATCGTGGAGAAGAAACTGAACAAACTACCTGTTTTCCTCATGATGAATGCAACTCCCTGCTTGTTCAGTGTATCATCGTGATTTTCAACCTATCTTGTCACAATATCATATCATACCATATCATATTTTCAACATTGAGTTGTTAACGTACTCTCGTATATCTTAGTATTTTCCGTTTTTTTCTGTTTCGAATCATTATTTTGAACGATTTGTGAAACAGATATGTTAACTTATCAGTCTAATGTGACTCGGGTTATTATTCAAATATCAAACGATTACAATAATATTATAACTTCACACTACATCTCATCCATCAATTCGTGCGACTATATGCAGCTGGCGCTATCAAGATTGACTAGATGTCGCCGCTGAACGTCTGCCAGAGGCCTATAAATACTGTGACATGTGAGAGGATGATTTATTCAACTTGGATAAAATCTCAACAGTAATTGTGGTGCCTAGTTGACTCAACTAGTGTTCCATATCAAGCAAAAAGGATGAATAAATGATATCTCCTCATTAGCACCTAAACACGTAGTAGTGTCAATTTTAACAATGCAGGAGCAATTCAACAGGTAGTGAATAACTCAATCAATTCCCAATGCATTCGACACTATTTATAGTGTGGAATCTACACTCTACTATTATATTGAAACTGTCAACTTTTGTGACTGTCATACTCGGTTATTGAATTTCATTCTGAAGTGATGACATTGACATTATTGCTTGGCTTGGGTCTTGAGTGGAATGTTCACTTTTGAAATCGTATATTTCAACTTTATTTCTGTTAATCAATTATATTTAGAGAAATAAATAGAGTAAGTTTAAATTTGCTTACATTGAAAATTTAAACTGATAAAATTGAAAAGATCACACTATATTATACTGAACTATGTTGAATCATTCACTCTAAAGCTTAGTGGTCTTCCTGGGAACAGGTATTATGTTCAATTTCACCATATCTTTCCACTGTGTATCTTCACACACTACTTATCACAGATTCGTGATTGGGTTTTCTCAATTTAACATTTTCTTTTCACGCTCTGTATGATGAATATCGATTTGTCATACATCTAAACAAGAAAAGAATAATATTAGAAGCAGAAAAGCTGATGGGGCCCACTCCAAATTCGGCCACGTGACCACAACTTTTTTCATGTCGAAAAGTAGTGATTTTCAACTGATCTCGGTAGGTACTTGTTCCGTGGGCATCGCCCATTTCAGTCCGAGGAGGCAGGTAACATGCACAAAAACAGCCCAATTCGGCCTCAAAGACAAAATGTACCAATTTTGAACTTATTTATCAAGGCTCGAAGGGTTTCACGGAGGACTAATCAGATACCTGATTATAATTTCAAATCTGATGCAATCACAAGATTCTATAGTGAATATATCCACAAAGAAATAACAAAAAAAAATACGCATATCATCAACTCTTTCTAATGGTCTTTTTGTATGTGATCGTTCGAATCTCTTCAAAATTCTGTGTTCCTAATGTGGTACTGAGATCATTTCGATTTTATCATGTTGTTTTTTCTGATTGAAAGATATGGTACTTCCATAATGAGGAAGGATCATATCTACCATTGAATACTTGAAGTAAAACGTATTTTAAACGTATTGGAAAACTAAACAATGGGGCGCCCCTATAATAATATATATAATCAGTAGTAATAATATAAGCACTTCAGAATATTTGGATTATACATCGATAACTTGTTGCATAATTACAAAAAGTGTCAGTTTGACAGTTGAAATATAATCCGACCGCGAAGTGGAAGGATTATTCTGTCGAACTGACACGATTGGTAAATTTGCAGAAAGTTTGAGATGAATAACCATGAAGAGGTTGAAGACCGAATTGTATTCGATGCGATTATTTTTTGAATAGTTCTGAACGAATGTCAAAATTTTCCAACGCGCTTCGTAAATTCGAAATTAAACATGGTAACTTGACTCAATTGAACGTTCTGATTGGTTTGGAATCATAAGACGGAAATAATCAGGTAAATTATCTTTCAATCAGTTTATCGTTGTGGTCCAAAATGGATATCTATCTAAGTTCATTGAAATTCATCTTCCTCAGTATTTCCAATTTTAGGGCCGAAATGGGCGTCACCATGTTCTGTTCAAAAGTTGAAGAGGCTGTTGGTCAAAAGCGCGCCGCTGTCAATTTATACAATCATAGTCAATTAGAAAATTGAATTGAATTGAATTGTTCTATCCGTCATTCGGTTGCCCCCTTACGAGCAACCCTCAGAAGTCTTCGAAAGACTTGTGCGAGCAAGGAATGAAAATGAACCCAAAAAGGATGGGTTGATCGCGCGTAGATAAGATCAGGAACAATCCATGCGATAATCGGCTTTGATTTTCATTTTGTTCGCGAGTGATTATCTAAAAAATACTTCCTTCGATGAAACATTCAAGCCGAGTAAGGTTAGATTGTTCAGAGAAAAGTATTTTCGATGGATCGATGGATCTGTGTTGAAAAATATACTTTGAAGGGAGAAGGTTCATCAAGGTCGAGTAATGTTAGATTGTTCAGAAACAGTAGTATCCTTTCGAAAAATCTAATTTTCATGAAGAAGGTTCATTAAGGTCAAGTGGGGTTAGATTATTGAAAAAATAGTCTAATTTCTGGAATATGATACAAGATATGATCCTTCCTCACGTAAGGAACGTTTCGTATCAACAATTTAGATCCGCGCACAATTTACCCATATTACCTCAATAATTATTGCCTCATATTACCTCCCTACTACCTGACAAATTTTCTGACCGCTGCCCGCAATTGTCCGTTGCCTCGTTGAAGGGGAAAACAATTTATCACGTCCTCACTGTATAGCTCATAGCTTACACATAAAACTCTAGGTCACAAGTTGCAAACACCCTACATAGAGGTTCCACACATGTAAACTACCCTGCTGACAGACACACTACCTTATACAAGTGGAGTGGTTCTACCAGTTTCATTTAGAAATAAATATCTCGTAACTGAAATTTCTAGAATGGATAAATTTTTCGTGACCAATTTTAAAAAACTCAAACTTTCAATGGCCAAATATTTCTAATCAACATTTCAATCAAAATCTGTATAATTCACTAAACAATCAATTGCCATCTCAACTAATAAATATTTGACCACGACAAAATATAGGTCAACAATATTATTTCACAAATCGACAAGTATTTGGTACACACCGTAATGATTTTGTACCTACGGGACAGACACCTAATATCAAACCACAACCAATGTTGGTTCTTACTAGAAACCCGACAGTTCAACATCAAAGACAAAATTTTAATAGATAAAACTATTTCCAAAGCACGGTCCTAGAAATTTTGTGTCGGAAGGGCTCCATAACACAGAAGAATCACAATATGATTGTCCTAATGATTACTCTGAACCTCATGACTTAGGAAATCAGGAATACATGACCAATCTGACCAATATTTTGAACAGCCAAATGTATATCAAGATTTCGATCAGCAAGATACACCACAACAAGAACTTTTATATCATGAAGATTCAAATTTTTCACAGGATGTTCCCAAAAACCATCCAACGTAGTCATTAAACGTAATCATATGAAACATGATTTACCATCTATTTTTATACCAAGATTTGAAGCAAAAGTCTTAATCGATACCGGTATCTCTCGAAATTTGTTCAGTCCAAAATAATTAGCCTACCAATTTCATCCGAATTACATAAAAAATGAAACTTTTAGTATTCAAGTTTCCATAACGAAGTATTGATCATTTCAATTTCCAGCATTTTTCACAAACAAGAGATACATAATACTGGTTTAGTGGAAGAGCAAATTCCTGTCTTTACAGGAAATTTGAACTCTTCCTTTTGGCATGCTACGGAAGTATAGATGTACAATATTATAAGTGTGTGTGTACCTAGCCTGACCAATAAAAGCATTCATTATTATCATTATTATCATCATAAGTTCCATGTTTCCGACTCCAATGAAGAGTATGGAGGATTAATAGGTATGGATCTTCTTGAACAGTTGAATGCAAACATGGATATTCATAATGACATTTTAACCACGCTAACTGTTCAAATCCCTATGATTTTTGATGAAAACACTCCTGAGCCTCCCAAATATTTCAATAAATGCCATCATACCTCAATAGTTCCGCCAATGACCCAGCAAGTCTTCAAAATCTCAGTTTGTTACAAAAATGGATTAGGTTCACTAGACTTAATCGATTTCGGAATCAAAGTAAAGTCACCAACAGCCGTAGTTAATATTCGTAACTATTTCGCAATTACAACAATGATGAACCCATATTCAACATTATTCAAGATTCTGGTGCAGGGTTTTCTCAGATAGCTCCATCGGATTGTTTTGCGGACGTTGAATGCCTGGTGGGGTAGAAATGCAGAGATGCCTTCCCGTTGAATCAGGTTCGCACCAGAAAGCGGCCAAGAAGCTATTTGTGGTATCCCTGCAGCTCGAAACCGGTCTGCAGGTAGTCACCCACTCCTGAACAACTTAGGCGCACCTTGGCGATTAGGAAGAAAACATTTGCCATTTTATTCGTCTATGAGAATTATTGCATTGATTTCGGAAGGATGTGATCCAATGTTCTGCGTGGCATATAGCCAGGAAAGTAGTTGTTTTTCTTCCGTTATCTACCATTTTCGTTCATTTTATGAACTATTGTGGGAATGACCAACCAGCCACTCCCATTTCACTTGAAATCGAATTGTTTCTTGGAGTGTTTATTCCGAGGACGTTGAACACCTCATGAGGTATAAATGCTGAGATGCGTTCACGTTGGGTCAGTTCCGCACCAGATAGCGGTCAAGGAGCTATCTGGGACAGCCCTACACTGATGAGAGCTAACAGCTTGAAACCGGTCTGCAGGTAGTCTAGCGTTTCTGAACCACTATGGCGCAGCTAGGCGTTTAGGAAGGAAACACTCGCGATTTTATTCGTGTATACGAATTATTGCATAGATTTCGGGAGAATGTAATCGTTCTCTATCATTTTATTTCATTTTGTCGAGTAACACAAGTCACTTATCATGTCAAGGTTCAACTAAAGTCAATATCCAGGAAAATTGTCAATCACTCCAGTCAACGGAGTCTCAAATGAGATCGGTTGTAGATTTGAACAATTATTTCACTTCTGGAATTTGTTCAGTAATATCAAGAAATGAGTATATACCGACAGTTTCGAGACCTACAACGTGAGTTGACTCCAGGAGACATAATGAAATATATATATGCATATTTTTTATTTCTTCTAGAAATCTTGTGAACAATATTGCTTGTTAGTGACAAACTCTGTCATAATAATAATAATAATAATAATGGTGTCGCTTCTTTGTGCACTAAATTGTTGACAATGAGAGACAGAATTATAAAGAGATATTCAGAACAGAGTAGGTATTGTTTTGCATTAAAAGCATGTATAATATAATATGACCTAGCCATATAAAGAAAGCTATTTATTTTGACATTCACAGCTATTATTATTTTATGTCAAACTAGAAGACTTTTTTTCTGCTATCCATAGTTACATCGTTCAAAACACCAACGCTGTTAGTCCAATCAGAATTGAGAGACATCGGCTAGTTTTTTCGCGATAACACTTGTTGTCTTTGACTTGTGGTTGGTCAGATTCCATGTTAGAATCTCAAGATTAGTGTAATAGTCCATCATAATGTCCCATGAGAATAGTCTCATTCATTAATATCGTACCTCTAATAGTGGAATCAGCCTATGGAATAGAGATTTAGATGATATTTTTTTGTTAAAGATCATTATGTAACACGTGTTTGTATAGTACAAGGAAAAATTCTTCCGACTATGTTGAAAAATGTGCTTCATTTATGGATCAAAATTCCTTCATCGAGTATTAGGCATTCCTAGTAGTGAAAAAAAGAGAACTTCGATTCCAGCATATCATGAACACACCTGTTTGAGTTTGAACGCGATATCTTGATTTTTTGGCTGACCCCATGTTGAAGACTGTAGAAATTGCAAAACAGGTGGAAAAAGTATTCGATGAGAAGAAAGAACATATCTCAAACAACATGATCATAAGTTTAATGTTTGAAAACCCTACCGGAGAATGTTTCTAATACCTACAATCAAAAATATCAATGAATCAGTGACACATTTCATGATGACCTTATTCATTTCAATAATCAATTGATGGAACAATATATTATACTTGAACAATAAGGAATTCAACATTCCAAATATTGGTGTGTTCAATATTCCTTTTTACGTTTTGTGCAATTCCATTATATCTCCTAGAATTTCAGAGGAACTGATTGAATCAAAATCAGGAGGACCCGCAAAAATTGAAATGACGTTATGAAATAGCGAAGATCATCAGGCACAAGAGCTGACTACTATTTTCATTATGCAGCATACTTTCGAAATCAAAAATAGTGAATGCTATCGAAACTGAACAAGAATAACATTGCTAGGTGAGAATGCTGGGATTTCCATATTTCCTAGTCAGACTGCCGAAACTTGCAAAAACAAAAAAATGTCCGTAGCCTCACCTATTTCCTGCGCCTCAAAAGAAATTCCAAATTGGGCACTAAAAGTTAGGTGTATTCACGGAATTTCGTTCTCCCATCACAGAGGGTTTCGAGAATATTTACAAAAAACCATCATCTTGGGTTCCCCTTCCAAATCAAGAATATTCTTGAATGCATTTTGTTAGTCCCATGAATGCGCAACCATGTCCCAAATCAGCCACTTACGTATGTCCAATATAGTTTTCGAGATCCCAATAGTGGCTCTCTAATTTAAATCACCCGGTATAGAATGACAAAGACAAGAATGAGTATAGCAGGTGTTGAAGTAATCTCACTATGTTTTCAGTAATTTCTGGTAGAGTAACTTTTGACCTCCATTCGGAAGTAGCATTCATAATTTGGACAAATAAATTCGAAATCATCAATTCATTTCATATAATTAGTACATGAATAAGAGTCTTAAACGATTGTGAATAACATGTTGTATGTATCTCAAGCGTATCTAGCGTTTATGGACCTACACAACGCAATTATATTTCACGCCCTCGATATACAGGGTTTCCGAAAATTATGCGCAAAAAATCAAGGGGGTGATTCTACATGATAAAATAAGAAATTCATTTCATATGTAGGTGGGTACAAAAATGTATAGTTTCCAACATACAGTGTGTTAAACATTACAAAAAGAAATCGTTCCTTTATGAATATCTCAAATATCCTTCCACCGATTCACTTGAAATTCTGCAGTGATATATTTTATCACGAGAGCCAATTTAGCCGTAAATGAATTGGAAATATGAAATCTAGTGGCATCCCGGGGGACACCCCATCGAATACTATTGTCAATAAAATGTGCGCCACTGATTTTTTCGAATTCTTCATCTATATATCCTATTGACCAAATGAAAATACGATATTCTGGGCTCTTGGATTGTTTCGATATTTTGCTTCGTTTTCGTGAAAAAAATAAATACCGATTCATTGTGTAAATTCGTGCACAAAATTCCTTCAGACTGGGATGACAATAAATATGTGATCCATATCCATAGACATAGAGTAAAAATGAAGATTCATCCTCTTCGAATAATTTTATAACACATGTTTGACACACTCTACACTCTGTATGTTGAGAGCTATGTATTATCCGACCCAGGTACAAATAAAAAGGAAAGTTCTCTCATATTGAATCACCTCTAAATCTTTTTGCGAACGATTTGTGGTCACCCTGTATGTGAAGTTTTGCTAAATAAACTGCATGGCAAAATCTATTAGTTACCAATGAGACAAAGACCTCATTTTGTCTGGATATTGTGTGCAAACATTCAAGGGGCTGATTCTATTTGAATATTACAGAAAGTGCGCATAACATTTCTTCGAAAACTTTCTCATGAAGTAGCCTTCAAAGTTGATATTTGCCTTTGCTTCCTTGGTCTAAATCAAACTTGGATCCCTCGATGCCAAATACACTTCACTGCCCTTGACCTAACCTGACCATAACTTATTCCTAATAATTTTATTTTCAATATAAAATTTAAGAACATATGGAAATATTTGGAAAAGGTTTTCCTGTTCTATCTTGATAAAAGACCGAGAAGAACATTACAAAAATTAAGAAGTTTATTCATTATGACAAAAAATATCATTGCTATATTGCATATATAAAGAAAATCGGTGGAAGGATATTTGAGATATTCATAAAAAACCGATATTTCTTTCAAAGTTCTTGAAAACTATGCATTTCCGGACCCACGAATCTCATGTTTTCTGATGCAGAATCGTCCACAGGATTTTTTGCGCATAATTTCCGGCCATCCTGTATACCCAACTATCGGTAAGTATTTGTGCTAAACATGAATTAACATTCTCAATGGATATGTTCTGAACTAGGATACTCACCCAACTCCCTTTTCAGCAGTAACACGATCGAACATTTTTTTGCCATCGATATTGAAGCTGCTATAATTCAACACTGCATTTGCCAACCAATATAGTATGTTTACATCCTGTACAGTGATATTTTTGTCGGCCTTCAGAACACCTATTGCCAGATTTTCGAAGCTTTTAGGACCGGTAATCATGTTGGGCCTGTCATATCGCATCACGTCTGAATCCAGATTCAATTTGTTCACAGAGTAGTCTCCTTTCAGGTCTATAAAGAAATGTGTCTTCAGGGAATATACATGAATAATAATTCATTTATTCAGGAATATATTCTCATCCTTCATTGTTTCTACTTAATGAAAGTTTAAGTAGATATATTTATCATTTTGTATTACTTTAACGATTATACCTGCTGAGTAAAACTAGAAAAAACTGACACGAATAGGATATAGAAAAAATGATTGTTAAACATTCATAAATGAATGATTTCTTGAATGTTTGCCCGATTGAGGACCACATAATAGAATCATAAAAAATCTCATATATTTCACATAAAATGCGCGAAGTATATGTACTTCGCGCACTGCTTCGCACAATCATGGTGTCATAGGATACTGAAAAAGAGTGCCACTCCGCAATTTGTTATCAATGTGCGTCATTTTTCGACGTTCGTAGAAAAAATAACATAATAACAGAGCCAGAGACAGAGCCAGCAAAATCTAGCCCTAATGAGATTGAATATTTCATAGTGAAAAGTAATAAGTTTTTTAGTGGTCACATATTGAAACGTCGAACAGTACATCTTCATTATAATAGTTGTATCTATGGAGAACATTCTGAAGTAGGGAAGGATGACATATTCAAGATATGGGTGACATGACATGACTTTGGGTGTACAGATAACTGGAATGTGAAATCAATATTCAGTGACTATTCCAATCTCTGAGATTTATTTTTACACAGTCATGACCTACTACTTAGAATGGCTCTCTGGATTTGCCTTGTTTGTCCAGATGTGAATACGGAAGTTACAAATGGATATGCGGTGCTCGTTTAATGTTTCGTGGTTCAAGGTATGAAGAATAGGGGTTACATATGAATAACAATGGTATATTGTTTAACTAGCAAGAAATCAGAGATGTGCCGAGCACTGACAAAAAGTGCTTCGAGCACCAAGCACTAAGACCACTTGAAAAGTGCTTCGGAATATCAAACAAAGACAAAATGCTCGCAAATATCAAGCACTCCCAAAAAGTTATTCGAGATAGCGAGCACTAATCATTTTTGAGAAAGAAGGTACCTACTGTTATGTTCACTTGACATACTTTTTGACATGATTTGAGTTTATTATGTTAACCCAGCCGCCAATCGTGAATTCAAATTTTCAGTGTAGCCATAAAAATAATTTTAATTTGATAGATCGGATATAGAACTCACATATATCAATATTACGTGCTTATTGCTCTTTCTTTACTGTGTTCGATTCAACACTGAGGTACTTTGTATGTCATCAATTTTATTTCTGTATATAATATCACAATGACTCCATTGTGTTGTTATTTCGAAATATTCTCATCGCTTAAAGAATGTCAAATTTCGAGCAATGACAGCCCTGTCTGATAAATGAGCAATATTTGAAAGGAAATCAAATGCCTTCAAGGCGAAAAAATCAAGAACGCAGCTGTCATCTGTTACAGCCGTAAGAATATTATAGTGTATAACTCGCACGGAATGCTCCATTCTTATGGAAAGTCACTATCATTTCGTGCTTGTTAAACTATATACTTTTTCTCGAAGATGCATATATACCTATGAAAAGGATGAAAAGTTCGTCTTCATGTTTCGACAAGTAGTAAGTATGGAAAGGCCTAGTGCTTACTAATTCTGAAAAGTGCTTCCGAGCATCTCAGTACTAGGAAGGAATTTTGGGGATTACTGAGCATTAGGCCTTTCCATGCTCACTACTTTTCGGAACATGATAACGTAACCGGTAGCATCATTCGAGTGCGAAATTAGCATTACGTGCTAGCTATACAATATGATTTATATACGGCTGTAACAGAAAACAGCGACATTTTTGATTTCTTCCTCTTTTGATTTTTTCTCAAGTAATGCTCATCTATTAGTCAGAGCTGTCTTTGCCAAAAATTAGACATTTCGTGGGCGATGAGTTTCTTTGGAATAATAACACAATGAAGTCATTGTGATATCAGATATGGAGATAGAATTGATGACATACAAATCACCTCAATGATGTATTGATCAGAGTAAAACAAGAGCAAGATTGTGTTATAGCCGTAAAAAAGCAATTTCGTGTTTTTGCCGTAGATAAAAGTAATCTCTGAAGGTTGGAGAAATTATTACCCTAAAGAATGTTAGGTTCCCAATCAATTATTCCTCAAATGTCTGAGATTCAGTATAAACATATGAATTCCTACCTATACTATTCATGAAAATATGATAGGTAAATTATATTCACTCACTTTGTGTAGTTGCTTCCTCCAAATATAATAGATCTTCGAATACTTGTGCTCTGTGTAGAAGAATAACTTTAGGCAATGTTGAAATATCTATGTCGTTCACTTTTTTTTCTATCAGTAGTTCTGGTGACACAATATCTTCATAGAAAACAATTTCATCCAAGAAATTTATTTTTGCTGTAACATCCTGATCTCCACTCTTACTGAGATAGTTTTGGGATATACTGCGAAGATTGACGTCATTGATGAAGCCCTAAAACAATTTCGAAGGATGCATTGACGTTATCGATTAAACAGAGTTATTCATCAACAATGGACAATCTCTGAACAACAGATTGTAAATAACAATAACAACAAAAATAACATGACTGATGAGAATGTCGTTGCTTTAGGAGATATAGGGTGTTCAAGGAGAAGATTTTATTATGTCATTCCTGAATAATTACCTTTGTGAGTTACAACAGCATGAACATAACATTTCTCTATTCTCTGGTTTCCTGACATGAGATACGAATTCGTAACTCATTTTGTGATTGCTCATAGTGGCATTCTGTTACTTCGGTAAATTATGTCATATATCTTCTTCGCCCATGAAATGATGATCGTAGTGATTCAAAGATCGGAAAACCCGTTCAATTTAACATAAAAATGAATTTTGTTTTTAAATTGTCTAGCATTAAAGGTTTTCACTCACTTTCCTGTTGAAGAAGTTTGTGTTCCACTCACAACATTTTTTTTACTTCAAATTATAGAGTAAGCGAAGTGACATTTATGAAATGAGCAGTAATCAATAGTGACATGATCACTAACAACGCCAACAAGGAACAGAACTTGGAGTTAATGTTTGGCCTGAATATTCATACTATCTGTGGTTCAGTGATCGCTCATTCTCAATGACCCTGTATGTTATTATAGCACGAAGTTTGGATGCAACTGCATCGAAATAACCTGTACTGTTTACTAGTAAATCAGAACTGAATGACGACATCAGAATATGAATTTTCATGAATAAATGATTGTATGGCCAATCGTGGTAAAACAGAATTATTGTGGAAATAAACAGAGGTCAACCACCCAGGCGTATTTGTTACATTCTGATCGTTCTGGAATGAGTCATTCGGTTTCTGAGATCATTCTCAGTTGTTGCTCAATATTTTCGAATGTTTTGCAGTTTGTTGTACGTGTTCAATGAAACAATTGTTCTCTGCTGTATCACCTCTGAGAACTTTCGAAGATGTTATATTTTTTCAACGACATCCTGCAGAGATATTTTGAAAACATCTGGAGCTGAGGTTTCCTGGAAAAACTCACGAGTATTAGAATCCACATGGGTTTTAGACCAATCAGAACGTATTCGGAAATAGGAGTCAAGTCATAATGTTTGTCGGTTACTCAACCGAAAAGATACATACAAAGAAAGACAATGCCAGACAACGAACGGTGAAATATGGAGACTGAATAGTACCATCCTGCCAGCGATGCTTCGAATTGTGCATGATTTCGAGTGACTTCGGGAATTGAAAGGATTATGCCACCAGGTGTGTGATGAGAACTTGACCTCCCTGTCGATTGATCGACGGATGACCCGTTAGCTCCATTGGCAGACCGTTGGGCATGTAACCCAGAGGTTATGAGTTCAATTCTCACACGAGGCGGTGTAGTTTTTTATTTCCCATTGTCACTCGGAATTAGGGCTTTCCATCTTTTTCATTATATGTATCTTCTCTGTTGAGTAACCGACAAACATTATGAGTTGACTCCTATGTATGATTGCCTCCGGACATTTCCGTATACAAGGAAAGACGATGCCAGAGGACGAACGGGGAAATATGGAGACTGTATAGTACCATCCTGCCAGCGATGCCTCGTATGGTGCATGATTTCGAGTGACTTCGGGAATTGGAAGGATCTTGTTGCCTGGTGTGTGGTGAGAACTCGACCTCTCTGCCGATTGATCGACGGATGACCCGTTAGCTCAATTGACAGAGCTTTGGGCATGTAACCCAGAGGTTGTGAGTTCTACTCTCACACGGGGCGGTGGGGTTTTTTCATTTCCCATTGCCACTCGAAATTAGGGCTTTCCATCTTCATCATTATATGTATCTTTTCGGTTGAGTAACCGACAAACATTATGACTTGACTCCTATGTATGATTGCCGGCGAACATTTCCGTATATAAGAAAATACAACGCCAGAGGACGAACAGGAAAGTATGGAGACTGTATAGTACCATCCTGCCAGCGATGCTTCGTATAGTGCATGATTTCGAATGACTTCGGGAATTGGAGGGATTCTGCCACCTGGTGTGTGATGAGAACTCGACCTCCCTGCCGATTAAACAACAGATGACCCGTTAGCTCTATTGGCAGAGCGTTGGGCATTTAACCCAGAGGTTGTGAGCTCGACTCTAACATGGGTTGGTGGTTTCTTTTTCATTTTTCATTGTTACTCGAAATTAGGGCTTTCCATCTTCATCATTATATTCATCTTTTTGGTTGAGTAACCGACAAACATTATGACTTGACTCCTATGTATGATTGCCTGCGGACATTTCTGTATACAAGAAAAGATAATGCCAGAGGACGAACGGGGAAATATGGAGACTGTATAGTGCCATCTTACCAGCGATGCTTCGTATAGTGCATGAGTTCGAGTGACTTCGGGAATTGGAAGGATTGTGCCGCCTGGTGAGTGATGAGAACTCGACCTCCCTGCCGATTGATCGATGGGTGACCCGTTAGCTCAATTGGCAGAGCGTTGGGCATGTAACCCAGAGGTTGTGAGTTCGACTCTCACACGAGGCGGTGGAGTTTTTTTATTTTCCATTGTCACTCGAAATTAGGGTTTTTCATCTCTATCAATAAATATGGATTTTGCCACCTGAGATCACCTGTAGAACTACTCACCTACGTCACCCAAATATGGCAAGCTACAATGAAAAAACATAGGAACTCTCTAGCTGTAGCATTAGACATGTTTGGCACCAAGGACTTCTACACAAACTCCCATTATACGGCTTACCACCTCGGTCGGTATGCCATTCAGGGGACCCACTCACTTAGTCCAAGTTAACAGAAAAAAGTGCCTCGAAGAATCGCATCCCACTCCTTGCCCCGGCCCTGACCTCACCTTTCGGTTGGGAAAAATTCAAAAATTTTCTTAAGAAGAAGCTCGGCAATGAAGTGCAACTTTGGCGAAACAATGAATTGGGACCCATTCATCAATTTCTCGACATTTGCATACGATTCCGGAGAGGAGAGCTCGACTTATTCGAACATCATTTGACTGGATATCCTTCAAATAATCGATAATCGAAGAAATCTCGACACTGGTTAGTGGACCACACAGTATATATGAAATGATGGTTTGCATACAATTTGCACATTCCGTACAGGGTGGTTCACCGTAAATATCTCCCATTGTAACATAGTTGTTTCTGAACCGATTTCAAAATTTTGAAAACCAATTGAAATGATTTTTTTAAGAGATTTTTCTTGTTATCAAAAAATTCACAGGCTGTTTATAACAAATGAACTATGGGGTAGTTGTTGATTTTTTTTTACTGGAACACTTTCCACTATCGAGTTGAGATTATCATGACGAATACAGCTCTACAGCATCTAGTCATATCATTTACACGCAGCACTCTTATAGCGATCATGCGCCAAATTGTCAAATTGTGCCAGAAATATGAATTATTTGGGTACGACTCTTCACGGCTGCCGCCTTGTGAGGCTGAGTTGGAACAGCAGTTCAGGCATGCTACTTACGTAACGTACGATTTCAATTGGTACCTTGGTGAAGCCCTTCCAGTAGAGGTTGGTGACATCATAATCTCTGAGACTTCAACTGAGAAAGTATCAGGTATAGCTGAGTCGAGTTGGTTTCAGTATAGACGTGTTTAAAAGTACTCCTAGAAATTGGTGTTTTTAAAGTGGTTATAGTGCTCGCACATAGTTGCGGTTTTTACCATTAAATAGGACTCAGTGAGTGGAATCCCTCAATATCAAAGTTGACTAATAATATCAACTGACTTTTAGTTCTCTTGATAAAACTCGTAATCTGCAATCAGGCTATTTCAGCTGATATCGTCGTTCATAGTGTACACACTTTTTATAATGCCAGTTGTTTGTAGCTCATGTGGTTTTTCGGTGACAAGGTCGAACCCGAGCCTTTCTTGCTATAGATGTGCAAAAACTTATCATTTTAAATGTGCCAATCTCCCATCGGCTTTTTGCGAAATCCCCGCTGACTCAGGAATCAGCTGGGCCTGTTCAGAGTGTAGAAGTAAACAAACACAGAATGAAATGGATAACTCTAAATTAGATAAGCTAATAACAGCGATCACTTCCATTCAGATGGATCTAAAGGAGGTAAAAGATCAACAGTCTGAAGTATTCAAATCGCTTACTTTCTACGGTGATAAGATCGACGAATTTGGGGAGCGAATGAACAAGTTTCAGAAAATTGCAAGTGATGCTCTTGGAGTCAAGGATGATGTTGAACACTTAAAAAGGGAAAGCGCTGAATTACGTGCTGAAATACAACTGCTACATCAGCAAAACCGTGCTGATAATATAGAAATTTTCGGCGTTCCAGAAAAAAAAGGGGAAGACACCAAGGAAATTCTTTTCAGAATTGCTCAGAAAATAAATTGTTCTATTGTAAATTCAGACATCATCGAATGCCACCGTGTTCAGCCGTACTCAATGAAAAATGATGATAATAAGAAGAACCCAAGAAATATCGTGGTGAAATTCTCAGACCGCCACAAAAAATTAAGGTTTATGGATGCAGCTAAAGTACAACGTAACTCTCTGAATGCTGAAAGTCTTGGATACGTAGAAAACAATAGAATCTATATCAACGATCATCTCTCACACTTCTACAAGGTTTTATTCAGGCAAGCCAGGCTATTCTGCTCCTCAAATCAATACAAATTTTGCTGGGTTAAGGACTCTAAAATATATGTAAAAAGGTCTGAAGGCTCAAAAGCCATTCTGATCCCCAATGAGTATACTCTCAAGAAGTTACCCATCTCTGTTACATAAATTCAATCATTTGGTTAATTAAGTTGTTTGTTTTTGTATCAAATTCTCCGACATCAAACTGTATTATCAGAACACAAGGGGTTTGAGAACGAAAACAGACGAATTTTTCAAGGCGACCTGCTCAGAGGACTTTCAAATAATTTGTGCAACAGAAACCTGGTTGAAGGAAGAGATTCTAAGCTCAGAATTATTTTCGTCATCGTATGTGGTGTATCGTCGAGATCGGGATATAAATATCAGTGGAAAAAGTGACGGTGGTGGAGTTTTCATAGGGGTACATGAGGATTTGTGCTCGTGTAGTGTTCCTCAGTGGAACACTGTTGGAAAAGTTGAAGATCTTTGGATATCGGTGGTGTTGGCTGATAACAAAAAACTTTTTGTATGTTGTGTTTATATCCCACCGGATGCGAAATTACAAGACTTAACGATACACATTAACAAAATTGAGAACATAATCACTAACAACCCTGATCACTCTTTTCTGATTATTGGTGACTTTAACCTCACAAAATTGGTCTGGAAGGCTGACAACATCAGCACTAACGGATACACACCATCCAACGCCACTGATAGAATTAGTGAGTATTTTGTAAACTATATGTCTTTGTTAAACCTGAAACAATACAACAATGAATTGAACGTTCATGGTAAACTCTTAGACTTAGTTTTATCGAATAAGAATGATCTTGATATCAGAGTATGTGCTTATCCTACACCTTTTGTGAAGGAAGATTCCCACCACAAAGCTTTGGAAATTAGTTTTAAAATAATGCCAAAAAAATTTTTATCCAGTAGACCATACACTAGGAGAAAGTTCGCCGCTGCAGACTACACCTCAATCAATGAATATCTAAATAACATTTCATGGAAGGATAGGCTGAGTCATACTGATATAGATATTTGCATCGAAAACTTATACAATATTTTGAATCACGCCATTGAACTATATGTTCCTATTAAGAACGTAAACCAAAGATCTTACCCGGTTTGGTTCTCCAGACATACATTAGCAGTAATGAAAGAAAAAATAAAGTATAAAAACAAATGGAAAAAATTCAAAGATGTCGAGGATTATGCACAGTTCTCTGCATTGCGAAAAAATCTAAAAAAGTGCATTGGTGATGATTATAAAACTTACATTAGAAATACTGAAAATAGACTGAAAAGCGATCCAAAAGCTTTCTGGTCTTATATTTCTGTAAAAAAAAACTCAAAGTCAATTCCGATGGAAATGGTTCATAACAATTCTACGCTGTGCGGAACAGAAGCCATATGCAATGGATTTTCGCAATATTTTAATGATGTTTTTGAAAGTAACCACACCAACTGCTTAGTAGATAAAAAACCATCAATGAATTTTCTCGACATCGATTTTATTTCATCTACACAGGTTATGGATGTTCTGGAGAACCTTGACATAAAAAAGGGACCAGGCCCGGATGGGATACCCTCAATTTTTATTAAATCCTGTCGATGGTCACTAGTGGAACCGCTATATATTTTATTCAATAAATCGCTGAAGGATGGTATTTTTCCTAAGAGATGGAAAGTTGCCCAAATTGTGCCAGTTTTTAAGAGCGGACAAAAATCAGAGGTATCAAATTATAGACCGATCTCTCTGTTGTGTCTGCTGGGTAAGGTTTTTGAATCAGTTCTAACGACAGAACTTTTCTTCCAAGTTAAACATCTCATTACGATTTACCAACATGGTTTTCATAAAAAGAGGAGTGTCACTACTAATCTCTTTCCGTTTGTGCAAGATATTTACAACTCAATGGAACATGGAGCCTCAACATGCGCGGTGTACACCGACTTTTCGAAGGCATTTGATAAAGTGCACCACCCAACTTTGGTGATGAAACTTGAAAATTTTGGCGTACACGGCAATCTGTTGAGGCTCTTGAACTCATATATCTCTGACAGATACCAATATGTCGTTCTGAACAATTTTCAATCCAATAAAACACTTATCACATCAGGTGTACCACAGGGGTCACACCTAGGTCCCTTACTATTCAGTATTTTTCTAAGTGACATAGAAGAATGTTTTACTGAGTCTAAAATATTGCTATATGCCGATGATCTAAAAATATACAAAGAAATCAAGGACAACATGGACTACATGAACCTTCAGAACGATCTAAATCGTTTTTCAAAATATTGTACAACCAACAGGCTATTTCTTAACATACAAAAATGTTCTCAAATTCTCTTCTCAAGGTGTTTAACTCCCCTAACGACCAATTTGTACCTACATAATCAGACACTGAAATCTGAAGATGAAGTGAGGGACCTAGGGGTCATCCTGGATAAAAAACTCTCATTTGAGAGCCATGTTGAGGCTATTGTTAGGAAGGCATTGAAGACTGTAGGCTTTATCTTGAGAAATACCAAAGAATTTCGAAATCATCTCTCTGTCGTGTCAATGTATAACACCCTAGTGAGGCCTATATTGGAATATAATTCCGTTATATGGAACCCTGTTTATGATAAATATATCTTACGTATCGAATATGTTCAGAAAAAAATTGTAAAAAACTTAAACTACAGATATTTTCGCCATCGACATTTCGAATGTTATGATGATAACCTCAGATTCTATAAATTTGAACGTTTATTTATCCGGAGAGAATTCTCCGACATATTTTTTGTTTACAAAATATTCAATAATCTCATCGATGCTAACTACATAACTTCTGAGTACTCAGTTAATTGCAACCCCTACATCACAAGAAATAGACTAATCTTCTACATACGCACTTTCGATAGCAATTATTACAATAACTCTCCATTAATAAGGTCAATGAATTCCTATAATTTTGTTTGTAATACCCACTTAGACATCTTTCATTATTCTATAAATCTGTTCAAGAAGCATCTCAAATCTCTCCTATGTTCTAACTATTATTAGAGCATTGATTAGGCACTGGAATTTGATAAACCCATAGTAGTAACTCACTGTTTTTCTTCTTCTTTTTCTTATTAGGTATAAGTTAATTTTAGGTTTTCTGTATGATTCCATCAGGCTCATATGTAATGTATTTTGTTATATTGTGTCACTCTGTTATAGGACGAGCTTCTAAAGTTCTGTCTGTTGAGTGACCGTGCTTATTAAATAAATAAATAAAATAAATAAATAGCTTTCGATCATGCCAAGATTTTTCAATAATTATATCCATTCAAAATAATATTCTCACTAACAGGTAATGATAACAACTCTGAAGAATCATCTTCAGATTTTTGTTCCGAGCAAAAACGAAATACTTCACACCTCACCAGCTCCTCATGACCATGACGCCATGACTTCGTCAAATATTTCAGGCGAGCGCCATACCCACCAATGGTCATTTATTACTGATTCATATTCGTGGCTAGGCATGAAATTACTGAAACCTTCAGAATATTCTCGTGGATGAAACTATTTCCCTTGAATTTATTCCTCTGGAGGTCCTTAATGATCTGTATATCTCATAATAATTTGTCGGGCAAGAATCAACACCACAGGCCCCCTTTTTCGGAATTTCTAAAAGAATCATAACTTTCTCAAAATACACGTGGTTGTGAGTTTTTTCCTATGGATGTGTTCCTCTGATCTAATGGTACTCGATAGTGTGTCCATCTCACAATATTTTGTCAGGGAAGAATTAACACCACTGGCCTCCTCATTTCGGAATTTCGAAGTAAAGTCATACCTTTTGTTATTTTTTCTCTCAAAATACACGTGAATGGGGCTTCATTCCATAAATGTATTTATCTAATGGAACTCGATGATGAGCATATCTCACAATATTTTGTCGGGCAAGTATTACCTCCACAGGCACCCTTTTTCGAAATAGCGAAAAAAAACTAGCTTCGCCAAAATACACCTGGTTGGAATTTTTTTTCAATAATCTGTTCCTCTGATGGTACTCGATGATGTTAATATCTCACATTAATTTGTCGGGCAAGAATCAACCCCACAAGCCTCCCATTCAGAATTTCGAAAAAAAATCAAATTTTTTGAATTCACACCAGGATGGGAGTATTTTCCTATAAATCTGTTTCTCTAATGATACTTGATAATATGTATATCTCACTATAATTTATCGGGACAAAATCAACCTCACAGGCCCCCTTCTTTGGAATTTCGAAAATAAATCATAACTGTTTCAATATACACGTGGATGAAGTTATTTTCATTTGCTGTGTTCCTCTGATGGAACCTGATTATTTGTATATCTCACAAAAATTTGTCGGGCAAGAATAAACCCCACAGGCCCCCTGTTCCAAAATTCCAAACAAAAATTCTTACTTCATCAAAATACAGGTGGATGGGTCTTCTTTTTATGAATGAGTTCCTTTGATGCCACTTGATATTGGGTTGGGTTGGGCGAGAATCAACCCCACATGACCCATCTTTCGAAATTTCGACAATACCTCATAACTTATTCAAAGTACACGCGGATGGGAGTTTTTTTCCATGATAATCATTTTCTGATAAATAATTATCATATTCACACATAATCAAGTACTTGAGTATTTTAAAAGAGTAATATTTTTTTCCTTATCCCAAAAAGGGAGCCTGTGGGGTTGATTCTTGCCCGACAAATATTGTGAATTATACACATTATCAAAGACCAATAGAAAAACACATTCATGAAGAAACTCTCATCCGCGTGTATTTTGGGGAACTTATGAGTTTTCTCCGAAATTCCAAGAAAAAGGAGCCTGTGAGGTTAATTTTTGCTCGATGAAATATTGTTATATGTACACATTATCAAGTACCAATTGACAAACATATTCATATAGAAAATGCCATTCACGCGTATTTTGAAGAAGTCATGAGTTTTTTTTTTCAAAATTCAAAAAAAGGGGGACTGTGAGGTTAATTCTTGTCCGACAAATCATTGTAAGCTAACCATATCATCAAGTATCATCAGAGGAACACATATATAGAAAAAGATTTTCATCCACGTGTATTTTGAAGAAGTTATAATTTGTTTTAGAAATTAGAAAAAGGGGGCCTGTGGAGTAAGTTCTTGCCCGACAAATCATTGTGAGTTATACACATTATAGAGTACCATCATATGAACACATTAATGGAAGGAATCTCCTTCCACGTGTATTCTGAAGGAGTTATGATCTATTTTCGAAATATTCGAAAAGGGGACCTGTGGGGTTGATGCTCTCCCGACGGAATATTGTGATCTATACACATTGTCAAGTTACATCGGACGAAGACATTCATAAAACAAAACTCCTATCCACATGTACTTATCTTGAAAAAGTTATGATTTTCCTCAGAATTCCCAAAGACAGGAGCCTGTGAGGTTAACTTCCGATCGTTAATCATTGTGAGGTACACACATTTACAAGTTCCATTTGAGGAACATATTCATAGTGAGAAACTCCTATTCACGTGTATCTCAAAAAAACTATGATATTTTATAAATTCAAAAAATGGCGGTTAATTCTTGCCCGACAAATTATTGTGGGATAAACATATCACCAAGTATCATCAGAGAAACACATTCATAGAAGGGGATTTTCATTCACGTGTATTTTGAAAAACAAAGGTGATTATTCGAATTCCGAAAAAGAGGGCCCTGTGGGGTTGTTTTCTACCCGAAAAATCATTGTGGGATATACACATCATCAAGTACTATCAGACGAACACATCCATGGTTAAAACTTGCATCCACTTGTATTTTGGGAAAGGTATGATTCTGTTTCCAAATTCGAAAAAGGGGGCCAGTGGTGTTTATTTTTGCCCGACAAATTATTGCCAGATATACAGATCATCAAAACCCGTGAGATCAATTTTTGCCCGACATAACATAGTGAAATATACACATCATCATCAAGCACCATCAGAGGAATGCATCAATAAAAGCAACTTGCATACACGTGTATCTTGGGAAAGTTATGATTTTATTTCGAAATTTCAAAAAAGAAGGCCTGTGAGGTTGAATCTAGACCTACATAATATCGTGAGTCATTCACATTATCAAGTATCATATGAGGAACACATTCACAAAAGAACAACTACCATTCACGTGTATTCTGGAAGAGTTATGTCTTTTTTTCTTTTCGAAATTTCAGAAAAGAGGTCCTTCAGTCAGTCACGGTTATAAGTTAGTAATGAACGACCATTGTTGGTATGGCGCGCGACTGGAATATTTGGTGAAGTCGTGGTTTGAATTCGTGGCTGGTTTCACACATATGGGTGTCAGCAACTAAACATATACGCTGATGCTCTCAGATTCCATGCAGGACCTCATTGAAAAGCCATAGAAGAGTCGACGACATTCCACTCTTCTATAAAGATTTTCACGGAATAAAATTCTTCAGAAATCTCTGCTTTCATTTCATCATCAGCGATACCACCCATACAAACTCGACAAGCCCAGTCAGCACATCCCTTTGTCGTCAACCTTGAAATATGTCGAATCGAACTTCATCAGAACTCGTTCGTCTATTGAACGGCAACGCTCAGGAATTAATTGTCTACGAAAGTATTCGCAAGAACTCATAATCTCCAGAAGTTTATAAAAAATTCGATACCCACGCACTCTTTCTATCCTGCCCAGGAATGCATGATGTTCTTCGAACAATAAAGAGATTTTTTTTCATATGTCTAGATGTCCGGACAGTTTTGAAATTCGACATTGATGAGGAAGTTGATAACGATTATTGAGTGCTTCAATTACTCCAAAACGATTCAAAACTGGCTAGGTCAGTGGACGTTGAGGTGAGCTAGATTTCAATGGCACCAATTCATGAGGTTGTAGTGAAAATTCACCATTTTTCATGATGACAGTTGTGTTGGTTTGTCTCTAATTAGGACTATCGATAATTAACATGATACGATACAAAACTGGATATTCTACATTGTTGATCGCTTCAGTTCGGATCGAGGTGCAGACAGAACATTGACTGAACAGAGGAATTTATTCTGGATATTGAAAATAGTAGACTGATATCATATTCCTACATAATAATACTCGATAACCAGTAAGTAAAAGGTCTATACAAAACCTAAGCACAGTCTTTAGGTCAAAATTAGCTGTTTTGAAGCTTTATAAATGACTCAAATTTTCTGGTGCGGCATTGAACACAAAGAACCGAAATATCTCGAAAGTTATGGCCATTCCAAATCATAAGACTCGCATTGGTAAGCGCCGTCTAATGGCTCTGTATTCAGTTTTCGTATCGCAAGTAGCCCCCAGGCTATTTATTTTGGAAAATTCTATTTTCAATTTCCGAATTCATCACCATGTATCTCCGAAATGGAGCAACTTCGGACTGAGGTGAGTTGGTTCAATTTGATTCAAGCTTTCTTGGACACGCTGTATATTGGAATATAAAATAATTTCAATAAAATTCACTCTCCATCGAACATTCCTCAGAAATGAAATTGCTGGAAATATTATGTTCCCATCTCTACAGCTTCTTGAGTGATTCGTGATCAATGTTTCAAGAAGTTCAGTAGAACAGTTTGAAACTCTGCGATTCTTATTTCCTTTCAATCTGTATAACATTGTCTCACCTGAATATCCATGTCATCGTTGAAAGTGACATTGCTCCCGAATTCGAAATCTCCATCTAGTACGATATCTATGTCACTCAGCCAGATGTGATTTTCCAGATTCTCCACAGTTTCTCCATTGAATTGAAAAACGTGAGGGCCTTTGGCAAAAACCGCGTTTCCTGTAATAATAATAAATTGATACTTTGTCCTTTCGATGATACGCTGTCATTTGTGCATAACAAGTTATATTGGGAAGTCATATCTCTGTATTCAGAAGAAATGATGTGGCATAATATGAATGGGTGTTGAATATAAGTTCACACCTACTCTCACATACATCATCACCTACCTACATAGTGACTTTTCAAGTTTGAAATATTTCGGAAAAACAATGCTGATTGATTTTGAGCATTTTCAAAGCACTAAGCATGTGGAATTCGTCTGTGTATATGTCCGAACTTGTGCGAGGTTTATAAGAGCGAGGCCACTATACCAGGTGATCCATTCAAGACTATTTATTTATCCTTGATAACTCACAGAAGGATGATTTTACAAAAAACTAAGGAAACACTTCGATTTCCATTTGGGAAATGACATCGTTTGACACTAAAAATATAATATATACTACAACCCTCTACTGTTTGTTATTCAGGAAGTTGGAGTTTGACCATTCTTTATGCATAAAAATTGAGCAAATTAAATCAATGATTCTTGATCTCTATGTGGATGAATGATCTTATGCTCGAAAGATCATAAACAAATTCAGATATTCAGAATTTCACTACGAAATGAATTCGAAATGGTTGATATAGAAAAGGAACCATTCCGCAACGACATGTGGTGTGCATATTCGAACCAGTTTATCAGGGTCTTCAAGTTCATTTTTGTTTCTGTCCTTGGGTACCTTATAACAATATTAATATTCCATATAATCCATTGAACACATTCCGTTGATTTTCAGTTCCTGCTTTTTCGACGACCTACAGGACAAGATCTGTAAATTAATATCGACTCAGTTCTGTTGCTGAGTAAACTGATTCCAGCACTCAAAAAATATTTCCTGATGATGGAAAATCAGTATATGAATTTGAAAACAGGATGTAGGTTCATGTTCCTACTACAAAAAAGTAACAGGAACTCCCTAATTCGTTCTCCATTTCTCACTCCATTGCTCCTATAAGGAAAACAAGGAGAAGCTATTATCCATAATTATATCTCATCAATGATTAACATCTATATGTAGTGCCTATTCAAGGAAACATGATTGGAATGATCAAAAGTTCATATTGTGCATGATAAGTTACTGGTGAAGTCTTCACAAACTAGGACTAGGAAAAATATGTATGCCCGTTTCTCTTTCAAATATTGTGATAATGGAAATGAATGAGCAAAATCAGTGAAATCCACTTTAGAATTGCAATCTACATGGGTGGGCGAAAAAAACATGACATTGAAAAAATGTTCAGGTGGGTAATTAATGATTTTATTTGGAATGCTTGCCTTCTATGAATCACATTGAAATTATATTCATGATATCCTGCATGGAATTTCACAGATTCAATATCTTATAGTATAATCTCTGTAGTGATGATAGCTAATTCAAATTGAAGGTTGGTACTACAAAAACAGATAAATTAGAATAAAGCTCCTGATCACATTCATTTGAGCAAAAATAGAAGCAGTCTACCTTCATTCAAACAATTCTGTACAACCAACAGATCAAATACATAGGTCCCCAATAACACACTTATGTCCCATGGATATCCTTAGGACCTCCTGTCGGGACATACAGGACGTCCATAGGACGTTCGAATTTGGTACCGTGGACGTCCATTGGACGTCTGTGGGACGCACAAATGTCCCAATTGAGGACCAACTGGGGACGTTCTTGAGAGACGTCCCTGGGACAACTATCGAGTACCTAAATCCTACAGTATTCCTCATCAAGCACTACAGAGGACGTCCTCAGGACATCCATAGGACAAACTATCAGCAACGCTGAGGGATATCAATTGGATGTTCATAGGATGTTCCAGGGACGTACGAATTATACTTGAATTTGAATTTGTCTGGGTCCCTTTAGGACCAGATCTTGCATAACAGATTAGGACATCCAGTTGAGTTGATGGTCCGTAGAAGGTCCACAAAAAATTTCCCAAGGATGTCCAATAGACTTACGTGAAGGACATTGACGAGGAGTACTTATAGCCTACGAGCAATCATTCGTCGGCGAGGTGTAAGTTAACGTCCTCGCAGGGACAACATATTGAAAGTACCGACTAGTACTTCCATAGGACGTTATTTCTTGGACATTGGAAGAGTACAGTTTATGTACCAATTGGGACATCCGACGGACATTTGAAGGACGTCCCTAAGGGACATTTCGATTGATATACTATCCTGGAAATATTGAGGGCGCCTGTGCAGAGATATTTGAAGGAATGTTCCATCAGGGTCATTTCATGGTTGTCTAGAAGGGACATTATATAAGATCTGAAGTCATGCCAGTATATGTACTACTCGGGACATCCGATGGATGTCCCTAAAGGAACGTTTAAAATCATATCTCATCACGGACATGCCAAGAACGTCCTTGCATGGGCATTCTACAATATGTACTACGTGGGACGTCTAAGGGATGCCATTTCTAGGACGTTCGAAATGATGTACCAGCTGGGACATCCCGTATATCTCATGCAATGTTCGAGCAAGGACGTCTCAAGGACCCTTATTTTTGGTTCAAGACATTCGGACGTGAATTGTACCAAATAGGGACGTTCCTAGGATGTTGTGTGCTATTGGGGGTACTTATAGGAGAGAAGATAATCATCAGGATATAATTTTATAATGAATAATACCAAAGATGTACCTTTTAGGTAACCTCAAATTACAATATTAATACCGTCATAGTTGAAACTTCTGCAATTACATCACTATAATAAACGACTCAAGATATAGAACATGCGAATAGCCTACATAGCCTCCCTTCAGATAAAATATAATCGACATGGAAACAATGAAAATTATTAGTCAAGTGTACATTGTTGTTCCAAGAAACCTCTTTCTTCTTGGGATCTTTATCGAGAATTTGCGGAATGTGGAGGAATCATCGTCCATTCTCACGCAGTGGTTTTCAAAAAATGCTGGATTCAAACGATCGATATTTTTGCATTATTTTCAACACTTTATGTGGACCTGAATAGCGAGGTTGGAGTGTGTTGATTAATTTATTATATAATAATAATAATAATAATGATAATAATATATATTTCTCAAATTGAAAAGTACAGTTGATGCAAGAATGTAACAATGTACAAATAATAAGAGAAAACGTCAATAAAACCGTATATATACATATAGGATGAAACTGTTGATACCCTTCGGGTATGCAGTCAAAGAAAAAAAACAAAGTGTACTCTTGTTTCTGTTCAAGCTTTCGAGTCTTTATTGGCTCTTCATCAGGAACTCTATAAAACAATTAAAATTGATATGGAAATTAAATCCTTGTTATCGATTATAAAACACTTTGTTTGTTTGTTGAAGCTGGCTTCCATTAAGTGGGAAATAATACATGTGTAAAAGAACATTCACAACATGAAAACATCAATATTTTTGAAAGTAGATAAAAATTATTACATAATATTTGATTTTAGTCGAATATTGCAAAATAAATAATTAAATGAATGTTGAGAAATATGAACACTGGTTTCTTTTATACTCAGTATACTGTAACTTGAAGTGTAAGATATGACGTATGTGGTATGGTTGAACTCAGAAAAATATGGGCTTTCAATTTTTGATATAAAAATATACCCTTTCAATTTAAAAAAAATATCGATGACGTCATATCTTGTAAGGTGGTGGGGGAAAAAATATTTTTTTTGTAAAAAAAGATGGAAGACTGAAATACAAAATCGACCTGTCCGATCTTTACCTCTGAAAATAATTATATCGTAAGATAATGGAGCGTTTCCACACTTTATGAACGCACTGTATACATATACACATCATAAAACACAAAAATATATAAAGTACGCAAAAATACATGAATTGAATTAGACAGATCTCCAGAAATGAAATATCTTATGACATTTCCTATCCTGTATGCTGGTTTCAACGTACTGACAACATTTCTCAATACAAGTGAGAATGTTGATGTATCTGATTTTGATTCGATACTCGATTGAGAATAATACGCATTTGGTAATCCGAGTGTTGTACCATAAATCATTCCAGTACCAAAACCAAAGGTAAGTTATCAACCCAGTAATAATATGAATTGAAATAACATCTCGGGGATGCTTCGAGACTTCTGTGAATTCTTTCTTTTATACCGTTGCTCATTGGGTGATAGCTTGTGTCTATCGAATTCTTTCAATGCTTAGAAATTCCATCAATTCTTCAAATGAGGATGACTCAAATTGTTTGCCTCGATCAGTAGTGGTAACTGAAAGAATTCCGAATCTCTACATCCATCCATAGATTACAGTTTATTCAACAGTTTCGGCTGATAGATCTTTCAAAGAAAAAACCTCGGTTCACCTGGTATACCTATCGATACATGTCAAGATATAATCAAATCCTTGACGATATGGTGATGGACCTACTAATGGATATATTTATATGATCGAAACGACAATCAGAGGTAGGAAATTCTTGAATTGTTGCAACATTATGTCGAATAATGTTCGATTTTTGACAACTGATACAATGTTTGGACCAAAATATAACATCTTTTTTCATGTTCGGCCAAATAAATCTCTTGTTGAATAATTTGAGTGGCTCTAATACTTGAAATAATGTGCATTCTCAAAATTTTTTGCCGAAACTGTTTGGGAATAAATGGTCTAGGTTTATTCAAAGAAATGACACAAATTAATTTCGTATTACTCTTAGGTACATGAATTTCCTGGAATTCAAGTGAATTCAACTTTTTCCAAAATTTTTCAAGTAATGTTGATAGTTCTGTCTTCCTTTTGATAATTCGCAATCTATATAGTCAATAATTATATCATCTTGATTCAAAGTATTGATAAACATTCTGGAGAATGAATCTGCTACATTATTTTCAATACCTTCAACATACTCAATATCGGGTGAAAATTCGGAAATAAATTCCATTTGTTGGATTTCTCCAGGATTATGAATGAAATAATTCTTGGCAATCATGAGAGTAAAATCTTTCTTGATTTATGATGAATTGATATTCATCATACAGGACGTGGAAAGACATTCTGATTTGAGAAAACCTAATCACGAATCTGCGATTGAGGTCTATAGAAATAACAAGTTTCCATCGTTCAAGTTTGAACCCCTTTATTGGGTGGAGGTTAATGGTTTGTGATCAGTGAACATAAAAAAATCTTAACCATCAACAAAATATCTAAAATGCTTAATTGCCGAAACGATTACAAGTAACTGTTTGCCGAAAGTGCTATATCTAGTTCATGCTTGAGATAATGTTCTACAGAAAAAGGAAATCGGACACCACATGTTATTGATATACTGAATATACTGATTGTGAAACAGCTTTAATAGTATCATTAGATTTATCATCCAAACTGGTTGGAGCTTCATGTTTTGGATAAAACAGTATAGTTGATCCTGTTAACATATTTTTGGCACTTTCGGAGGCGTTTTCCGAAATCGTATTCCAAACTTTATTCTGGGAATGCTTCGATTTGCTTTTGTTTGGAAGCATCTCATTAAGAGGTGCCAATTTTGGCACAATCGGGAATTAATCTGTGATGGAATGTTATGAGTCCTAAAAATGAGTTAGGTCTGAGATAATATTTTACAGCCTCAACTCTTACTAACAATGGGTGATAACCTCGAGAATTCATCTCATGCATTACCTGAAAAATTACTCTGTTTTTCCAATTTCACATTTTAATACATTCAATACTATGCCGAACTTCTCAAATCACTTGAATAGTTGCCTCAGATAGGATTTATGATCTACTTCTGAGGAACTTGCGATGAGAATGTCGTCTGAGTATGCGTAGCATAAATCTAACCATCGAGTAATGTTATCTATAAATCTCTGAAAGGTTTGTGCAGCATTCCGTGAACCAAAACTCATTCGGGTTTGTTCAAATAATTCGAAAGGAGTTATCAATGCAATTTCTGAAATGTCACAAGGTTCGACGGAAATTAGGAAATAAGCACGGACTGAGTAAATTTTAGAAAATATCCTTGGTTTTTGAAAACTTGAATGAAATTCTTGGATGTGTGGGACGGGAAATCTATCCGGTATTTCCACTTTATTCAGAGACCTTTTACCTCCTGTTGGTCTTCAATCAAATAATTTCTCAGGAACAACATGCAAAGAGGATGACCAACTACCAGCAGATGGACGTTTGATTCCAACTTCGAGCATATGGCCAAATTCTGCTCTGATTATTTTCAGTTTCTCAGGAGGTAACCTGCGAGCACGATCATGCACTGGAAGACCCGTTGTTTCAATGCAATGAGTGATATCATGTTCAACGAGGGAATAATCAACCTTACTCAAAGATAGAAATTCGTTCAATATAGATTCGTACAAACATTCTGAATCACCCTGTATGTGCATGAGTTGACATGACATAATATTCGTTGATACAAATTCAATATTGAAAATTGTCGAATTATCCAGCAAACGGTTTTTGGAAATGGAAGTGTCAACTAATAAATAGTAATGTCTCAAAAAATCGATGCCAATAATAGGATATTCGATATTAGCCACAATGAAAATCCACTTGAACTGTCGTTTGAAATGCAAATATTATGTCATGGATCGAAAACTGTATGCATGAATTTCACTAATATTAGCTTCTTGAAGGAATGAATTTGATGGTGTTTTATTGATGAGGAATTGGGCAGAAAGAGCACTTACTCGACTTCCAGTGTCAATTGAGTACCTAATACCAGATAACCTTTCCAGCGTGGAACAGAGACGATAATCTTCAGTAGTGCCAAAAAATTTAGTCTTATTCAATTTTTGGCACTAGAATTTTTCGATGATCAAATACATGGGCCAAAACATTCATGCACTCGATGTCCATAACGCAAAAACAGAAGAATGCAAACCAAACTCGACAATTATACACTCACCGGCAAAAAAAAACGGCCACAAAACAAATTACCAAATCGTTCACCCTTTAACTTTCATGATGCTTGTTCGATTTTTGTGAAATTTTGATCAAATCGAAGATTTATGTTCCGGAATGTTCGTGAAAAACCAAAGTTGCTCTTCCACCGTTAAGTCCTCAACGCCCGAGTCAACGCCCTATGGTGGAATTGAGTGGTTGTACTTGGCTTCATCATGTTTTGGATTGAAGTGTTTTTCTTTCTCGATACAATAATTTCACATCATGTATAGTATTTTTCACTTCTTATTAACAATAATCAGAAATCAGAACCTACATATACATATTCAATCATGCTTTATTGTCCAAGAAGTAATTCTTATTGACAAAGTAAGTGTAATTTTATAAAGTCAGTTGATTAACAACTTACTGAATTGATATAACTCCTTTCTATCTCATTTTTGTAGCACCTACCGGAAGAAACTTCAATCACAATAAACAAACAGCAGACCTTCAATCAATAACGAGTATGCCCTCCTCTAGTTTGCATTACAGCATTCAACCGCCCTCGCATCGAGATGATCATATTCCATAAGTAGTCATGAAGAATTGGCGAGAGAATTGTCTTGAATTTCCATTGAAGGGCGAACCAAAGCTCTTGAAGAGTCTATGAAAATGCTGCACGAAGACGAATGAGTCTCTGGAGTTTATCCCTAAGATGCTCTATTGGTTCTGAATTATTGTTGATAAAAATTTAGGAATTTCATACTTTCTTGAAACACTTGTGTCTTCTCTTGAAAATAAGATATTGACATGAATCTGAAACGATTGTATTAAGAAGGGCCGAAATAGGATCACACCTCAAATCGGAACATGAAGAAGAATAAGGTTGGAGAATGGTTTTGAATTATTCTTAATAAAAATAAAAAAATCCATACTTTCTCAAAACCCTTGTATCTTCTCTTGAGAAGTGGTTATCAACGTGAATCAATCAACATTGTGTTGAGTAGGGACCACACATCCATCGGAGACCTAATGAAGTTAAGTTCAACCAACCACCTTTGCCACAGGGTGTTAAGAAGTTGAGGGTGCAAGAGTAACTTTTGTTTTTGCCTGTATAATGATCAATTCATCAACTTATCTTTCAACCTCATACTCAGACTAACATTCTGAAACATGAATATAAAAGTTAGTTCGAAATTTCACCAAAGTCGAGGACAAGCTACAGGGCGAACAACTTGGTTGAATTTCTTGATGGCCGGTTTTTTTGCCGGTGAGTGAAGATGAAGATATTCATTTATTGACGAAGAGATTTCTCAACGATTCATTGTTTAGTGAAGAAGTTACCGGAATATTTAAATTATTTTGAATAATACATGTGTACTGTTCTCTGCGTGGATGTTATTTGGTCGGTAAATTAGCAGGGCAAAAATGGCTTTCTCAAAATGACTGGAATATGCTAGCCGATTTCCATTGCAAATTCACCACCCTGTATCTTAGAAATAGATCAATTCCGGAATGAGGTAAGTTGCGTCAAGTCGGCTCATTTTGAACTCAGGACTGTGCTTAGATTCTGTACAGACCTTTCAGGGACACTCTGTATAATATTATCAGAACCAGCTTAATGACCTCTAGCCACCGATGAAGTTTCTCCGTTTTCCGATGGAACATCTCGAGTCTAAGGTCAGGGACTGTCAATCTGGTTTTCAAATAGCCGACAAGAAATATCTGAATCAACTCTTATTATGGTTTATGATGTGTTCAGATTTTCATTATTATCTCCATTGACGTGAAGATATGTCATTTGTTGAAATGTTTCATTGAATGATGCTGCAAAAAACTACAGGTATTTCTCGAATTGAACTGCTTAAGTCTTCTGGTTATTCCAATCCAAACACTTCGAGATCTCATGTATCTCAAGATATTTGTTTCCTTTTTGATTATGCAGTTGAGGTTGAAATCGAAAGAAACACTGTGTTCCCTCGTAGAGTTTGAGGAGTCATGTTGGGTGTTTCTTATTCATGAAAACAAGATAATGAATAGAAATTAGTCAATTAGACGAATACTTTGAGATTGTCAATATTTTGTATAAACCTTCAATAGTAGCTGAATAGAAATCAGGATTCTCTTCTGGTTGTACAAGAAATCACACAGAGTTCCTCATTTCATATGGTATTTGAATTCCAATTCCGAAATTCGACTCAAAATGATAGATGTAGAGTAAGCGAAATATGTTCGACAGATTTGATGAACAATAGTTCCATTATTGCAGTGTCATATCAACACCTTATAGGCAAAGAATTGACTCCTACCGGTGTGCACCATCGAGACAACGATAAGCAACATCTTATCAATGTTGTTGAAAAAAACGAATAAATGTAAAACATGATGAGAGCTGGAATTTTACGAAACGTTTGATGACATATGAGTAAAAATAATAACCTCCTGCCACCTGTTTCATTGAACGATGTACTCTTGCAATTGTTCTGAAATTGTTCTCAAATTGTTCTAGCCGTCATTCGGTTGCCCCCTTACAAGCAACCCTCAGAAGTCGTCGATAGTCTCGTGCGAGCAAGGAATGACGGGGGCCTTACCTTTCAACGTGTGATCCCAAACACTTTCTTGGGCCATCAGAAAAATTCCTGCAGTCGCGGGGAATTGAACCCACGACCGGAAAGCGGATGTGGATCTGAATACTGGCACTTTGTCCGCACGGCTACCTGACCCAATGACCACTGATGTGGAAAAAATTGTCCCACAACAACGTACCATAAATTCTACAAAATGAACTAGAGACCTGATTAGGTCGATCAAAATCAACTTAACTCAATACGAAAATGTATCGTTGAGCCGTGAGAGAGCAATGACGAATAATTTTATTTCCAGATTTGCTTGAATATTCCAAAATCTTCATATGATACTGCTCTATAATTCGTAAGATAATTTGATATCGTGAATATGCATGAAAAACGAGTTATACAAATTTTATTATGCAGGGAGATTGATATTTCGCATTCTCTTTGATGAAAATCGATGTAACTCCTTTGGAGTACGCCACTGACCGCATTTCGATTATTCAATCAAAATCAAGAATCTAACTTCTTTCTGACCGAAGTTTTTTTCGTAATCCTTCCTGGTTTTCGAGATATCCAACAAAATTTATTTTTGTGCTTGTTTGAACTCCTTTATGATGTCAGGATGACCTATAATCATGTTCCGCAAATTTCAACCTCATTATGAACCACAATATTGATGTGAACTATCTCGCAAACTTATCATCATAATATATCATCATTTCCGAATGGAATTTTTTTTCTCGCAAAATTACTCAATTCGAGTTAACACATTTAAGATGACCAATTCTCATTATATGCTAGAGTAGTTCACTAAGATGATTAGTGTGATCACTAACATTATAACCCTGACACATCATCATCACAGATATCTCAAAAACCAAGAAAAATCATACAAAAACTGTAGTTTGATTGAAATAAGATAATTGATTTTGTCATTAATGTAAATTTTAACGTGAAGGGTTCCGTTTGAATATGATATCTCCATTTTTCTGTACTATTTTTGATGCACATCAATGTAAAGTGTAATACCCACATTATTGTGTTCGTAAATCCTTGATTGATGTGGGGACACCTGATGAAATTGGAATTGTATTTGAAGAAATATTTGTCTCTTGATGAGTAAGAATTATCTTTTGTGCGATACACCGTCTCAATTGAGACAGTTTTTTATACGAGTTGTTATCTTTCTCAAGGAAATGTCTGTGAAAATTGGATAATAGGAACCTTAATTTGTTTATTAGAAAAATTATTTGTGTTTTTTTTAGTACAACTCATATTTTTGAAGTGATACTCCTGATATTTGGTTTCAGCTGAAATGCAATTCGATTTTAATATTGGTAATAAAAATATGTTTTTCTTTCAATATATAGTTTGATATCAACACTTTTGCAACAGTACAAGAATGTGACGACAGCCGGAGGCTGCTCTCATTTTGGTGATAAACATTCAAGCGATTCAGAAGTCATGATTAGTAGATACGTTTCTCTTCATCAGCCATTCCCTACCTTCAGATGATTGTGAAATATCTCATCTTTCTATTCCCACAACTTGTGTTTTGTGATATCTACCCAAACAAAGTACCTATTTCATTAAATGAAATCAAAGAACATACTGTCATCTCAGAACACCTTGGACATATCAGATTGAAGCCGCGATGAGAAATTACACAATTATTAGTCCTTCCACAAAAATAATGCTATTATTATCTCTCTACTCTCTCTACTCTCTACATAATTACATATGTTCAACTTCATTTCGATGGATTACTGTTTATAAACGAGCACCAAATGAGAGTGTTGATTGCGCTATACTGCATCAACCACTACATAAATTTAAACTGCTACTGCCTATAAAACTAAAAAATATTCAGACCATTAACTCGCTCCCAAACGGCTTGCTTCCATATTTCTTACTCACGAATGTTGATACTAATGGACTTTTGACAACCATAAAAAATTATTACCCTCCAGAATGAGCCTGCTTCCAGCGTCTTTTATATCCGAGGCGAATCCGCACAGATCCGAGACATTAACTCCATTCAGATTTCCATTAATATGGACAGCACCTAGGATCGTGACATTTTCATGGAAGTGCTTTTTATCCAAAACGTCCAGAATCGTTTGCTGGCCACCCACTTCGTTCTGGAAAATATTGTCCAGATCCAGATTGTCGACGTGTCCAGCGAGAGCTATTGTGTCACTAACAATGACGTCATTTGCTGAAAACAAAGTGAGATGAATTTTATTTGGAATTTTTCTTCTCGCAAAAAGCAACACAGTGGTGAGTCTAGCCGATCGAGAAAATAATCAATACAGTTTGTCTTGTGTGTTTTATTTCTTGGACAAAACGGTTTGATATTTTTTCGTCATAGCACAGATCAATTAGGAGAAATCTGACACCAATTTAAAATTACAGAAGAATAGGGAGAATGTCTTCATTATACATTTCGATACGAAAAATGGCGTGATGTAATTTGAATGAATCTCTGCACTGCTTTAGCCATTACACGGTACATTTACTCATTTCGTTACCAGGGTACATCTATAGTTCATATTACCTTCATTTGTATATAAGATACGAGGGTTTGAGGAAGGAAATGAATCACAAAATTTTTTCTCATGGTGATGACAATGAGATGAAGATATTATACGACACTGAACATTATGAAAACTACTCGCGAACTACGGTGCAACTAACTGCTGCAATGTTTTCCAGTATTCAGGATGAAAAAAGGTGAAGAACAATCTCCAGGTAATCCAGAAATTTTGAATGTGGATCTGGCAGGATTTATTTATCAATTGACAGTTTGGCAAATTCCTCATATTACCTGCATTTGTATATTAGATACGAGGGTTTAAGGAAGGAAATAAATCACCAAATTTTTTTTATCATGGTGATGACAATGAGTTGAAGATATTATACGACACTGAACATTATGAAAACTACTCGCGAACTACGGTGCATCTAACTGCTGCAATGTTTTTTAGTATTTAGGATGATGACCACAGATGTTAGACAACTAGAATGTCAAAAAAGGTGAAGAACAATCTTCAGGTAATCCAGAAATTCTGAAGGTGGATCTGGCAGGATTTATTCATCAATTGAAAGTTTGGAAAATTTCAATTGAGTATCCGTTTGTTATTTGTCCCTCATTCAGAAGTACTCGCAACAGGTCGAACCCAATCAATCTCGTCGAGAATTGCGCCATTCTAATGAAAATAATGATGAAAAATGGTCTTTATTTTTCTTGGCAGAGTTTAGCTGAAATTATTCTTCCACTCAACCAAGTTTCAAAGTTACGAAATTGTTCATTGAACATATTTATAAAATACTTTCATTTTATCAATGTAAGCTATGAATTGAAGAAAAATAAACTTATAGGCAGTAATAATGATACATAAAAATAACATATATAATAATATAAAATTCTAATGTAGAATAATGATAATAATGATGAAGATAAGAAAGAGTATGAGAAAACAGGAAATTGAGGACTCATTGTCTACCGATAAATGATTGCTTGAGCTTACTCTAGAATGTAGTGAGAGATTGACTTCTCAAATTTGTATCAATAGAGTTATAGGATACGGCAGCATGGTTTGGGAAGGATCGCTCGAGAAAGGAAGTTTTATAAAAGGGTATAGAAAGATTATCTAGCTGACGGAGGTCTCTTGAGTGAGCTTTTTGTCTGTTTTGAAGTTGATCTAAAAGAAGAGTGGGCGTTTCATTCATAAAGAGTTTGAATAAGATAGTGACAAATTTGAGTTTTCTTCCATTATACATTTCCGACCACCCCATTTCATTTATGAACGGTGTAACATAATCTCTATATATAAGACCATAATAGTTATTTATGTAATAAGGATCATAAAGACGATCATTATGGTACAAGTCGTGAATGTTATCGGGCGAGGCGTAGCCGAGTCCGATAACACGGCGTGTGCCATAATGATTGTTTATGATTCGTATTACATACAAAATTTTATCTGATGGCATTTATATCAATACATTTTCGAAAAATTAAAAACTGCATTTTCGACATGTCACAATGACAACTATTTTTAAAGGAGTAAGTATTGTGTAGTTTCAAATATTAGTAGGTGAGTGAGCTGTGCTTTGCCATTATATTAATATTACAAATTGTAGTAATTGTTCTTTTACCATTTATAATAAATAGTTTTTGTACATAGTTATTCATTTTGAATAAACTTTTTTGATCAAACCATTACATGTTTTCCTTATAGAATTTCATTATGGTACTCAGTACCATAATGAATTCATTATGGTACTTAGTCCCATAATGAATTCATTATGGTACTTAGTCCCATAATGAGCTTCCTTATGTCATCAAAATTGAGTGACATAACGTTGTCATTATGACATGCCATCAGATAAATGAATCTTTCACACGCATTTTGGACTTCTTGAATTCTTACCGATTGTATCGTATCAAGACATGTGCAATAAACAATATATATCACAGTAATTAAAAGTAGATGATATCAGTGTATCACACGGGGTGATATTCAAAGTGTTACTAAGGAAATGCCTCTATGAGAACAGACCTACCATGATACCTGACCAATTTCAAATAGACAAACCGAGACATCTAATTTTATCAGCTGATTCTGTCGACTCCCACTACTACAGAAATATTGTCCATGGCCTTTTGTCGATCTTTATCAAAACAAATATCATTGGAGAGTATTTGGCTGAATTAATATTGAGACAGTATTTCCTTGAAAATCAGACCAATTCTTCTATATCTTCATTAAGTTATAACTCCTGTATCAAAATAGTATTTATATTGGCTGAGTGGTAAAGATTTGTATCATCGGCATAAGTAAGCGTTTGAAGTTTATTCAGAAGACTTTTGAAGTCAGCAGTATGAAAGAAGAAGAGTAGTGGAGACAGAACTGACCTTTGTGGAGCGCTGTGCCAAACATTTATATATCTCAATTTTTCATCATTCATCTGTACACATAGACTTCTGTTATATAAAAAAAAGTTGATGATATTTCTAGATCCATCAGGAAAACCGTAGTAGCGCAATTTGGAAATCAAGAGTTTGTGGTTCATGGTGTCAAAAGCTGTGCTATAATCTAATGACGAGAAAATAATAACTCGATGTTTGTCAATAGCACGGATAATATCATCATTTTCATGTTAATTACTTCTTTCAGAAATATGCAGTGATTGAAGTATGTCGAACGGCACTTGTTGGTCTATATAGAACAGGGAAACTTCGAAATTCTATGACAATAGGAGTATTCTCAAGAACGTATAACCTCTAAAAATTCAAACACACTCAGCATATCAACCTCTTTCTCCTATTATCCCTATAGGTACGCACGATGTTGTTCTAACATGAAAGGAATTTCCTTTCGTGAGCTCCAAGAGATGAAAAAAATCAGTCACTTTCATCACAACAACTGAAAATTTGACATAGTGTGCAGAAAAGTGTCCTCAAAAAGTGGATGTGAAACAATGATAACAATTTTTTCAAATTGAAACGCCAGTTGTCATCTCATGATCCAATTCCATTATAATAATGAGCACTAGTTCTAATTACATTCCCTATAACCAGAACCCATAATTTTGGATATCTGTCATAAATAGTACTCAATTCTGTAGTAACTGCCGGTTATTTCTGGATATATCTAGTAGGCTCTGGAGGATACCTATCTGATGAATTGGAGATTCATTTTCTGAAAAAATGCAAAATGTGGCTTGTATTGAGTATAATAATAAAGAATTCGTTGATCTAGTTATGTGTGATCGTATTCAAACGAAGTCTTGATGATTATTCAAAACCAGAGCCATATTGAACTTTCGAATATGATCAATCTGACAGTGAACAACTCCAATTCATTTGTTTACAGATATTTTGCAAATCCTACTGAAAATATGGGTTCTGGATAGAAAGCGAAGAGTTGATCTGAACTTGGCTCCATTTCAATGAGAGGATTGAATCATGAGTAGAATAAAATGAAGTATCGATTTGAAAAAAATTGGGATTCTAAATGTTCCGCATTCACTCATCGCACCCGAAAGATCTTCAGAACTCATGAACCAATCACTACATATAAAAACTATAATAAAAAATAAAAAATATATAAAAACTCGAATAACAGAAAAACGGTTCATTCAAGAATAGGGTACCTATGATAAATGAATAAAAATCAGAATCAGTGTGACATAAAGGCGCCTCATATAGAATAACAAAGTTGATGTGACTCTCGGAAAAACCAGGAGCTTCACAATAACGAGAATATTCTTGTAGGATTCTCCATATTTTCTTCACTGTACCTACCAATTTTCAGTATCGTGCTTAAATCCGTAGGGATCCTGAAAATAACATGTAGGATCTTCAATATTCTCCTCATCGTGAAGCTTCAGGTTCTTCTGAAACTGACGTCGTCTTCGTTATTTCAAACGGAACATCCTGTATTTCACAACATTTTGTAATGTTCTTCATGATTCTGATTCGAAATAATGTATCACACCACAATCCTACAATAAACTGATTCTGAGTTATGACAGCCTAGCCTATCGAACATACGCCATTTTAATGTGATTTTCTGGTGATATGCAGTAAATCAATCGTGACTATTGAAGGTTGAACAGAACACTCACTGCAATCACAACCACTGAATGATTTTTTTTCATGTTGTGGTTCCCACGAAAAGGGAAATCCTGTAATGTTCAGAAAACATCGTGAGTACCAAGGGAAATAAGGTAGGAATTGGTGTTCTTCTTGAATTTCTGGCGGCTATATGCCTCTGGGAACACCTCCCTTAGCAATGTGTTCCAGAGCCTCGCTGTTCGTTGGATGAACGAGTCTTTGGAAAGAGATGTTTTGCAGGTCTCCAAAGTGACCACGAACTGCCACGAAGGGGTGTCTACAAATCTTCAGATTTGTGGTATCTTTAGTTCTCCATATACCGAGTGATTTTTCAAGGTGGCTCACCCCTATAACTCTTTAATAATTATTGAATGTAGTGAAATGAAATTTGAGGGTTATGGATAATTATATTTCGAATACTGTCTGTAGGTTTATAGAGGAGGAGTAAAGTCATCATTCCAGATTGTTTGGGATTTTCTCTCTTCGTTTCTTTAAAATGAAAAAATGAATTTTATTCCAATATACGTGTAGTAAGAACAAATCAGATGATCTGCCCCAAAATGTCACTGCGTTTGAAAAATTTTCCTTTCAGAGAGCCTCGAAGAAAAATTCACTAGCTTGTCAGTGACAATTTGTACTGAAAAAGGTTCGGAAAAGAGGAATGAAGGTATATAGAAAAAATATCGAATTTTCACTTAGCTTTGGACGTTCTGGGAACGTATCTGCTCCTTATTTGAACATAAACGAATGAATATTTGAATAGCAAATTAGTATTTGTCTTGACACTTCTCAGTTCTCAGTGACAATTGGTGACGTTGGCAATCAAATGAGTTACAGGATGTTTTCATTAATTAATCTTGAATTTACCATGCTTATTTTCAGATTCCAGTAGTGGATACCATGTTTCATCTATATCAACTGAACAGGAAGCAATGCTATTGTCTTCGTTCAGAAGAATGCAAGCAGATTCCTCGATTTTTCTCTTCTGGTTATCTTCTTTTCCAATGATTTTGATATTATCTCATTCTGCCATATGTTGTCCATCTACGATTTTTCGATGTGTATTATCATTATATTGCACTCATGTTCCTTCGTCCTTATTGAAAGAGGTCTCTTGGTCTCACCCGTATAGAAATTTCCACAAACACAAGGTATACTGTGAATACAATAATTTGACGATTGTTCTTTTTTTCTTCGGCTTCGTTTGAGTTAGAATTGATCTAATTGTTTTCTCAGTTTTGAACACAAATACCACTTGGAATTCATCACCAACACGTTTTATTGTTTCAGATGTGCCAAGAATGTATGGTATTATATTTGTCGTTATTGATGGTTGATTTTGTTGCGGTGGACATTGTTTGTTTTCAATTTGATGAATCGTCTTATCGATAAAATTCTTCGGATAGGAGTTGAATTCGAGCACATTTCTTGTGATGAATTTCGATATTGGAGATTTTGTTGGTCAGATGATATTGACTTGGCTATATCATGAAGTGAATTGATTATTCCTTTCTTAATACTTCAATGATGATTCGATTGAGAGTTCTGGTATCTGTCAGTATGGGTATTCTTCTTCTTGTTACAGAGATGTTATTTGATTTCTCGATAATAACATCTAGAAATTGAAACTGATTGTTAGATTCAATTTTCAAAGTGAACGTTATAGTAGGTTCGGCATTATTCACATAAATCAGAGAATTATCGCCCTCATGTTTTAGGTTGTTTGTGGTTATTTTTGATGATGTTTCCTTCGGAATTCTCCATAAGTATATTGTTTCAAATTGGAATTCTATGGAATTGTGTCTAAAAACAACATATTTTCAATTGGATGATGAGTTTCATCAACAGAACTTTGGAACGGCCATGGGGTCGCCATTATTTTCAATTTTAAGCAATATATTCATTGAGAATTTCTAAGAAAACATCATCAGAAATTACAACCAACAACCTCAAACATGGTGACGATACGTTAATGATATTTCCATTATTTGGCCACATAACTTCATGGAGCAAGATAATTTTCTGGATTATGTGAACAATGGCGAACCTACTATGAAGTTCACTTCAGAAATCGAATCTAACAATCAGTTACCATTTCTAGATGTGCTTATTGAGAAATCGGGTATCATCTATCGCAAAATAAAACATACTTACAGATACCTGGACTTTCGATCAAATCATCAGAAAAGTATTGAGAAAGGAATAATCAAATCACTTCATGATAGAGCCAAATCGATATCATCTGATTGAGTCCACCTTTCATCATTGGAAGAAAAAACACAACCAGAAAAGAAAAATCAAGGAATCTACTTGCATTCTTTTCAACGGAGAGAATAGCATTGCTTTCTGTTCAGTTGATATAGATAGAACATGGTATTCACTACTGGAATCTGGAAATGATAATTGGAAATTCAAGATTGATTAATGGAAACATCCTGTAACTCATTTGATTGCCAATGTCACCAATCGTCACTGAGAACTGAAAAATGTCATGACATTCTTTATGTTGAAAACGGAAGCAGATTCGTTCGCCAAACGACCAAAGATAAGTGAGAAAATGTTTTTTTTCCACCTTCATTTCCGTTTTACAAACTTTTCAATAAGAATTGTCACTGGCAAGCTAGTGAATTTTTTTTCAGGCTCTCTGATAGGTGAAGTCTTTGAACGCAGTGACAGTTCTGGGCAAATCATCTGATTTGTCCTCACTGCACGTATATCGAAATAATATTGATAATTTTATTTTATAGAGACGAGGAGAGAAAATACCAAATAATCTGGAATAATGAATGTATCACCTCCTTGATTACCCTACAGACAGTATTATGTTTTTTGTTGTCGATCGTCTTTGTTTTTTAAGAGAGCATGGGAACTGAGGAGTTCTCCTGAAAGGTAGGAAAATTGTGAAAGAAGTTTCCTATTTTGTGAAATCTGTGTAGCTGCCTAGGATACCTGGAGGTGTGGATATTTGTTTATGCTATTCAGAGCCGTTTGGAAGTAAGTTGCCGGAGCTCAATCCAACCTCAATCGTTCGCAATATCAAATCCACTAATCCTATTGGGTGTACCACTTCTGAGGAAAGGATCCTTGAATGAAAGGAAATAGTACAACTTTTCTGTAGCATTTAACGTATGAGACGAGGAAGAGCCCGGTGTTAGAGGCTTGGATGCTGAACGTTGAAGGTTGGAATCCCTGTAAGGAAAAAGTTCTCTCGATAAGAACTGGAATACTCTCAGAGAGGTAACACAATCTAGGGAGGATATCTGGTGAGTCACTCTACATCTGGGAAAATTATAGGGTTCAAGTTGGGGGCTGAACGTACCGGTTATTAACACCATTAACTCAGTTAGAGGGCCAGCATTGGCCCAGCATGGATAGTTGGGCGTAGAATGAATTGCTGTTTTCATCCTGTACAGATATTCTAGCGAAAACAGGCGGTGACATACGAAAGCCAAATCAGTCTCTTGTTATGTTGCCATTCACATGCCCTATGAGTTACGATTGGGCGAACAATCTGTTCGAGATAAAAGTTTATAAAAATTCATTGATCAGCTTGCGACTCAGTATGGGTGATTTCCGTAAGACTCCGTTCATCAACCAATTATACTGACACATTTATCATTGAAATACTAGATAAATACTCACCGAAATCTACAAAATCAAATTGATGAGGTTCATCGACCTTCACAGTATTCAAATAAAGATCACTCATATCGATATTATTCAAACAATTGGATTCGATGAACACATTTCCAAATACTTTAATAGAGTTGAATTCTTGATCACCCAATTCCACCATCATTTTTTCTGTTTCATTTTCATTCTTTAGAACGACATTGGATACATCATTGAAACTCTGTGTGAAGTGGAGACTTTCGACATTGACATTTTCGAGAGTTTTCACATTACTCAATTCCAGTGTGTTTTCAGCTAACTGTTCAAGAACTTTTTCGAAATGAGAAGTCTTCAACTTCAGATCATCAATGATGAGGTTTCTGAAAGTTTTATCGCCAGCTAATCTGAGGTGATGATTTATAGTGACTGCATCATTGAGAATTTTCTTGGCATTCAAACTTTCTATGAGGCCTCTCACTGTCATATTACTGATGACCATGGACCTGGCTGATAAGTCTTTCCTGATGAACATATTTCCATGAATTGTTTGATGTTCACTTGTTATTAGGACATCCTTCCATGGATGCCTCCCAAATCTTGTGCTGTTTGTATTGATCCTGCAAAAAAAAAACGATTTGTTTCTTCAAGAGGAAAATTATGAATTTTCGATCTAGTTATAATTAAATGAGGATGAAATCTCAAGGGATTGTTCGTCTCCGAAAATCATTCCAAAATATTCTACTTTCAGATTTTTCGTATAGATATATCCTGAGATCAAAACCAATGGAGAAATAATGATCAATAAGGCACACAAGAATGTATTATCCAGGGCGATAAGTATAAAAGTCGATTCATTCTGCTGAGTGGAGAGATTACATTTATCCAGAGTTTTATGACATATGTAGTATGACAAATTTTAAATATCAGATCCAGGCCACAGTAAGATATCGATTCAGCACATTTGGACTCATGCTAATATACCGAGAGTGATACATATCTCATATGAGATCAGAACGCCGTGTTTTTGTTCTGAATAATGTCTGCCCACAAAAATTGTTTGATTTTAGAAAAAATAATTTGCAGATTCTCTACCAGCAATTGGATTCTGAGATGAGCCTCGTCAGTATTCCTGGCAAATATCAAAGCAAATTGGACCTTAATCGCTACTTCTGATGAAATTCAATCAAACCGCAGTCTGGGACTTCAGGTTTTTGAAAAGTGAATCGATGATATAAGTGACTTGAGGAATCTAGGTTCAATGGAAGATTTCTGTGATTTACCATTGTTGAAACGGTGGTCAGACCCATGGTCACATACGCTTCTCTAGTGTGGTGGACTAGAAGTGAGGAAAAAACAGCACAACTTGAGCTGCAAAAAATCCAGAGACTCGCGTGTCTTGGGATCACAGGGGCTATGCATACGTGCCCTACTGCAGCAATGGAAGCTATGCTTGACCTACTACTCTTGCATATTTTTATCAAGATGACTGCAGCTCTCAGTGCATAAAGACTGAACTCCACTGAATTGGCCAGACCAGGTGATGTCACTGGTCACATGGTCATTCTACAAGAAGTACAAATGGAATCTGCAATCGAACCATCGGACATAATGCCAGCCAGGCTCAGTTTCGATCATACCTTTGAAGTGGTTATAAAAAGCCACCCTAGGTATGGTTCCGCTGAGCCTCAGCTGGAAAGAGGGTCCCTTGTTTGGTACACCGATGGTTTGAAAATGGAAGAAGGGGAAGGCGCGGGTGTATATGGACCCAGATGTAGGCTATTTGAAGCCTTAGGTCACTCCCCCACTATCTTTCAAGCTGAAATACATGCCATCAACCTTTGCGCCCAAAGGTGCCTGAGCAAAGGTCTGAGGGGTGCCAACATATACAGGGTGATTCACATTAGAACCGACATAGAGCAGGGGCATGTAGGGGGTCCCAAAATATGGCAATTTAACGCAACTTACATCTATACCAAGTTGCTTTCCTAAGGAGTTATAGGCTTTGAAAATGAAGTTATAAATTTTGAAAAAAATCAATATCTCCGTTATTATTGAATTTAGAGCGGCCGAATTCGGTACACTTTGTGGATGTATTTAGGGCGTTACTTGACAGTGACTAGAGCTTAATTGAAATTTGTAAAGGGGGTATACCGGGTGGCGCACCATTAATATTCAACAGAATTCTGTTGACCCTTGATGGATTTTAGAAATCTTTGCTTTGTTGTGTGGGCAATTCAATTCTAAAACTTTTTTACTCCAGTAATTTTTCGAAAAACCTCATCAAAAACCCGAATAACTAGAAACGCGCGCTCTAGGAGTGATATTTAAAATCATCGAAAATTTAAAAGTTGGCTATGAAAATGGACGTACAACAAGAAAGTAGGTCATTTATTGTGATCAGTAGAAATCGGCTGGCAGATTATTATTGAGATACGTAACAAAATACGTAAAGTAAGTACAGATACTGAAATGTGAAAAACTGGGATTAACAACTAACCAAAATAAACACAAGAAACTTGAACAAAAACCAGAACAAACAATTTTTCATCGATAAATTACTTGATTAACAACCTACTTGCTTCATTGTCAAGTTTGACGTTTATTTTCATGCCAACTTTTGAATTTTCGATGATTTTAAATAACACACCTAGAGCTCGCGTTTTCAGTTATTCGAGTGTTTGATGGCAATGATGAGGATTTCTGAGAAATTACTAGACTAAGAAAAGTTTCAAAATTGAATTGCTCACAAAACAAAGCAAAGATTTTCAAAATCCGTCAAGAGTTAACAAAATTCTGTTGAATACTAATGGTGCGCCACCCGGTATACCCCCTTTACAAATTTCAAATGAACTCTAGTTACTGTCAAGTAACGCCCTAAATACCTTCACAAAGTGTTCCAAATTTGGTTGCTTCAAGTTCAATAATAACGGAGATGTTGATTTTTTTCGAAATTTATAACTTCACTTCCAAAGCCTATAACTCCATAGGAAAGCAACTTGGTATAGAGGTAAGTTGCGTTGAATTGTCATATTTTGGGACCCCCTACATGCCCCTGCTCTATGTCGGTTCTTATGTGAATCACCCTGTATATCTGCTCAGACAGCCAAGCCGCACTAAAAGCCCTAAAATCATTCGTTTTCCAATCGAAGATTACATGGGACTGCTTTGAAACACTCATGCAACTGGGAAAGGGCAACAAAGTCACACCTATGTGGGTTCCAGGGCATGGAGGAATCAAAGGAAATGAGGCAGCTGATCGCCTTGCAAATAAAAGTGCAGCATCTGCACTTTTTGGTCCAAACCAGAGCTGAAGCTTATCACAGGCTTTCTTACAGGACACGGCCCTCTGAGGTATCACCTCAAAAATATGGGCCTGGCGGAGACTGACACATGCCGCTTTTGTAACAATGCGACCGAAACCGCGGAACACATACTTTGCTCATGTGAAGTATTAGTCCGCCAAATGCTGGACCACCTAGAACAGGTCTATCTCACCCCTGCTGAAGTGGAGAATTCAACCGTCAGGAAAATCGTAGGCTTCATCAGAAGTCTAGGGTTAGAGGACCAAAACTAGATAGGGGTTATCACAATAGATCTTCTAGGTCGCAGTGATCGATAGGTCTCTCAGCCTATACGACCCATCTACAATCTACCATTGTGGAAGGTCATATACGATAAAGCACAATAATATTAAGAAGATGTCGTCAACTTTGTTGACATCCTCAACAGAAATGGAAAAGAAAGGTAATCAGCAGACTGTATTGCATCTTTCAGAATATTCTCCAAAAATCACCAGCGAGAGTGAGTGTCAATATTGGCGATATTCAATTCATACTCAATCATTTCATGGTTCAGATGATTTATTATCTTGTTGATCGGGTCATAGTGGGATCCGCTATCTACCTCTTCCAAACATCATGAATTTCCTATTGTATTTGTTCTAGTATACCATTGATTCCTGATGAATCGAAATTGATAGACTATCTTTCTATAGATGATCAGTGAATTTTGTGCGTAATGAAGAATTATAAATTTAATTAAAAAATATCATTTTCATTCAATTTACTAGAATCATCATCATTCCAATTCATTGTGAAAACATTTCAACATATGATTTCTTGAATTTCTTATAGCATTAGTCATCATCAGACCTTTGATTAAAATAAACAATATCGACTCAACACAAGGGATCGTGAACATAGTATCAAGTTCATGATTATTTTCTTTACAATAGCGAGTTCGTCATCACTAATAACCAATATTTAAAAGTATGAGTATTGCAGAAAAGTTATCGTTCATTTCAGGAAAATTTGAACTGCGTCTTTTCTTTAGAAAAACAAATATATTGCATATAGTTTCGTGATTGAAATAAGCAATAGTTCATCGAATGAACGACGATACAAGGAAAAATATGAGTTGCCCACCTATCTATACTCGACCATTTCGTATGTGTGCCAAATTATGAAAAATTGTCCGATACGTTTCAATTCGATTTGAAATCTCAATGGATTTCTGTGATGAGTAATCTTTCTTGAACACGAGAACAGAATGAATTGCCAATATTGCCAGTAAAAATTATCCGTATGAACAGGTGAATTTAAATTATGGTTAAAATGAAAATTTGAGTCATGTAAACATACCAACGTGCAATTTCGTTGAGATGTTGATTGATAGTATATTACACACCGAGGTGGAAAGTGATTCATTCCTGTCGTGAGATTAGTTAGCTAACCGAGACGCGAGCGTCGTGGTCGAGGTTAGCTATAATCTCGAGACAGGAATGAAACTCCCTAACGAGGTTTGTATACTATTTTATTCACAATCATCATATTTCGATGAACATTAATAAATCTATGTTTTGTTCTGAACATTCAAATTTCAAATTCAAATTCAAATTCAAATATTCTTTATTGTCAGAAGATTTTGCATCCCATTGACAAAGGTTTGTAGGTACATGTAAATATAAACATAACTAATAGTGTATAGATATGAACAGATAAGTAACAAAAAATTTTAGAATAAATCAAGTACAAATACAATAAAAGTAAAATAGATTACACATATTTTCAAAAGGATTCATTAAAATACTCTTGTAGGCTATAAAAGGGTCTATCAGCTAGCAAATTTCTCACTGCTTTCCTAAAATGCACATTGGTCAGATTTGCAGATCTTATATCTACTGGTAAGTGATTGAAAAGCTTTCCACCATTATAAAAAATGGAATCCTTGATTAATGTTGATTTGGGTATGGGAAGTCTGATATTAAATATGCTATTACGAGTAGCATACGGAGAAGAAACAAAGTCAAACTCCGTTTTGTGTTTGTATACCAGGCATACAGTTTCAAGAATAAACAGTGCAACGACAGTTAAAATCTTATTGGCAGCAAAATAATTCCTGCATGAATCCCTAGATTTGACCTTACAGAGACACCTTACAGCCCTTTTCTGTAATATCAACACAGAAGAGAGAAGGGTTGCACTGCATGTTCCCCAAAAAGGTATTCCATATCTTATTTGAGAGTCAATTAAAGCGTAGTAAGCCGTTTTCGCTGTGTGAAAACCCAACTCATTAGAAACCATTCTCACTGCATAACATCCGGATGAGATTTTACTCTTGAGTTGTCTAACGTGTTCATCAAATTTAAGCGTACTATCAATGAATACACCAAGAAATTTTGTGTTTAGTCTATTTTTCAAGATATCATTGCCTATTGAGAGTTCATTTATCAGACATTTAAATGTTATTATATTTGTTTTGGAGATATTCAAGGATAACAAATTAGCATCACACCAATTTTTTACCTTTTCTACATCTGATGATATCTTTTTATGTAGCTCTGCCGAGTTCTTTTCCTTCCACAATATTGTTGTATCATCCGCAAAGAGAGTAAAGCTGCCAGATATATCTATCGTAGTCAAGTCATTAATATATAACAAAAACAGAATTGGGCCTAACACAGAACCCTGTGGCACACCAGATGTGATTGCCCTGCTTTCTGAGAGTTCCGAAGTTCTTACCATTTGACTTCGCCCTGAGAGGTACGATTCAAACCAATTGTACGTCACCCCTCTGCAGCCACACCGGTGAAGTTTTTTGAGTAGTATTTCATGATTAACGCAATCGAAAGCATTAATTTCTGAATAAATTTTATGAAGGAAAGAGAATATTGCATCACTTGTATATTTTTCCTTCTGGAACCCAAATTGGTTGTTGCTCATGATATCATGCAAATTTAAGAAATCATACATACCTGAATTATCACATGAGTGAGGGCGGAAAGTGAGGGCGGTAAGTAGTGAAGGGCAAGAAGTAATCTGACAACTGATTGTTGGCAGCTTGAATAAACTGATGAAACGTCCGAGAATTGGTACTTTCATGAACTTCATGGACGATATTTGGACTCATAGGCCTATGAGATCATACTTGTTCAATATGAAAAATTCTTTATGATGATTATCAGAATAACCTACTTGATCAAATTATTGTTCTTTGGTGAAACCGGTTTCACGAATATATTGGCGTTCATTCAATCAAAAAAAAAACTTCATTTCCATTTCACGTTATTTCGATAACTTCAATGTGTTCCTAATTCATGATGAGAAAATTGAGAACTATCCCGTGATATTTTACCACTTGAACATTATTGAACTGATTGAAAATACTGCATGCTAATTTCTCCAATTTTGTTAGAACTAGACCGTACATTCTATTGTCCAACAACTAGCAAATATTTTCGATTTTAGGAAAATCATCCCAAGGGGTCTTAGTGTGGCATATCTTCCAGGATTGCCTCCTCCACTGAAATAGTATCCAGAACCCACTATCACACTTCGTTCTTTCTAGAATTTTCACCAAACAGCTACTTCTCTGGATGTGGTTTGGATAGGACCACGAGAAACTCTGAATTATAGGGTGATTATTCTGTACGGAAATGGTTCTCACTTGAAACCAAGTAACAATATCTTTGTTGAGAGTTCGCATATATTATTATTTTTGAGCTCAATTCATTCATTCCATATCATATTTCCATAACATAATAATATCATATTTGCGTATACTTCATTCAAGGAGGAATGATGAAAAATGGTGAACGATACCAACGTTTGAGAGTATTTTCAACATTTGAAATATAACATAACTACTAAGATATTTTTTTGAATCGAAACATTCTCAACTATTACTTGAATCGATTATTCGCATTTGCATCAATATCACAACTTATCATGACTCATTGTGAATGACTGATTATATTTATAATTGACAAAGGTGTTCTAAGCATTGGCATTGCATTTCTTGAATGATGTTATCAACTATGAAAAGATATTTGAACTTATCTTTTTGAGAAAGAAAAACTGGCAAGAATAAGACATAGGAAGAACCTCTTCCAAAATTTAAATGGAAAATAACGGGAATAAAAAAAATCAACAAAGTTCAGAGATAAGCTTCAAGTCTAGTCTGGTGCTTCATATCGTATCTTTGAAAAGAAATAGAATGATTATTATTTATATTTTCGAGCATAATCAGATCTGAAATATTGAAAAATGGAGATCTTCAAATATGAATGACTTTCTTACTTTGTTAACACCCATAATTTATGCTGCTATAGTGAATTACTTTCATATAACCCTTTCCACTAGTGCCTAGATGAAACATATACAATTGACTCGAATTGATGATTGAAAAAAATTATTAGAATTATGCATTATGAGAAATGCGACTCAAAGATAGAAGCTTAGGTGCCTCCATCATGTCATGATACAATCGATGGTTGTTTCCACCATGTCATCACATAGCGGTAGGACTTTCACTGTCACGACATGGGGATGGTAATTCCACCCATATGGATTTATAAGGGGTTCGCTTGGATTGATAGTTTGCGAGAGGTTTTATTCGAATAGGCACTAATAGTTTAGGGTTAACTGAAAGTACGAGACTATATTCAAAGATAAAAAATTTTCACGAAGCATGAAACATTATGGGTAGCGATGACGAATATGAATAAACAACAATGAATATTAAGACCTAATAACAACTTACATTATAACGACCATTACGACGAGTTCTTGTCAAGTCAAGAGTATCCCCAGACCAGACTAACTTTGGAACCCTCACATCCAATATTTATATTGAGTAAACACATGAAGTTGGTGAATCACACTGTGAATATTGGTCTGCCAGATATTATATCAGGATTGTGAAAGTACCGAAATTTAAATTGAAAAAACTTTATATATCTCCTGTGTGGTGTATTTTCTGAATGTTCCATTGGAGAATAGCTGCTATTTAGAGTATAAAGGTATTAAATTCCTGAATATGATTTCGACACACAATTGGTGAATAATATGTCATTATGTCAGAAAAAAGTATCAAAATTCTACAGGGATATCAACACAATAATTATCATTGAACTCAAGTGATAATTAAATTAATGATAGCAATTTGATTTTGAACTCTGACTTCGTCCTTACACAATCTCATATACCTGAAATACACCTGGATGAGGATAAAGAAACAATTCATCTACGAAGAGAAAATGAACTAATACAAGGAATACTGGTAGCAAATAATGAAATAATTTCCAATAATGAAAGAGTATTGAGATGGCTTGATAGTCAAATAGCATTTTTGTCACAAGAATATAACAATATGGTCTCTGAGCGAAATAACAAGCAAGAAATATTGAAGGAGTTCGGTTTATTGAAAGAAAAGTTCGATAATATCTATATAAATACCAACAAAATTGATGACCATCCAGTATCATATGCTGATGTACTTGAAGATATAATTGATAGGCAGCCTTCAATACCACGAAATACTCCAGCATTAATAATAAAACCAAAGAATACACAAACCTATGAACAAACTGAAAATGATCTTCGAACAAAAAAGAATCCTGTTATAGCCAAAGCTGGCATAACGGGAATTCAAGAGATCCAGAAGGGAGGAGTGTTACTAAAATCTAAATCAGTTGAAGAAATCATCACCTAGATTAGTTCTTATCGGAAATAAAAATCATAGAAGCACTGAAGAATTGGAAGAAGAACTGAGAATATTCAGTTATAATAATGACGAAGATGTACTAACTAATAAATATTCAAGACAATCGAAATACAGCAAAAAACATATCATTCATGTGAAAACTCACGGTAAAACATTCAAAAATTTAGTGAACAGAGATATATTGATTGGTTGGTATGAATTCAAAATTGAAGAAGATTTCAACATTATAGTTTGCTCCAATTGTTATTCTTGTAGCCTTTTTTTTATATTAGATTAGATTTAGTTCAATTTGATAGTGAAGGATTTAAAAAAAAAATAGGCACAATGCCGGTACTCCTGTGATCTTGTGAGCAGTTAATGGGTCGGGGTATTTGAATAATAATATACTAAAATGTAATGATTTCGAATTTCAAGTTTTGGAGGGCGCCACCTAGTTTAAGATTAATAAAAAAATTCGTAAACTAAGAAACCGAATTTATCATTTACTGAACAAGTATCTGAGACTGTTTGTGAGGAAGATAAAAAATCATATTCAGCCACAATTAACATTTATTTTAGTTCAAGTCGGGGTAGAAAACAATGATTTCTATTCACCATTAATGATCGCCGAATAATGTAGATATACCAAATCAAATAACTTCAATGATAATAATTATTATAGCATCTGCACTAACTCAAGTTAGATGTTCCCTTAATGAAGTATATTTTCACACCTACTATAAGTTGGTGGTTGCATCTATATAACTATTTTATAATTTACCAATTATAAATATTCTGCCTATATATGAAGATTTTGGGGCTTCGCACAGTCTGTGTTTGGCTTCACAATGAAGGGCTTCAAAAATATTATATATTAACCATATAGAATTAAAGGAAATTAGATGCAATCATCACCTGATCAATATTTGCTTGGAATTGAAATTTGACCCCTTTACAGTATTTATATAGTGCTTTGCTAAGAATAAACAAAAATAATGATGTAATAAAAATGATCTGGCCTTATGTTTGATGTGTCGTCCTTTTCCTGGTGGGCGATTCTGGGTCTAATGGCTCAATAATCCTGGATGGAATTGGTATGAACGAATAACGATGTTATTCAAAGCGACCTTTCTCGCTTATGTAAATGGAACCAAAAACAGCTCCTGGTACGGCAAATTTTGTACTTGCCGGTTATGATTTCACGAACTGACTGACTGGGGAGTTTTAACTTCTAGTTAGACTCTAAAAGGAGAAAATATCCCTGATTTACCTAATTAGAGATTTCTAAAAGTGAAAAGCTAAATAGTAACTAGTAAATTTCGCCGGGTTCTTGATGGTAAAAAAAATTACAACTTACCCCAACTGTTGGGAGCTGAACTAACACAACCGATTGATGGGTTGATTATTTCGACTAATAAGCGTTTCCAAACAAATCACGTACATATACGGTAGGGAATTAAAAGCCGAAAAAAAAAAATGAAAAATGGAGAATTCAAGACAAGCTCACTTTTCTCAGTCTTTGCTTGCTGTCCGCACCGATTCTCCTCACCCGATCTTCAAACTGCGCACCTGTCCCCTACTTCCTTATCTCTCCATATCACATCTGTTGGAACTCTACCATGAAAACTAGGCAACCAACATTGTGAAGATAGAATATTTTTCCTGGTCTAGAAACAACGTTGCCACAATTCCCAAAATGTACGATTATCTCCTTATACAAAGAAACTCATCAGGTAGCATTTGAAATGCTACATTCTCACGGTCACATTTATAAGAATTGCCGAAATCCAACTAATTGCCCATTCTGTTCGGGAAATCATAGAAGTAATTAATGTGAAAATCAGAATAATCCTTGTTGTATTTATTGTAAATCAGCAAATGAGAAATTCAAGAAAAATAATAGCTCCATCAGTCATACTTCAAGAAGTGATGAATGTCCAAATCTACAAAAAAAATAGTGTCAGCTAAATATAGAACAAGTTATGGATAGTATTAAATTCTGGTAAATTAACGAAAAGTTATGATTTGAATATTATCTACTTGAATATACGAAGTATGACTAATAAAATCAATGAAATTGAAATTCTACTGAAAAATCATGAAGAAACTGATATACTGATTTCAACTGGAACTTGGATGAAACCAAATGGAACTAATTATATCAATATTTCTAACTTCAATAGTATCCACCTTTGCCTTTGATAAACGAGTAGGTAAGGTGGCAATTCATCTGAAGAATGAGCTAAGATATGAAGAAATTGAACGAAATATTAATAAAGAATACAATACAATTGGAATTGAGATTTCACAATCCAAATCTGAATTGAAAATAATAGCCCTCTATCGACCACCAAATTCAAGAATTGTAAATTTTTTTGATTAAAAAACTATCACATAAATATGAGGGGTTTATGTTCCAAGAATAATTTCAACATAATATCTCTACTATATAAAAAAGCATTAAAAGTACTGAATCGTCTTCCATGTGACAATCCATCAAATCAACTTCATGAAGAAACAAACACATTTTCTTTGGGAGAGCACTATCTGATGAATAATCTCAAAATTTCTTTTGATATTATCAACGAACACCTCAAATCTAACTTCATATTGGTGAGAAATTCTCAAATCCATGAACATCATACTAGACAATATGACTTGTTTCATCTTGATGCTGCTAATTCTACACATGGTCAAAAAAAGTTCACTCACGGAGCTATCTCAAAACTCAATAAATTACCTGATGATATCAAAAAAACACATATCACCCAATTCAAAATTGAAGTCAATAAACATAATATCCTCTTGCGAAGAGAAAATCAAACCTGAGTGAATGATTTTTCATTCACTAATTTATTTCATAATGTCATAATGTACTTTTCATGAGCTTTTTGTTTTAATATTTTTTTTTATTCTGTTGATTATTTCAATAACTATAATTTAATTTGATCATGCATGAATAATCTCATAGCAGATATGAATCTGTCCGATTTTTCATGTTATTCCATTGTGAATGTTAATGATTACATTCATATTTATATATGAGATGCAATAATGTAATGTTTATAGCAAATAATGAAATAGATAAATGAATAAATATACATCATTTTATTAGATTTGCACCTTTCTCATGGAAGTTCCTTGGTCAGTATTCATGGTTCAATGTCAACGGATGATTTGATTGACTTGATGTTTATGAAACTATCATGGTTCTAAATTACTAATTTACCGTTTGTTCTACTCGTGAAAATATTTTCTCATTTCAAGAACACCTTGTATAGGTGATTTTGAAATTAATATCCTATTCCTTAATGAAAATCACGTCATACTATTTGAAACAAATCTCCTGAAATAGTCAACATGTCAGCATTGTTTGCATGGTCTTAACACGACATGACAATTTGGCAACCATTATAATTGAATACAAGGTCAAATACCTACTGAAAAATATGGCACTAGTATAATCGAATTCGTCATATTCCAATGACTATGTGAAGGAAGTGATTTCCCTTGATACATCTAGGAGCATTTTTCTGAATATATAGGTCTATAGTTTTGGGAAAGCGATTAGTTCTATCGAATAATATCTATTTTTCAGGAGTTGTTCGGAATTTTTGTTCAATTTATATTATTTTCACAACGTCAAAATCGACATCGACTCATTCAAGAAAGTTTATTTCGGAGTAGGATATTTTCTCTTTATATCTTTGTCATACGAAAAACTCATACTTCCACTTTAAGAAATTTTTGAGACTATTTCAGCATAATACAGAACATGTAGGTAGGTATCTTTGAAATCCGTTTTGTATACCAGAGGGGGTATCAAAAAAGGTGACCCTTTCGCTAGAGTAGGTAGAACACTGAAAAATTAGTTGGGTTTGACACATCGCATGCATTTTTTTTTTATATCTGACTCTCATAGAGGGCCCTAATTACACGGTTTGCACCAAGTTCAATTCTACACTAAATAGATACTTCACGTGAAACTTGATACTGTGTTTCGTTTTCGGAATTGAAATAAAAAAAATTGAGTTATAACTCGGAATTTTGAAATTCCGACTTATATCTCGGAATTTCACATCTAAAATTCCGAGTTGAAACTCAGAATTTCAAAATTCCGAATTATAACTCGGAATGTCACATCCAATATTCCGAGCTATAACTCAGAATTATAAAATTCCGAGATATAAGTCGGAATTTCGATGTGAAATTCCGAGTTATAAGTCGGAATTTCACAAATAAAATTCCGAGTTATAACTCGGAATTTTGAATTTCCTAGCAATGAGTTGGAACTTTGATTTGAAATTCCGAGTCATAACACGGAATTTCAAAATTCTGAGTTGTAATTCGGAATTTTGGATGTAAAATTCCGAGATTCTGACTTGAGACTCAGAATTTTGAGGAGTTGATTTTTTTTTATTTCATGTGTCCCTTCCAGACCTTCGTACAATCTGAACACCTACTCTTATTGATTCAATATTTTGTGTTTTTAGTATAACTATCTCAATTTCCATCTGTGATTATTTGTTCGATAAATTGATTCACATTAAGAATTATGTTATTGTTTTCGATTTCGAATATATATATAGGTGATTGATTCTGATGATACTCGTATTATACTAGTGTCCTCAATGAGAAGTCAGCTTCAGAAGCAAACCCATGCGATGTGTCAGCATCCAAAACATATCCATTCAAAATTTCATTATTACAATCGATACAATCGTGAAAAATTTTGTGAAAAATATTATTTCGAACACTTTGTATCGGGGGAAAGGAAGCTCATACAAAATTATTTTACGAGCAAACCTCACTAATATTGCAGTTTTCTACCTACCTCAACGAGAGGGTGAATTTATTTACAACACCCTGTTCATATACATATAGAATCTGATGTTGACGTGCTTGCGTTATTAATTATCAATAATTTTTAATCCACTCACAATATTTGGCTTTGTTGAATTCACAATGCCAGTCGTGCAATCAGCCACTCCTTTTCTTTCACCAGGACTTCAATTTCGTAATGTTTCTCTCTCTCTGTCTATTAGCCCGGAAGCAAGTGAAACAATTTACTTTCACGCTAAGACCCTATTTATATGTTGATATATGCAACGGTGAATACCAAATTGGTGCACGTTCTTTGAGTTCTGTGAATGGGTGGTCATTCATCTGGAAAATGGTGCAAGTGATTACAGGAGGGTGCTCGTTTGGGACTAAATATATAGGTTAGGAATCTGTCGAAAAACGCGCAACATGCTTTCTGACCATACTGCTCCTGAATGAGAGAATGCGTGTTATGGATTGATACGAACTTAACTGTTTCTCATTCCAATTTCGATGATGAAAATCATAGAAGAAAGTCTCACTGTTGGCGTCTAGCAGTCATATACGCTGCTGCTAAGTGAAATGTGCTGGTTCATTAGTGTTCAACGTGTAGGAGAGCTTCGAACAAGCATACCTCCACCCATATTTCGTGGTATAGTGTTCGTGTTTATATTGAATTGTAGACATAATCTAACACTCACAATTGGCTTTGGCAGCTCTTGTAGTCTAAGAGCCAGCTGAAAATTTCGATTGTCATCTGATATCGAAATAATACATCTCCCAAAGGCATGTTTAAAGATTGAAGTTCATCGAACGGCTCCTTTGCCAATGACAATCCTGAGCAGAATGATTAAAAAATTGCACTTTCCTGTGCAGAAATTTATACTCGATTTCGCGATTTGATAGCGAGATGCGAGAATTATGATTTTCTATACCAAAGCAAATGGAAGGGAATTATGTCGCCTTTGCGAATATCCTAAACGAGCAGAGATTCAAACTGATGTAAATTAAGACCGAGCGTCAATACTTTCGAGGATATTTCGCCTCCATCTAAATATACTATTCGATTGACCAATGTTGAACTAACATGTGGATCAGAATACCTGTGTGTGAGCACCACATGACATTCACACTGGTCCATCGGATATTATCTTTCGACGAGGGCAAAATATTCACGGAAATGATGAAGCTCTGCCACTGAATTAGATCAGTTTGAATCGTAGCACGTTTGAATATTCGCAAAATGGACATTTTCCCCTTTCATTTGCTTCTTGTTTCATCTCGTTATCACATGACGAAAGTATGTCTGAAATAATAGCAGCAAATAAATCGCAGTGCCGTGGATTCAGCTCAAATTGAGATAGTGGAAAATTGATCTCTTGGTCTTTATGTTTCGATAGAAAACCATAATCTTGGTGATTTTGTACAGAAGTACCTGGCGATGGTGACAGCCAAACTGAGGAACTAGAGGAACGGTGTTCAGTCTCTGGATTAGCAATGGTCATGAGCCACTGGGGCCAAATCGACTGGTAGAGTTCTCGGACTCCAAGGACTGCATCACTGGTAGAGATCCTTGTAAAACAAAGGCCTTGATGAACGATGAAAAATTGCCTTTCGAAATGTCGACCCACATATTAATGACAATAGATTTTGCTCACTATTTCGTGATATAGAATTATCTTCGAAGGGCTTGCACTGTTCGCCAGCCTCACAAAAAAAAATCAATCATCAACTTGACGTCTTCCAATATCATGAGGCAAATGATGTTCTGGAAAAGGATGAGAAACGATGTGAACCAGAATTCCAAAGTCCATGGAAAAAACTCTCGAAACGACAGTTACCTGAAATTTCTCTCTTGCATATCAGAAAAAAATATTTCCAACATGTAAATGTAGCATGTAAATTTTCACTACTGTATATTTTGTCTGATTCTATATACTATTCTGTACTGCTGAGCACATCTGACAGGATATTTTGTCACAATGTCATGGTTCACATTTTTCAATAACATTAATTGAACTCAATCTGCTTCATATTATTCAATTATTCTCAAACCTGATATGTGGATACACACCTGAGATTTCACACTGTACATGAAATAAAATCGCCGAACCAACTCAGTCGAGTATTCGTGAAGGAAACGGATTAAAGGCGTGACGACATTTCAGTAATCAATTCTGATTGGTTCAAATAGACATCTGGAAAGAACCAAATCTCTGGAGGGAGTAGCGATAACATCTTTTATTTTGGATATACATATTTTTCGCCAATTTGAAATGCGGAATGAACTGTTCATTTGTTCTCGAAGTTTCTGGAAATGTGGAGGAGGGATTTCTCTTCTGGTCGTGAGACGAGAGCTCACTTCAGAAAATTCTTCGTGGTGGTCAAGTGCCATTTTTGTGGTGTGAACCGGCTTCTGAAGTCCTGTACCGCCTGGCGTTCTGGATCAAATCAGGATATCCTGGATTTGCTGCTGATCTATAAGGATTGCTTGACTTTACAGATTTTTTCTGGTTTTGGTTCGAGAGGCAGGATTTTCATGGTTCATCACCCATGCAGCCAAGTGCCTACCTTCATCGTCATTACGGCCATTTCAATCTCCAACCCTTCATAGAAGGTGAGTCTAGCACTATTTCCACGTTTTTTCTCTCTGCAGTCTAGGAATTCAGAACCTCATTGTCATAAAATATTCAAGGGTTCTACCAGAAGTTCTACCGGGAGTTTTTCTGGGAGTTCTACAAACGGGAGTTATCCTACCAGGAGCACTATTTTTCCCTAGAGTCATTGCTCTACCAGGATCTGTTAATTCTACAAGGCCTTCGGTGGCTATATAGTAGTCTGGAATCTGGACTCTGGATATCGTCTTCTGCTTGTTCCTGATATGATGGATTGTCAAGGTGGAAATACGACAACCCTGTCAATGTCATCTGACATTCATAGATGTGAAGTCAGCACCCCGCTCTCCGCCAACCTTTTCCTCAGCAGCAACTATAGAGGTTTTTGACATGAAAATATATCTTTATTTTTCATTTTTATTCACTCATGATGCCCACTGCTAGTGTGTATAATGGACCATTTTCAAATCATAGCGCTGATAGAATTCTTCCATATTCATTTTTTTTTTAAATCTGCTATGACTATAAAACGTCCTTACAGGAGCTCTTGAGTTTTCAAGTACAATAAGGTTGATATATATATATTTTCATTCACATAATAGCAAGCAACAACAATGTATATTTTTTTAACAGGAAACGGGTATCTAATATTTTTTTGATTATGCATATTTGTCGAAACCTGTGATATATGAGTCCTATCATCATAATTGAATGTTTTGGGTATTTCATATGACTGTTTCATTTATTTATTGACATGACACTCCAACTCACAACATCTCTAAGTTAAATTCAGGTCTTTCAGTCTGGGATAACAACTAATATTATTCATTATCTGGTTGCTCAACTTTCCAGGTAACTTTCCATTTGATTCAGAAGTTGCAGTGGCGCCCCATTTTTTCTGTTTAATCTTATGATTGCTAGATAACTGAATTTTTGCTAATTTAACTCATTTTGATAACTCGAACCCATATTGCCTACTGACGAAGAGCTGCCGTTCGCAAATGCACCTATTTTCCATAAAAGTAGGGCTGCACCACATGACTACCACGTGACGTTACGCCAACACTTGGAATTTTTCCTTACTCCAGTGGTACCACCACCTTTACTGGAATATAATCAATTTCCTGTCCGATTTCCCAGCAGGCAATCGAAACATACTGACAGTTTTGACTCCTGTTATCCCAATGCCTCAAAACCGTGTTCTTCTATCCTTCACAACCAGGAACTATGAAGATGCAACATCTCCAATATTGCCATTTTAGCTACAAATGAGGCGAATGTCCTGAAGTGAATGATAAATACCAAAGAGGAGAAAAATAATCAATTAGGTTCAAGAACATAACAAAAATCCAAAATCATCCGAATTCATTGAATTTTAGTGAATGAATCAACAAGGTACGTATCGAAATGTAACCCAGGAAGTAATATTTTCACTCTGAGAGTTCTCAAGCTGAAATTTTTCGACAAGATTTGAGCATGAATTTTATAAATCCCCTTTACTCATTCATTTATTCCAGGTCAACAGTCTACTGTCCAGAAGCTTCAAATCACTGCGAAAATGACAGAAAGGATATCTAAGCAGTCTATTCAGTTGAGTTCGATCCATTTTCTTCATATTTATTGACTTATTGATATTTGTTCACTTTCAGGCAACTTCAAGACTTCCACACCATGAACTGCTATAGGCCTCTGGATGTTTCACGAGATGATTGAAACATTAAGTGGTATTTGTGTATTTTCAAATCGAAGAAGCGCACTATACAGAATGAGCAATGAAACTATATCATAGTGGAGATACCATTGCCTCTTGCAACACAAGAAATCAATATTTTTGATCTGGTATCTTTATTTTTGTAAGTTTTTCTCCATATCAAGATTATGAAATAGATATACCATGTAATATAAAGAATGCAGATTTTCATGTTAACTCACCCTTCCCCCAGAGAATATAAAAATTGTGAACATCTCGTACAAATATGCTGCCTTCATATATAGCTACACTACCGAAATTGTCCTAATTCAATTCGGATTTGTCATCGTCGCAAAAAAATGCATGCATTGGCCCGTGACAAGGTTTCAAAACTATTATGTACCATTCACTCAAATTGCTAGCGCTCTCATCACCTATAATTACATTAACCAATTAAGATTTTCCATTGACCACGTTGGACTCTATTCATCGTGGTGCTAAGTTTCAAGCAAGATATTCTGCCTTACTGGACAGAAGGAAATTTTGTTTTCATACATGATCTCCGTTGAATTCCATAGTACGCCTTCGCAAATTATATTATAATTACTTAGCATTCGTCTTGTGCACCGCACTAATTTCACTTTGAACCTTATAATGAATATTCGAAAGATTACCTACATTTTGGAGCAACTGGACTCTATTTTTTATGTCATTATAACGTTATTTTCACCATAATATCCACCACTACTGGGCACTTCTCTGCCTGGACTGTATCCAGTGGTTTCATGTACACTGAGAGAAAACTTGAGTTATCATAATTGAAAATCTGATAACCGTTATTACGATATCTGCAATAAATAGGGGACAGATGTGTTGATTTGCTACCACCCAGATAGCACACACTCGCCTAAGGTCATCCTCAATGTGTCGCCAAACGCCTGGAGAGGACGTTCTATTTTCTACAACCTAAGAACATCATCAGGCGTTAATTTAGCGCTGTAATTGTCCTAAATGAGTTCTTTCAGTGACAGCCTGAGGATGTAAAGAATTTCGTGCCTACGGACGTCTTCAGATGACATTCCATGAAATAACGTGTCATCGAAGACAAAAGGAAGAAAAAGAAGAACTAGAATTGAGGTTATGTCTCATGATAGTCATGATTTGTTCAAGATACATCATAATATATTAATTATTAAATCAAAATTATTAGAGTATTCATTGAATACCTTTATCAAATTTCTATTTCACAAAATGATTGCGAGAAGAACTTATTGCACAGAATTAAAAGATAACAATAACAAAAGGATGATAATCTCTGTTGATGACATTTCTCTCAGGTAGCAAGAAACAATGGTGAGTAAATACTAAATAGAATCATTGATAGTACCGGACATGAAATATTGATACATTCATATACATTATTCATTGTTTCAGGAGGTTATTGAGAACACAAACTTGATGATATCATCATTGCAAACATGTTTTATTCCAAGATAGCATTGCTTCTTCGGAATCTATAAAATATTGTATGGAAGCTTGAACTTTCAGTATGAATTCAATAAAGGTAGGTACCTGAATCAAATCATTGATATAGTAGGTACTGGACATGAAATGTTAATAGGTTAATTATTTGTTTCAGATGAAGTTATTGGGAACACAAGATTGATGATGTCATCAGAGCAGAGATGTTTCATTCCAAGATATTTTGGCTTCTTCAAAATCTATGTGAGATTGCCTATGCATGTTTGTACTTTCAGTATATTCAATAAAGGTAGGTACCTAAATCAAATCATTGATATAGTAGGGACTGGAACATGAAATATTAATAGGTACATTATTTGTTTCAGGAGGTTATTGATAACACAAAATGATGATATCATCAGAGCAGAGATATTTTATTCCAAGATATTTTGGCTTCTTTGGAAATTATGAAAGATTGTACATATGCAGACTTGAACTTTCAGTAGATTCAATAATGGTTGGTACCTATAACTACATAAATCATATCATTGATAGTAAGTACTGGACATGAAATATTGATACATTGTTTGTTTCAGAAGGTTATGCAAAACACAAACCTGATGATATTTTCATTCCAAGATAGTTTTGCTTCTTCAGAATCTATAAAATATTGCATGAAGGCTTCAACTTCCAGTTGATTATTCTGCATCAGGAATGTCCAGAGTTCAGAAATCAAAAACAACATGGAGAAATATAACTATCAATAGGCAATAACTTCTAGTAGTGCTCAACAAGAAGCTGAAATACATTTCTTTGAAAAGGAAATTGAAATTTTTCAGAATAAGTTATAAATAATAGAATGTAAGTTTTTCATTTGGTTTTTCATTTGAACCTATTATAAATAGAGGGAAATTTTGCAAATATCATGAGATCCATATTATTTTGAAGAAATTATCATTTGCATAATACAAGGTGAGTCAATAGTGTGTTATCCTTGTATATTAGCCAAACCATCAGATAAATAGAGAAAATTCAAGTACAACAGTAATAGGGTTTCATGAGAACTTTCTCATTAAATTGTTTTCATTTATATCTGTAGGGTGTTCGAATTCCAAGATATATTGACTGATGATTGTTTTTCTCCAAATGGGACACCCTGTATACTATTGCATTTTTAGGTTTTTCCTGAAGAGCTGATTCCATCAATGTATCACACTTGGGGTCTAGCGGGAATGATTACAGAGATAAAGGGTATTCAAAAACAAGATTTTTCAATTTTAGGATTTTTTTTGTGGAAACTATTCAATATTGGTCAAAACGGCTCACATATCCTTATAAACTTTCGATTTACTATCTACTGACATTCAATCGGAACAAATAGAGGGTGGGTTAACATTCAGAATATTGATCAGCTTATTGTATCTGTTCCAAATAAATATCAGTAGATAGCTAATCAAAAGTTATGACAGGAACATGTGAGCCGTTTTGACCATTAATGAATAGTTTCCACACAAAAAATCCTATATTTGAAAAATCTCAATTGTCAACACCCTATATCTCTGTAATAATTCCCACTATACACCAAGTGTGATGCATTGATGGAATCAACTCTTCAGGGAAAACTCAAAAATGCAATAATATACAAGGTGTTCCATTGAAAAAAACCAATCATCAACCGATATCTTGGAATTCGAACACCCTATAGATATGAAAAAACTTCAGGTGATTGTTCTTATGAAACCCTATTACTGTTGTACTTGAATTTTCATTTTATATATCTGACGGTTTGGCTAATATCGTAGGAGAACACACTATAGTGACTCATTCTGTATACGAATAATATTCTCCCATAAATCTTGAACCTCCTTGAAACATCATCAAAAACTGCCTCAAGTTGTTACCATGATGTCCTGAGGTTGTCTCAAATGATTTTATAGGGATGTTCTGAGACGTTATTAGAATGTAGAGAATGGTAACAGGAGGACGTCTTGAGAATGTCCTCAGGCTCGCTCTCGACGTCCTGAGGACATGATTGTGAACGCCTCAGAAGGGCCTCAAAAGGAATTTGTGCTATCTGGGCATAGATGAAGTGAATTTTCAGGTGACTTGTAGTTATGGCAACTTATTCAATTTGCAAACTTGTATAAAAACACCGCTGCTGAATAACTACTACTTGTTCTAGTTTCTATGATAGCACAGAATGTCGAATAGGAATTATTCCCATAAAATGTTGCAATAACTCTCCACTCTACAGTGGTTATTAGACTATCGACATAAAACAGCATGTTATTATTACTGGCACAACCATCTTGAGGTAACGCAGTAATACGTCTCATTTTATTATAGTTATCTGATATCTGCATGAAACCTGACGTTTTGACATGCTATTGTAATATAGCTCATTCTCAACAGTTATCCCAATATTTTTCTACTCTATAGTATATTCATCAAACAGTGGTAATAAGGTTATCTAATCAACATTATTCGATGGTATGCATCATGAAACCGTGCTTTGAATTACTGCAATGAAAATAAATATCCTATCCACACTCACTTTTCATGATCCAAAGTTATGGTTTTCAAAAAAACAAAAAAATACGTTTAGTCTCTGAATTGAAATATTTGGGTATCTGTGGAAGTTTTTTGACATAACTCAATGATTTTTTCGAAGAAATATCATCTATGTATGCATACTGACGAATTTTTTTAGAAATGAGAAGTTGAATGCTTATATTTACCCTTCCTTCGGAGTTATGATGAGAATTGTCAATAAAACTTCCCTCACAGAAACCCAGATATTTTGATTCAGAATCTCATCGATCATTTTGTTTTTGAAATAAACCAATTTTAGGCCGTGAAAAGTGGGTATGGAGAATACTTTTTTCATTGCAATAATGCAATGCACGGTGTATTCCACAGATCGGTTCACAGCCAGCACTAAAACAAAACTTTGCTACATCACAGACATTCACCTACAAGACACGGCTCTATCAATTCGGACGATCGAAACCATTGAAAAATAATTGAACACGGGCACCCATGACCGAGAACAACAGTGAAATGAACGCGATCTGTATCTTTGTCATCCCCAATACTAATGAAATACTAGAGCGAAATGAGCCGAATTACGATTGTCGAATGATTGCCTAATAACCGTCATACATGTGAATTGCTAGAGTTATTCGTCAACGTACAATGCTAGAAACCCAAACAGCTATGATTATTGGGACAAACATCATCTGAATTCACCAATGAGCATAATTCACAAAACGAGCTATGCCAATAAAAAATCTAAATAGACTGGAATTTATAAAATTCTCATAATGTCATAACACACCTGCGTTATGATGGTAGCAAATGTCCATTCAAGGGTATCACAAATGATTTGAGAAATCGATTTTTATAATTACAGAATGAAGAGAATACTGTTGTAATAATAAAATGATCAGGAATAGGAGATTTCCTTATAATGGTTATTACAATCAGAGCTGGTAGATATTTTTAATATCCAGTTTCTCTCAGTGTACTGATCTCTTCAATGCATATCTATTTTTAACAATTCTTCATCTCATAACTCATGATTACCAACAATGAAACAACGAATAGCAGTCCGGAGTTTTTCAAAATCATAACCAAGGAACAAGTATTCAAACATAAAATAAAACAACTACTTCTTGAAATTAGCCCCTATACAATCGAAGAGTTTTTTTCCCACCTACATTAGTAAAAATGTTTTGTATTATTTTTCATCGTTGCTGCTTTGTTCGCTCACTTGATTGTTTTAATTTAATAATTTACGAATGTGTTTGTTATATACTTGTATTTTATATCTGTATTTGATATGTACTGACTTGTCCAATTGCTTTTTAAGCTCGTTTTAATGGATCAATAAAAAATTGAATTGAATTGAAATTGAATTGAATTGAATAGATATTGTTTTATTATCTCTTTCCACAAAATAAGCTTGAAGGCGATAAAAAGTTGTATACCCAATATTGAAATTATATTGTTTCAAAATTCTTTCAAAATCTTCATTGAGAAATTGTTCTCATCATAACATGATATATTGTTTTGTGGTAGACCATGGACCAACCAAAGATACTTCATTTCTCAAAAATTTTAAGACCGCAGACGAGGTAGCTTCTCGAAGTTGACAGATCAGCGGTAACTCTGTCAGCCATTCACTCACTACTGAAATATACTGAAATCCTTTGATACTACGTGGTAATGTACTCATTGAACCAATGGCTATTATTTACCAGTTCATATACTTATCAAGTACATGAAGAACTGTCAAAAGTAGCCCATTAATATCAAATCTGCAAAACGCATTTCAAACTAATGAATTTCACACTGTTATAATGAGGAATTCCAATTAGGGGCCGAACATAAATGCGAGCATAAATGTATCAGCTGAACACAATTCGTCCATATAAGTTGGTTAAGAATTCCTATGAGAAACTGACTTTGCAGATGTATCTTCAAAACTCAGTTCATATTCTTAGACTTCGTGAAGCAATCAATATGAATAAACATGCAAGTCACATGTCAAACTGATGAATGCCACTGTGTTTCAGTGAGGAATTCCAATTAGGTAGTATCTTCAAATAGGAATTGCAATAAGGTACCAATTATATATGTATCTATGAAACACAGTTGATAGTCATGAAGAACTGTCAATGAAAACTAATGATGTATGTACATGCAATACACAGTCGAAAGTTGATACTCATGAACTTCGTGAGGAATTGCAATCAGGAATTGAATATGAATGTATCTTCTGAACATAGTTCAAACTCATTCAGCTCGTGGAGAACTGCCAAAAGAAACTCACGAATGATTCTACAAAACACAATTCATTCTCATAAGTTCGTAAAAAATGGTTATCAGGAACTGAATACACGAATGTATCTGCGAAACACATTTAGAACTCCTGAATGCCACCGTTTCCCAAAAAGAAAATCCGATAAGAACATAATTATAGAAAAGTATCTTCAAAAAGAAAGTTATTCCCATAGAGTTGGTGTGGAATTCTTATAAGGAACTCGATATTGACGAATCTGCACAATTTCTGATTATGAATATATGTGCCAAACAGAGTTAGAACTGAAGTTCGTAAGGAATGCTATCAGAAACTGATTATGAACTTATCTGTGGAACAAAGTTTATACTCAATGAGTACAGGAAGAATAATAAAAAAACTCATTATGAATGTACCTGCGAAAAACATTCCATACTGAATAATGTCACGATGTTCCTTTAAGGAGTTGCAGTAAGGAACTGATCATTAATGTATCTACAGAACAGCAGAGTTAATACTAATAGACTTCGTGAGGAATTGTCATTAGGAAATTATCATAAATTTAAGAACACATTCCAAACTCATGAATGCCACTTTATTCCAATGCGGCATTCCGATAATGAACCAATTTCAATAAGTATCTCAAGAACAGAGTATATACACATGGAGTTAGGAATTGTGAAATATTATTGGTTCGACATAAACTTTTCAACTATGAACCTGGAGAAAATAGTATATATTCCGTTCGTGAAATCCAAAAATGGACTCTCGAATAATCTGAGCATAAATGGGAATTCACCATTCAGAAAAGACTCTTGGAAGATTGAAAAGGCCAACAGTACCAAGTATCTAGGTATTATAATTGACAATAGTCTTGAATGAGATATTCACATAATCCAATTGACATAAATACTAGGTACCGAGAACTTGATCCAGGTATATCATGCCCGTGTCCACTCATTGTTGACGTACGATATAATTGCATGAGGTGGGGCTTATGAAAATGATACTGAACCACTCGAAACTATACATAAAATAATTATCTAAGTAATATATGTATGAATTGGATATTCGCACTCCTTCTGATATGTTATTCAGTTCCCACCGAGTTTTGGACGTTCGAAAAATACTTTATAAAATTCACTAATTCATCTATTACATAAAATAAATCTTACCCACGAACATGTCCACGAATACGAAACGTGTTTCAAGAAAGTAGAGAATGTGATTTTACCTAGGGTGCATCTGTCTATAGGAAAGCAACCCTTAAACGTGAGAAATTCAGAAACTTCAGGTTATACTGTGCGAACGGTCAGCAAATATAGTCGGGGAAAATGGGTCGTGGTTCATTTACTTACCGTATCATGTAACTTTGTCAAAAATATAACAATTAGCATAAGAAAAATTGTTCCATCAGATAATTGGACGCCATTTACAAAAAATATAGTTCAATAAACCTCTTTCTTGAGCCAATCCCTGTAGAAAGATATTGCATGTGCTGAAGGATAGGAAAACCATCCATCTAAATACACTATGGGAAAGATCTATGGGAGAACAAATCAAACAAATAAAATTTAGATAAATTTACTGACTAAAAAGGGTACTTCAAGGAGTATTAACTCTGCATCACAACATAATGTGTGCCACAAATAATATTGACTGCAACTGAAATAGAATAGAATAGAATAGAATAGAATAGAATAGAATAGAATAGAATAGAATAGAATAGAATAGAATAGAATAGAATAGAATAGAATAGAATAGAATAGAATAGAATAGAATAGAATAGAATAGAATTAGAATAGAATAGAATAGAATAGAATAGAATAGAATAGAATAGAATAGAATAGAATAGAATAGAATAGAATAGAATAGAATAGAATAGAATAGAATAGAATAGAATAGAATAGAATAGAATAGAATAGAATAGAATAGAATAGAATAGAATAGAATAGAATAGAATAGAATAGAATAGAATAGAATAGAATAGAATAGAATAGAATAGAATAGAATAGAATAGAATAGAATAAAATAGAATAGAATTAGAATAGAATAGAATAGAATAGAATAGAATAGAATAGAATAGAATAGAATAGAATAGAATAGAATAGAATAGAATAGAATAGAATAGAATAGAATAGAATAGAATAGAATAGAATAGAATAGAATAGAATAGAATAGAATAGAATAGAATAGAATAGAATAGAATAGAATAGAATAGAATAGAATAGAATAGAATAGAATAGAATAGAATAGAATAGAATAGAATAGAATAGAATAGAATAGAATAGAATAGAATAGAATAGAATAGAATAGAATAGAATAGAATAGAATAGAATAGAATAGAATAGAATAGAATAGAATAGAATAGAATAGAATAGAATAGAATAGAATAGAATAGAATAGAATAGAATAGAATAGAATAGAATAGAATAGAATAGAATAGAATAGAATAGAATAGAATAGAATAGAATAGAATAGAATAGAATAGAATAGAATAGAATAGAATAGAATAGAATAGAATATAATAGGATAGAATAGAATAGAATAGGATAGAGAATAGAATAGAATAGAACTTTATTCACGGTTATCCATTGCATACATTATAATCACAGATAATATTACAAGATGGGAAAAAATATAAAATATATACTTATGTAAATATTCAACAAATACAAATAAACATATAACAAGAGAATATCCTAATTCAGTATGAATCTATCACAGTAATCAGGCATAGTTGCTATATATCCTAGATCATTATGAATCTATATAACAGTAATCAAACACAGCTGCTCATAAAGGGGTACTATTAACGGTAATCAATGACTTCTTGAAAAACTGAAACGAATTACTGAGAATGTCAACATGTATTCAATTATTGTCGTATTCACTTGGTATCCTTGAGAGAGGGCTATGCATGCCATAATTTGTGTAATGATGGTTGATGTAAAATAGTGCTTTGTTTCTATTCCTACTGTTTGTACTTAGCTGAATTTCGGATACAAGTTCGGAACAGTCAATGATACCATTTAACAATTTTTATAAAAAGAGCAAGTCTGTGTTGAAGCTGCGTTTTCCTAAAGTTTTCAAACCTGTGCTATTTTGAATATTGTCAAAATCATGATTTCAATTTATTCCCAGTCTGAATGCATAATGTCTGAAACATTTTCTCTGTATTCCTTCAATCGTCCCGATATCGACACTATAGTAAGGACACCATATCACAGAAGCATATCCTAAGCCTGACCTAACAAGTGCACAGTATAATAGTTTCAAACTATTTACTGACATATCCTTCGTGTTTTCCATAACAAATCCGAGATTTCTATAGCCAATAGTAGCTACTTTCAAAATATGTTGTTTGAAGGTCAACTCACTATCAATCAAAATGCCTAAGTATTTGATTTCAGCGACGCGAAGCAACGATTCATCTTTTATTTTATAATCAAATGTAAGTGGAGAGTTGGATCTAGAAAATGTTATGCAGAAACACTTGTTGACGTTCAGACACAGTGTATTAAGATCAGCCCAATTACAAAAATTTTCAATGTCATTCTGAAGCTCATTGCAATGATTGATATTTGATATTGTTTTGTAGATTTTTACATCGTCAGCAAACACCAATTATTTTGAATTTTATAACACTTCATTTGAATCATTCACAAAAAGGCTGAACAGAATTGATGGGAACCTCGAGGGACACCAGAAGGAACCTCAATAGCATTCGAAATGAAGTTATTAATTCTAACACATTGAACTCTTTCAATCAGGAAGCTGTTTATCCATGTTAGGGCTTGACTGCCAATTCCAAGTGCTTCCAACTAAGCAATTAATAATGTGTGTTCAACTCCATAGAAAGCTTTCGTTAAATCCGTGTATACACTATCAACCTGAACACGATTTTCAAATGCATTTAAAATATTGGATTGCTATATCATCAAATTTGTAACTGTCGATCTTCCCGAGTGGAAGCCATGCTGTTCTGGAATAATGATATATCTAGAGGACCACTTTAGTTGTACGGAAATGAGTTCATCAAACAACTTGGGTATCTCAGATTGGATTGCGACACTCCGATATTTGAAATATTTTTTTTATCTCCAGTTTTGTATATTGGTGTTATGAAAGTATTATTCCAATACTGGGGAAAAACGGAAGTATCCAAAGATAGGCTGATTAGTATAAAAATAGGTCTGGTTGAAGTGTATACACAACTTTTCAAAATTATACCTGGTATACCATCAGGACCATGAGATAACTTGGGTTTCAGCTGACCTATTGCATTGAAGATATCTAAAATTGATATCGTGAATTTATGAAGTTCCATGGTTCTAGTAAAATTGTAATTTGGTATTTCAGTTTGGGTATCAGAATATACTGATGAAAAGAACTTGGCAAATAACTTAGCAGTATTATTGCCATCATCACTAAATTCATTGTTATAATAAGTGTGCATAGGATATTCGTTGTTCTTTCTCATATCCTTAATATGTTTCCAGAAATATGAGGGATCAGAGGTTTGGTTGAATTCTGTCGATATAATTGCTGTAGCATCCATTGCTAATTAATTTACATTGATTTCGTAGAGAGGAAAACCTCAAGTAATCACAATGTGAACAGTCTGTTTATATATTTTATGAGCAATTTTCTTCTCAATGGTGAGTTTTCTTAGGTCGGCTGAAAACCATCTTGGAAAATTACTAGATCTAAACTTCTTTACAGGAACAAATATGTTGATTGCAGTATACAGGGTGTCCCACTAAGGTCGGCGAGGTACGATATTACGGAAGCCATTAACTTTACAGCTTCGGGAAAAAAAATCTGTCGATGAAATTGGCAAAGAAAAATTGATTTAAAATATTTTCAAGTTTCTCAAATGACCGGTAGGGGGCGAAGTTACCATGATAAAACAAGAAATTAAAATTATCTCAGGAAATCGCTCGGTGAGGTACTCTTTTGATAACGGAAATGAAAATATTATTGATTTTGGGTCAAGTTGGTACATGGACTTTTTTTCGTATCTTGAATAATAATGGTGGGGGAAGCTTGTGAAGAAAATATTTTTTGAATTGCTGTATCTTCCATACCCTTCATCCAAATTCAATCAACTTGGGCTCGTTTGAAAGATAATTTCACTCTTATTTCAAAACTGACTTTGTTTGTGGTCGCTAGTTCACACCGCGTCTTATAGAGGTCGCAGTTTACTAACTATTACTTTTTTTCGATTTTTCTCGAAAAATTCGAATGGAATGATACATGTTTACATCATTTGTTCAGAAGAGCATCAAAATAGCTACATTTAAGCCCAAACCGCGATTCGATATCTTCATTTGTCTTCAAGTTATTCGCGAATAACTAATTTTTATGTATGGTATCTTCAGTGAGTGGGCCTTGCGAACAAAATAATTAATTATGATCCTAATTATTTGCACTAGTAGTAAAAAAAGGTTATCCTTACATGCCTTAACCTCTTGTTGCATTTGTGCATTGGATTAATATTTAAATGCCACTTACTTCAGAAACAAAAATGTAGACTATGTCAACAATTGAACTGCAATAACGAAAATTATAATTCATTCAGGACACTCGACATAAACAACATCTTCAAAATGAACGCATAAAATGATGTCCTCACATCAAGTGTTCGAAATGCATCCCATTATTTTCAATGCAGATATTCAATCTGCGTTGCGTGCTTGATACTGCTCTTTCAATTTCTACTCTTGGAATACTGACAATAGCATCTCGAATACGTTGCTTCATGATTTCTGCAGTAGTTGGACGAGTTTGAAAAACAATGTCCTTCAGCTTGCTCCATAAATAAAAATCAAGCACAGTGAGATCCGGGGATCTAGGCGGCCATGGAAACAAACTCCCTCGTCCGATCCAGCGGTTCGGGTATTTTTGGTCCAAAAAGTCACGAACTACCCGAGAATAGTGTGCAGGACATTCATCATGCTGAAACCACATGTCCCTCCTCATTAATAATGGAACATCTTCGAGTAGAAGAGGCAATTGGTTCTTCAAAAATTCTAAATAAATATTTCCATTCAAATGTTCATCGATGAAAAACGGGTCTATAATCCGACCATCGAAAATGCCACACCACACATCAATACTCCATCGGTTTTGATGGTCAACTTCACGCATCCAGTGGGGATTATCAGCGGACCAGTAATGCATGTAATGCAAATTGACTCCTCCAGTACTTGACAAAGTAGCTTCATCAGTTCACAATATGCGTGACGAAAAATTCTGTTCTTCGCCAATCATATTTCTTAGCCAATAGCAGTAATCTAGTATACGTTCAAAATCCAATTCCGATAGGGTGATCCACGGTGGTTGGCCCATTATAGAAATATCTGGAGAACGAAGAGACAGAACATTCTGAAAGTCAGGATACTTCAATAATTGAACATTCTCTATCCGTCTAAAATATTTTCATCGATACAGTGTTGCCACTTCTATCAGAAACAACTAACAACTTTGTTATTTCAAATGGAACACCCTGTATTTCATTTCATTCTAAGATTCTTCCTGAAGAGCTGATTTCATCAATGCATCACACTTGGGGTCTAGCAGGAATGATTACAGAGATATAGAGTGTTCAAAATGGAGATTTTTTGATTTTAGGATTTTTATGTGTTGAAACTATTCAATATCGGTCAAACTGACTTACATGTCCCTATCTTACTTTTTGATTCACTATCTACCGGAATTTAATTGGAAAAAATACAGGGTGCTTCAAGATTCAGAATTCTGATCACCCTGTATATGTTCCAATTAAATGTCAGTAGATAGTGAATCGAAAGTTAAGATAGGGATATGTAAGCCGTTTTGATCGATAATGAATAGTTTCGTCACAAAAAAAACTTGAAACTGAAAAATCTCGATTTTGAACACCCTATATATCTGTGATCATTCCTGCTAGACCCCAAGTGTGATACATTGATGAAATCAGCTCTTCAGGAAGAATCTAAAAATGCAATGAAATACAGGGTGCTCCATTTAAAATAACGAAGTTGCTAGTTGTTTCTGATAAAAGTGGCAACACTGTATCGATGGAAATATTTTAGATGGATAGAGAATGTTCAATTACCAAAGCACCCCATACTTCTAATAGGCCATCCATCGTGGATCACCCTGTATACGTAAACTTTGTATGGAATTGTTATTAGCAACTGATCATGAATGTATCTGTTAATCACAGTATTTACTCATAGAGTACAATACATGAAGAATCGTCATAAAAACTCATTATGAATAAATCTTCAAAGCCCATTTCGAACCAAAGGATTCCACGTTGATTCCATAAGAAATCGCAATAAGAAACTGATTATAAATGTATGTATGTATAATGTATAAATGAGTTTATTATAAAAAACTCCGTGAGGAATTGTCATTAGGAACTCAATATAAATGTTACTTCCCAGCAAACATCGAAAGGCGGTAGAAAGCCGGGCCCATGGCGAGAACGGCGGGCAAATGTCGATGTCGGCATGCCTCGAAAGGCCCTCCATATAATTTCGAAGGATTATATGACGAAGGCAGAATGTACACATACTTATGATGGGCCTCTGTTTCCCAGCCGCTAGTCTTTTGCTGTATGTATCCAAGTCCAAGGGCCATCAAAATTTCAACGGAGTGTGCCGTCATCACTCACTCAACGTTGGCATCCCTCGCTCGCATGAGTTTTTATTTTGATCATTTTGCAGTGGTAACAATGATTCAGTATGGCGTATATTAATTTCTTTGTTTATGTTGTTTTAACAATCTCAACAGAGATTTTAGTACTGTGTTCAGTTCGTGTTTGGTTTTCTAGTGGATTTTTATACAAAGTGGAAGGATATTGAAATAAATACAGAGTGAGTGAGGTACAAACATATATACAAACTTGCACAGCTAAATAATGCCCCTATTTTAGATAATAATTTAACAAACACCATTGGACAAACAGATGCAATAATAGTTTGGACATGTTTAGCGGATACACTAATAATATAATAATATGAGGACTTCGAAGATGCATGAGCTTTCATTACATATGAATCATAAATCTATTTTCGAAACGAAAATCAAATAGTACCTACTTGAAGAAACAGTTATATTTCAAGAATTACTGTAGGTATGTATAATGTTGCATGTTTTGGATTAGTAGAGAATGAAATCATTCAATCTTTCAGCAACAAAATCAACAACCAGCATCAGCCCATCAATCACATATATTAATGAAGAAATCACACAATGATCCAGACTATGATATAAATTTCTTCATGGTATATGATATCTCACTTCCAGGCAACACTCATATCAATATGATAAAGAGTGAGGTTCTCCATATCTGGGAATTGTTTTCTTGTGGATTGAACTCTATTGTTGACAATAACTTGATCAATATAATAACTGATTACCTACATACATAACTTTCAAGTTATTAGGTAGGTACCTAGAGTTAGCAACTTTTTGAAACAAGTGGAGAAACAAATATCTATCCTGCTTGATGGAACACAAATACCTATTATTGTAAATTGTAGGTACTTTTTCATACAGAGTGATATGTAGAACTAAAATTAAGATGTTTGATGTTTCCACTGAGATATATGCATTACCCTGTATATTTTTTGACAAACCTAGTTGAAAAATAGGAACATCAAAAAACAGAATACCATGAATATTGAATTCATTCAACCCCGTTAACCAACGGCCCTGAAAAACTCCTCTATTGGGGGAATAAAAATTCTCAAGCGGCCAATTATTGGCAGTCTCTGAAAAGTCTCAATCGGGCCGAAGATATGCCATGAATGCGGTACATTTGAGTACTTGCATCTGCCCACCAGAAGCCCTGCAATGTAATAAGCGGCATACTGATGGCTCTAGAGAGGCGGTCGGCTGTCGGCCGCCGGGACACGGGCTAGCCGGCCCAATTTAGTTGTGCAATAGAGGACCGCTGTTACCGCTCGCCGGCAAGTTTCATTGTACCTTTAGAGGGCCGCAAAAATCATGTTTGCTGGGTTCCGAATAAATTTCAAACTGAGGTTAGCTACTGGTCAGGTTAACAAGGAAATTTGTTAACCTGTCGAGTAAGTAACCTCACTTTTGATAATTTTGAAATTCTCTCCCATGTCTTTATTCAAAACCGAAAACCGAAGGTTGATTAACAAGTAACAAGTCACAAATTCAATTCAATTCTTTCCAAAAAAAAATATTTTTCATTAAATTCCCAAAAAATATTTCGAAAAGAATTTTCTCCCATGTCTTTATTCAAAACCGAAAATCGAAGGTTGATTAACAAGTAACAAGTCACAAATTCAATTCAATTCTTTCCAAAAAAAAATATTTTTCATCAAATTCTCAAAAAATATTTCGAAAAGAATTTTACAAATAATTTTTTTAAATCTTTCAATATTCTCCGATAGCTAAAAGCAGATCACTTACTTACTTACTTACAGTCGAAAGCGCTCTGCTACGAGTAATAAATTTGAATAGATTATCTTGCACCATATACAACACTTCCCTTCATTCGTATATATTCATGTGCACACAGCGAAGTAACCCTCACTAATATGTATGTATCTGCAAGCCTCATTTCTGACACATAAATGCCACGTTATTCAAATAAGAAATTCTAGTCAGGAACAGGAACACTTTCATAATTTATCAGGAATGGCTATAAGAAACTGATTATGGATGTGTCTGTTCATACTCATGGGGTATATAACTGACTGTCGATATAAAACCATTTTGCATGAACCTGAAATATATATTACAAACCAATGAATGCTACGGTATTTCGATGAGGAATTCCAATAGAGCACTTATGATAAGTGTACCGGCAGAACGAAGTATATACTCATAGTGCATGTAGGGGATTGCTATTGGGAATTCATTAGAAATGTTATTCCATGACGCATCTCAAACACCTACAGGACACAGGTATTTCGAAAAGGAATCCCAATTAGGAACTGATCATGAATGTATGTGCAAAACAGACTGAATACCCATAGAGTTCGTTAGCAAGTGCAATTTAAAACTTATTATGAATTAACATGCCGAATGTATTTCACTCTCATAAATATCACAGTATTTTAATTAGGACTTGTCATAAGGAACTGATAATGAAAGTATCTGTTGAACGAAGTTCATACTGATAGAGTCAATTGGCAATTGTTGAAAAGGACTCATACTGAATGTACTTGCAGAACAGTGACGGCTCGTGCCCTCAGAACCTGGGTCGGCCAGGGTATAGATATTGCTCTAAAATGCGAACGTAAGTGGGTCAGCGGCTTGAGTGAAGTTCGATGGCAAATAAGCATGTACAGGGTGATTCACCATAATTGTCCTTTCTCCCTCTAGCTCACTTATTTTTGACCCGATTCAAAAATTTGAAGGATGATCTAAAATGATTTCTCAGAATTTTTTTCCCGTTGCATCAGGAAATACAGGGTGCTCGGAACAAATGATCTACAGGGTACTAGGTACTCGATTTTTCCAAATCGAACACCCTGTATTTCATTGTATTTTTAGATTCTTCCTGAAGAGCTGATTTCATCAATGCATCACACTTGGGGTCTAGCGGGAATGATAACAGAGATATAGGGTGTTCAAAATCGAGATTTTTCAAGTTTAGGATTTTTTTGTCTCGAAACTATTCATTATATATTGGTCGAAACGGCTCCTATGTTTCCATCTTAATTTTTGATTAACTGTCTATTGAGATTTGATTGGAACATTCACAGGGTGGTTCAAGATTCAGAATTCTGATCACCCTGTATCTGTTCCAATTATTAAATGTCAGTAGATTGTAAATCAAAAGTTGAGATATGGACATGAAAGCCGTTTTGACCGATGATGAATAGTTTCGTCTCAAAAAAATCCTAAAGTTCAAAAATCTCGATTTTGAACACCCTATATCTCTGAAATCATTCCCGATAGACCCCAAGTGTGATGCACTGAGCAAATCAGCTTTTCAGGGAGAATCTAAAAATACAATGAAAAATAGGGTGTTCCATATAAAAAAATCAAATGGTACCCTGTAGATCGTTTGTTCTGAGCACCCTGTATTTTCTGATGTAGCGAAAAAAAACTCAATCAAAAATCATTCAAGATGATATTTCAAATTTTGAAATCGGTTTAAAAATAATTGAGCTAGAGGGGGGGACATTTATGGTGAATCACCCTGTACACATAACCAAAAAATTAAATTGTCCAGCAAGAACCACGAGGTTAGAGCATTCTCGCCAGGGGAAATGGGGAAAGAAAAAGGAGGTGGATAAGGGTTAGTTGGTATGAAAAAATAATAACAAGAAAGTCGAAAAAATAAAATGAAAGAAAATAAAAATAAAATAACTCGTGAACAAAAAATATTTATATTCTGTTGAAAACGTAATGTAAACTCAAAAAAATCAACATAACCGACAACCACTCACCTAACGCGAGAAGCACAACAATGACTAATCGGTCATCGGTCTACGCCGTTCCTGTAACAAGCCACCCCACTGACCCCACTCCTTCGTAGTCGGCTGGCCGAGCCCGCGTGCAGGGTGCAGCCGTAGGTATAATGTTTCCCGCGATGCGATGGATCACAAATATTATTTAGGTAGTTTATAACCGCTAATTGCGTCTTTGAAAATAAATGATATTCTGGAAGTTATACATTTATTACATTTTCGTCACCAGAGCTTTTTTACGATGTTTCAATACCTACTCAGCTCTTGGACTGCTGACATTTTTCTTGCCATATTACCTACATAGGCAGAGGCACAGTAGGTTACATTACAGCAATATTCAAATTGAATTATAACATATTGACGCTCAGAAGCACTGAAGGAAAATTCTGACACCAATATTAGATGGATATGTTGAATTATGAATTACTGAAAAATTGCAAATTCAAAAATCACCAGTCATTTTTACTGCAACTACTGCAAGCGTAAACAAAAACATGGAAATTATTTTTCTTTTCAGTTTGTACATTTCAAATTCCAACATCAACTTACAAATAAGTATAGGAATTAAAATTATAAATACCTACAATGTAAAATGAAAATTGAATATCAATCATGCCAATCCGTATATTAAAAATTAGGTCGGAATGGTTCGATACGGTGCACAGCGAGCGCACTGCAAACAACTGATACTGATAGGTACGATCGATACGTTGGACGGCTAGCAGAGCTTGGCCGCACGTGGCCGCACCCAAGGTATGACGCGTATAAGCGAAAATTTAAACTTGAAGCGGGGAATCTGTAGGCGATGCCTGTGGTGATGCGTCGAGACAAGAAATCACCGATCGGCCGGCCGTCTGCATCAGTGTAATGAGCTACGCGAGCGGTTCAACTGAAAGCGGCGTTTTGACGATGGGATTACCAGATGTCGTAGGTCCTGAATTAGTTCGTGATTTTCGGTGTATATGCGGATGGCATACTCAAAGGTTCCATGAATGAAATTCAAATAATAGTGGCATAACAGTAGGATAATGAGCGATGAATTATGAAAACAGTTTCGGAAAATAATTTTATTCATCAAATAGTTCAGTAATTTTCCCCAAATTATTTGGTACGGCCCGGCCGACCCTGCCGTCCCTGACGAGCCGTCACTGTTGCAGAACTTATTTCAAAATTATTCCCTTATGGACTTCATTGAGGATTTACTTCAGGAACAGATTATGAATATAACTGCAGGATACATTCCACTCTCATTGATATCATAGAGTTTTCATAGGAAATTGCGAGGCTTTGAAACACATTACCATGGGAGGTGTTTCCCGAGGCATATAACCTCCATCAGAAATTCAAGGAGAACATCAATTCCCACCTTTTTTCTTTTAGTTCTCAAAACATAACAGGATATTTCTTTTCGTAGGAACTAGAACATTGATAGTTATTTCTGTATCTAGAGCGCGAAATGCTACTTTGGTGATCGAGATCTGATTTTTCTAACGAGGCGTAGCCGAGTTGAAGATCGAAATATAGTCGAGATGACCAAAGTATTTCGCGCTCGAGTTGCAAACACAATTTTTTCTACAAACGTCAAGAAATACAGTTCTAAAGTAAAAATATGCTTAGCTTGATATACAAAATAGTATTGAAGTGGCTCAAAAGGCCTCCCCTACCCTTCCTAGATACGCACGATGTTCCACGAACATAATAGGAATTTCGTTTCGTGCGCACCAAGAGATAAAATCAAGAGATTGTTGAACATTCAGGAATAAATGATTTCGCAGATATTTGCTTGATTGAGGACCATAAAGTAGAAATATAAATATCTCATATATTGAACATAACAATGCGCGAAGTAGGTACTTCGCGCACTGTTTTACTTCGCGCATTGTTTTGTGAAAGGTATCATGGAAACGTAGGAAACTGAAAGGAGTGTCACTCCGCAATTAGTTATCAATGCGCGAACCTTGTCATTTTTTGACGTTTGTAGAGAAATGAAATTTTGAAACAAAGTTGAAAATCATAGTCTCTGTTGTTCTTCCAATAGAAAGTCATCCTCAATGTACCTAAAGAACACGTTTCAAAATCATGAATTCCACGAAGTATCGATGAAAAATTTCCATGAAGAACTGTGATTTAATTAGGAGTAACTTTTTCACTATCCGACCTAACTCTCATTATGTAATTAATTATGAATTTAAATCTCTTTTCATGACGAGTAATGAGCCTAGTTGGTACCCAAGGACCAACAGACTGAGCGCATAACTACTGCACTAGTCACACTACTTTGATTTTCAAAATGCCTCTCGAAACGATGAAAATCTATGCCGTAGATATTCTTGTCACGTATTATTCGGAATGGCAGAATGACTCAATTTTTCATCATATGTTCATATCCACTTCCACCGAATGAGTCTTTTTCTGTTTCATTTTTCATTATAGGGCAAACATTATTAACGCAATAAATCAAAGGGCAGACGCGGAAACATGATATAATAGGCACCCTCCTGTTTTCTGAACAGTTTATCAACTTACGAACATACGACGTGTGACCGTTATCATTGAACGAACAAAATCAATTCATATCAATCTCAATTTCAGAATCTATCGTTAAATATGAGAGAATGATATAACAAATAGTTCCCAGCTTCCTAGCTCTGAGTAAAAACTTACATTTTTTCTGTAGCCACATATTTGACGTAATGTTTTCCACTGATAATCTGATCTCCATCTTTCCTGAGTACGTTGCCTTCTAATTCTTCCATATCAATGTCGTTTATCCTTCGGCATGTCGTATCGCCTTCAATCTCCAAATCCCCATTGAACTGCTTCGGAGCGTGGACAATTTGTATTTGTTTCGCTCCGTTTACCAACCAGGACCTGGGATCGATTGAATTAATCGTATCGGTAGATAGGTCATCGACGTTTATATGCTGAAACAAATCGAAAATTAATTCAGAAATGAATTTCGAATATTGTTAGAATGGTACCTATTTGGGATAAGATTAGCATGTAAAATAACTACCATGTTTTATTCCTGTATCTGAATGGGCGCGTACACCTTAGTAGAACTTTTAACTCAAATCATGTTTATAATGATCCTTCTATACATAAATAATGATTGACGACATAATTTGATCGAAAAATTGACGGGATTTTTTTTACATAAATAAGAGAACCTTCTGAAAACGGACCCTTTTATGACGTAGAAACCACATCTCGCCATAGTTAAAACAAAATACCGAACGCCCGACGGAGACTGAGGCAACTGATATATTAATTCTCTCAACTGTGATCTCGCGCTATTTCACTCTGTCAGAAATCATGTATCATTCATCTATGCCTGGATAAGTCTTGTTTCAGTATTAGGGTGTTGACGTCACATCATCGCCTCGTTTTCAGAGGTCAAAAAAATCGAGGATTCCGATAATTTTTTTATAAAACGTAGGGAGCCCACAGCCACAGCAAGGAATAGTTTGCGGTGGTGAGCTAGTTTGGGTGAGTTCTATCGGATCATGAAATGGAAATTTTTTGTGATATAAGCCTATTGCCATGGCATATACACTGCATTGAACGATTGAGTGATGAGTACGTCCGGGTCGATGGATATTGGCGCCATCCTGCCATGCCAGCCATCCATGCCTGCATGCCATGCCATGCCAGCTGCATGCCATCCATGCAATGCACTGCCTTCCTTCCATCCTTCCATCCATCCATGCATGCCAGCCATGCCAGCCATCCATGCACATCCTTCCATGCCTGCCAGACCTCCTCCTGCCATGACTGACTGCCTATCCTGCCTTCCATCCTGACCTGCCATCCATCCTGCCTTCCTTCCATCCTGCCATCATCCATCCAGCCCTGCCAGTCCATCCATCCTTCCATCATCCAGCCTGCCATCCTTCCTGCCTGCCAGCCATGCATCCAAGCCTTCACCTGCCTGCCAGCCATGCCTTCCAGCCAGCCATCCAGCCATCCATGCCCTGCCTTCCAGCCATCTCCTGCCAACCATCCATCCATCCATCCATCCATCCATCCATCCATCCATCCATCCATCCATCCATCCATCCATCCATCCATCCATCCATCCATCCATCCATCCATCCATCCATCCATCCATCCATCCATCCATCCATCCATCCATCCATCCATCCATCCATCCATCCATCCATCCATCCATCCATCCATCCATCCATCCATCCATCCATCCATCCATCCATCCATCCATCCATCCATCCATCCATCCATCCATCCATCCATCCATCCATCCATCCATCCATCCATCCATCCATCCATCCATCCATCCATCCATCCATCCATCCATCCATCCATCCATCCATCCATCCATCCATCCATCCATCCATCCATCCATCCATCCATCCATCCATCCATCCATCCATCCATCCATCCATCCATCCATCCATCCATCCATCCATCCATCCATCCATCCATCCATCCATCCATCCATCCATCCATCCATCCATCCATCCATCCATCCATCCATCCATCCATCCATCCATCCATCCATAAATAGCATGAAAACATCAAATTTCAAGAATTTTAAATCAATTATCGATGGCGAATATGCTCTGTTCATCTAAAAAAAGGCAGAGAGTGGTAAAACTTTCAAATTATCCGAGTTAGTCGGAATTCAGGTGGGCAAATTATTTTACAAAACGCACTTCACGTAACGCACAACTTCCATAAGAGATACCATTGATCTCGGCAACTAGTTCCATCTGTTCTAAAAAAATCTGCCTCAGTTACCTTACCAATCCATCAAGACAAAAAAATATCGAAAGGAACAATATACAGGGTGAGTCACAATAGAACCGACAAAATTCATAATTATGCGGATTCTATGACTCTGATGAGGTAGGAAGAAAACATATTTTTATATTCATTTCTGCAGAACCCCTGGACGGAAAAATTGGAACTTGGTATACTATTGCAGATTAATCAATGTAGTCACATGAAGTTTCGAATTTTGAATTTTGATATCTAGTGGCGTAATTACGATCGTATTTCGCCACATTTTTTTCCATAGTTTTTCCTTGACAGATGGAATGTCAAATTGGTGTGACATTAGTGACGATTTTTGATGAATTACCTGAGAAAAATTTCATTTCACATGCCAGAATGTATTGGTTCCTGAGATATTTGCGAAAAACTTCAGAAATGTCTCCAGGTAATATATTGTTACGTGTTGAATCGAAAAGATTTCAATTTTCCACAGAAAGTATCATACAGGTTGCACAGACAGACAAAATTCACCTGTTCACCTTGATATAACGTGTAGTATACAAAGTGACTTCGTTGACCTACTTCTGATTGAACAGGACTATGTATTCAATGTTCTCAATATTCGAGCATGTTCAGGATGTTGAAAAATGTCCTGATATCTTGTGAAAAAATCAGCATACATCAGGGCATGTGAAATGTAATCACTTCTAGGTGAAGAATCGATGAGCCTAACTGATGTTATACACCAATTTGACATTTCGTCTGCCTAAGAAGATATATGGGACGACATACGTTCGTAACTACGCCACTGGAAATCGAAATTTGAAAATGAAACTTCATGATCATTGTGTAATAGAGTACCGAGTTTAATTTTTCTCCTGTAGGGGTTCCGAAGAAATTAATATAAAGCATGCTTTTTTTTCATATTCCTGACACACTGTATCTCAGAGAAGATGTATCATTCAATAACATATAAAATAAGATGAGGAAGCTGCATACGGAGTATGTTGTTTGTCTTTCCACCCTGTATTGTTGAATCGATTCAACAGTCCAAACTTTCCGAGAGAAACGAATAGATAAAGGATTAACATTGATTTCTGTCCTATGTATACCGATTACTACAAAAATACACTGATAATATCAGTTCTGCCCTAATATCTTGAAAACAGATTCGGATAGCTCCTCAGTTTCTGATCTCGACAATATGCTACATATTATAGCTTGAATGCGTTTTGAGCTCATTTTGGCAATCATCAATTATTTTTTGAATAACGGACCTGTATTTTCCATTATTATTTAAAAAAAGGAGGAAGCTGCATACGGAGTATGTTGTTTTTCTTTCCACCCTGTATTGTTGAATCGATTCAACAGTCATCAAACTTTCCGAGAGAAACGAATAGATAAAGGATTAACATTGATTTCTGTCCTATGTATACCGATTACTACAAAAATACACTGATAATATCAGTTCTGCCCTGATATCTTGAAAACAGATTCGGATAGCTCCTCAGTTTCTGATCTCGACAATATGCTACATATTATAGCTTGAATGCGTTTTGAGCTCATTTTGGCAATCATCAATTATTTTTTGAATAACGGACCTGTATTTTCCATTATTATTTAAAAAAAGGTTTCAGTTCACAGACTCATCATTCAGCAATGATATGTCAACATCGATAATCCAATCAATGCAATAAAAGATATCAGTAAATAATCAAACTGATGCAAAAATAAAAAATGTCATTGAACGTCTAAACTATTGGAAACGGTACTGATCAATTCACAGGAGATGTTCAAGAAGATTGCTATTGGTTTCTAAGCATGCATGACATATTTCTGCTGTTGAATCAGGAACATTATTCAGAATTTCTACCGTTATACTTTGAAATGTTTCAAGAAATAGTTCTTCTGCTTCGAAGCCTCGCTTATTGAAATGGCTCATTACATATCCCCAGAGAAAGCAGTCTGACAGGGTGACATCGGGAAAACGAGCTGGCCAGGGCGCTTCAGAGTGAGTGTTTATCACTCTCTTTGTAAATCCGAATGAGAGATGATCTCTAGCACTTCTGAGTTATGTGCAGGTACAGGGTGGGCAAAATTGGGCGTTTTCACCGTCTATCTCAATAACTAGAAGAGTTATCGAAATACCGATATACATGTTCCGGGTTCGATTTTGGAGAAACCTCGAATGGTACAATCAAAATTTCGATATCTTCATTCGTTTTAGAGATACAGGGGAAATTGAAAATTTGCCGATTTCGATTTTATTTTCTGACTACTTTACGGTGAGAGGTATCAAAAAATTTCAAACGTATATTTATACAGTATGATGCGTGGAATCCATTGGCATCATCAGAAATTGTATACAAGGTGACGTAGAGAAAATACGGCAGCCAATTATGTTTTTTCTAATGGAACACCCCGTATATTTTGGCACAGTTGAATAGTCCCAGGCGTTCTCATTACAAATATATATATAACCCTACCTTTTCCTTCCACAATTTCAGATATATTCGCAAAAATATATTCAGTGTGTCACATTTCTTATGGTTACACCCCCGTATCTTCAGTAAGAATAATTGATGGAAACATTAACAATCATCATAATATTTTGTAGCAGAATGCCTGAATATGATACTTTACCCATTATTTCTAGTATGCCTTAATATTTTTACATTCAGAGATAATAAATATGATATATATTTGAAATTGAAACGGGAACTTTCCAGCTCTGCCAAAATATACGGGGTGTTCCATAAAAAAAATTGTTCTGTATCTGGAATTTGGACATCTTCGATAAGGCTATATTTTTCAACGCAACCTACTGATTTCCGAATTGAGTAAATTATTGGTCTTATTTATGTATCTCAAATGTCTTGATAACAATGATATCAAATCGAATAATTTCCCATTTTATTTCTCACCAAATATCCATTTATCTGGAAATTACATTCCCTATGATATTTATTTTCCACATTTGGTGAATATATACAGAGTGTCATTTTCAACCTCGATTCTGCCTGTTGATAGCATTATCCAGAAATATCGATGATTCCATAGCTGCTGGCGAGCAGTGTTATCATTGGAGATGATCCCACTTGGTCCATGACTCCATGAGTGTATCATTTGTATCTTTCTGACAGTTGCGAATTTTTGAATCCTACCTCAATTATTTTTACAGAAGATACGGGGGTGTAACCATAAGAAATGTGACACACTGAATATATTTTTGCGAATATATCTGAAATTGTGAAAGGAAAAGGTAGGGTTATATATATATTTGTAATGAGAACGCCTGGGACTATCCAACTGTGCCAAAATATACGGGGTGTTCCATTAGAAAAAACATAATTGGCTGCCGTATCTTTTCAACGTCACCCTGTATAAAATGTATGATGATGCCAATGGATTCCACGCATCATACTGTATGAATATACGTTCAAAATTTTTTGATACCTCTCACCGTAAAGTAGTCAGAAAATAAAATCGAAATCGGCAAATTTTCAATTTCCCCCTGTATCTCTAAAACGAATGAAGATATCGAAATTTTGATTGTGCCATTCGAGGTTTCTCCAAAATCGAACCCGGAACATGTATATCGGTTTTTCGATAACTCCTCTAGTTATTGAGATAGACGGTGAAAACGCCCAATTTTGCCCACCCTGTACATCATCCGGCTAGAACCAACAGTCCTGAACTTCTGCGAATATCGAATGGTCCATAGCTTTCTCCATATTATTTTAGAGTGAATTCAAATATTCCTTTCAAAGTATCGTGAGAAATTCAGGTCCGCATTTCATGAATTTCGTGATGACGACCAAAATGAGCTCGAAAAGTATCAAACATCACGTTATGTAGCATATCATCAGAATCAGAATAGAAAGAGCAATTCGAATCTGATATAGAAATATCAGGTCCGTAGGGTCAGAAAATCAATGATGCCAAATTGAACGGCATAAAAATTTGTGATGAAATGAAATTGGAAATCTAAAAAATCAGTTTTTCGAAAATAATTCAACATCGGAAAGTCATATCAAAGATTTTTCGAAATCATCCTGTTTGCAACTTTTCTTTCATTCAACTAAATCTGTAGGTATCTGTCGTAGTTTCTGAGATTGCCATATCGGCCTTATAATCTTGGACACAATGTATAGTGAAACAAATATATTAGAATGAAGCTAACATTCTCATTCATAAAAACGAGAAAAAAGAACTGAAAATTCCGAGAAATGATAACCATTGACAGTATGCAACTATTCTGAACTCAAGTTTGATCATTCACTCTCTGTTCATCTGCTGTTTCAGATGAGTGAATCTCAAATTGATCAAATCTATTCATTTGAAAAAATATCGCACACAAGGAGACATTCGATAAAAGTGTCGATTCTGTTTGCCAATTGCAATATATGATTGTAGGAAAGTATTGCTATCACAGCAAGATTCGAAAACAATAATTCTTTACATCTATTCTTGGCAATATGATATGTCAATTCCACTGACATATTGTTAGCTTTCATGCTATCTTCGCAACACCTCATATCAAGGTTCAAAATATCAGTGAATCATCTGTTCAATTTCGTCCAACTATTCGAAAATTTACAAATTAGATGATAATAATGAACATATAAGACGTTTACTTCTGTAATCATAACTACTTGAAGATATTTCTCGAAGTTTCGATTTGTGAAGGAATTTTTGGAAATTCAAAAAATTGGTGATAATGAACATATAGGAAGCTCATTTTTGTAATCAATCACCAAAAAACCTATCCTGGAAGTTTCAATATGTAGAGCATTTTGCATTACAATTTCGTCCAAGTATTTAAAAATGTCTAAACGAAGTGATTTTTAACATATAAGTTTCATTTTGTAATCATAACTACTTGAATACTTTTCTCGATGTTTCGATTTGTGAGAAAATTTTTAGAAATTTGAAAAAAATGGTGATAATAAACATATGAGAAGATCACTAGTGTAATCAACCACTTGAATATCTTTCCTAGAAGTTTTAATTTGTAGAGAAATCATGACACTACAATTTCTGCTCATGAACAGGTTGAAAATTACAGTGAATTATTTTTTCTTGCATTACAGTTTTGTCCAAGTATTTGGAAATTCAGAAATGTGGTGATTATGAACATATAAGAAGTATACTCGTGTAATCAGAACTACTTGAAAACCTTCCTCGAAGTTTCGATTTGTTAAAGAATTCTTGGAAATTCAGAAAATTGGCGATGATAGAAATATATGGAGTTCACTTGTGTAATGAACCACTTGAAAATCTCTTCAAGGAGTTTCAATATGTAGAAAAATCATGAGACTGCAATTTCTGATCATGAAGTTCAAAACATCAATGGAGTTTACTAGTTCGAATATATCTACTTGAGATCCTTCCTTCTGAGTTTAATTTATTATAAATTTACAATTTGAAGATTCAGCTTCACTGTGTAATGATACTTTCATAATTGATTCAATAAGTGAATCGGATTTTTATGAAGGAATAAAAAAACTTGAACCAAGAAAATCCACTGGAACAGATGGTATCCCACCATATATTCTGAAGAGATGTAGCGAATGGTTAAGGGTTCCCCTACTACACATTTTCAAACTAATTATAAAATTTAAAGAATTTCCCACACTTTGGAAAACACCAATATGCACACCAATACATAAATCTAAAGCCAAGATGGACATAGAGAACTACAGGCCCATCTCAATTATGTGTTCCCCGGCAAAAGTGTTTGAACAAATTTTACATGGCAAAATGTATCAACATGTTGAAAAGTACATCGTATCACAGCAATATGGCTTTATGGCCAACTAATCAATCAATACAAATCTTTTCTTATATAGTAATCATGTATACGAGACCTTCGGGAGAAAATTACAATAAGACAGTATTTTCACAGATTTTCGAAAGGCATTCGATCAAATGAACCACGATGTATTGTTGAGTAAATTGAATTAATACGGACTAGCATCGAATATTCTGGAATTGATGAAAATTATTCACGAAATAGATATTTCTTCGTCAAATATAATGGTAATACGTCCGGCAAGATTAGGGCCAATTCAGGAGTACCGCAGGGATCTATTCTGAAACCGTTGCTTTTCATACTATTTATTAACGACCTGCCGGCCGTCCTGGTGAATACAGATTGCGTACTTTTTTCAGACGACCTAAAAATTTTCAAAAAAGTACAGACTGTAAGGGATTGTGTTGCCCTGCAAAAAGACGTGGACAATATTCATAAGTGGAGTAATGAAAATAAACTATATTTCAACATAAATAAATGTGCCGTGCTGACTATAACTCGGTTGAAGGATTCAGTCGTATTTAGGTATGAAATGAACGGCAAACCTCTAGAACGAAAGACAGAGACACGTGATCTTGGTGTAACTCACAATAATTTTTTTCTTTCACTAACCATCTGATAAATATTGTTAAATCTGCGAATCGTATTTTGGGATATATTGTGAGACAGACTTCCAGATTTACGAATATACATACCATTAAAATGTTATATTATACTTCAGTCAGGCCAAAACTAGAATTTGCATCGATAATTTGGATGAGTGAAACTCAAAACGCATTAAAAAGGATTGAGAAGGTGCAAAATGAATTACTCAGATCCTTGTATTTCAAGGAATACCATGTATGGCCTAACTATTTGACAGTCAAGACTACTGAACTCAGATCTCATCTCAAAATAATATCTCTGGATCAGAGACGGAACCTTACAAGTATATTGTTTTTGTATGAAATTGTCAATAATAAGATAGATTGTCCCGGAATTTTAACGCTAATTCCATTCAGAGTACTTTTCTGTCTTATTCGTTCCTCCCCTATTTTTCATATCTCCGCTAAGCAGTCACGTGAATCCCCTCTTGTAGCCATGCTTCGATTAGCCAATCAATTTGATGTTCTGAATGTATGAGATTGGTCAAAAGCTCGAACTGCTTTCAGAAAGGAAATTTTAAATTCCATATTGAACATTTCCATTTATTCCTCTACTTTTCTGGTAAACCATATAAACCATATATACCTATTTATCGTCATAATTTTAGTATGGTCAACTATGATATTTTTTCTGTATCAGTGACATCAAGTATGTAATTTCATTGGGTTATCCATGTAATTAGGCCAGTAGACCTGTTTGGATGAATAAATAAATAAATAAATAAATAAATAATATCATTCTGAATATTCAACAAAAGACAACTACCTTCCTGGATATTTGTCACGTCGAACATTGAATTATATTTGTTGAATATACAGAAAGAGATCATGAAATACGAAAATCCTCTGACATTGAGAATTGACATAATCTCTCAAATCGGACGGGTCGGACGTGTCGATCGGTTGCTCTTCATATATTTATATATATTTTCTGTTTCTTACTAGAATTGATTTCAGATGTTGTGATATATTATTTCAGGGATGACATGAAAGTGCATTGGAATGTGTGTGAATAAACTTCACGTTATTTTTGGTTTCTTAAAGTGACTTTTGATCTCAATAACTGACTATAAACATTGTCATCCAGCAGTTATACTTTTAGACGCCGGTGTACGACCGTGCTAAAAAACTTAATGAAAAACGATTTGAACAAAAACTTGTTAGAATGTCAAGAAGTGGAGGACCCCGGACGGAGAGAGAGAAAGCTGATTATTCGGAGTTTATTCAAACTATAGCTGATCTTACACGAAAAATTGAAGGGTGCTGCAGAATTCTGAAAGATCAGAGTTTGAAAATTATAGAATTGAGTAATGAAATCAAGGAGTTGAAGGCAGAAAAAATTAAAGTACCACCAGTGTTACAAAAATCAACATATGCAAATGCTGTGTCTCAAAACCCAGAACATGTACTTGTTGTCAAATCCATAGAACCTACTCAAACCGAGAAAATTAGACAAGATCTGAAAGATAATATCGATCCCGCTGATCTGCAAATTGGATTCAATATGGGAAGACCTACAAGAAATGGAGGAATAATTCTGAAATGTGCTGATGAAACAGCGATGACCACAGTAAAGGACCGAATTCGAAATAAAATGGGGGAAAATTACAGTGTCCAGATCGCGAAGCAAAATAACCCCCAGTTAATAATTGTTGGAATCTCTGAAGATGACTATGATAATGAAGAAGATTTGATAAAAAATATCATAAGGCAAAATAAAATACCTCAGATAAATGCATTCAAATTTGAGAAAGTTCGAAACACAAAAATTAAAAATAAACATTTCAATTTGATAGTAAATACAGATCCAGAAACTTTCAAATTTTTGTTAAACCAGGCATTGGGTGATGTCAATAAAATTCATGTGGGGTGGCGAAATTGTAGGATTTATGAATATATTGGAATCAAAAGATGTTACAATTGCAGCGGTTTCAACCATCTGGCTAAAGAATTCAAAGAAAAGTTGGCTTGTGCTTTGTGTGCAGAGGAACATAGAAGAGATGAATGTAGATCGGACTCTAGTTAGTGTATTAACTGTAATAAAGCCAACAAAAAGTTCAACTTGAACCTCGATATTAACCATCAATCAATAGATCCATCTTGTAAATGTTTGTGTAGAATCAGTAGTATGATTAAGCAAAAAACAACCTATTCGGCCTAGCAATCAAATAATATGTTTTCAAAAAATTATTTTTTGTTCATTTAAATGCCTCAAGCTTTCATTGTCACCAAGAAGAAATTTCAGAATATATTTAAAATTATAAACCTGCAATAGTTTGTACTAGTGAGACTTGTATAACAAATGACTTTGAAGATTCTGAAATCTGTATACCGGGTTTTAATACCATTAGATGTAATTCCACAAGTAGACATACAGGTGGTGTACTTGTCCACATAGATGAAACTATGAGGTTTGAAACGTAGAAATAGTTGTTGAACACATGTTGCTTTGGCTTTTATCTTTCAATACTAGAGTGAACAATATAGCTTATTGGATCATTGTTCTATATAGGTCACCTAGTGGAAATATAATTTCATTTTTTGATAGCATTTTTTCTTGGTTTGAAACTAGAATTGTAAAAAACTGTTCTCAGAATATAATTTTGATAGGCGATTTTAACATTAATTACAATGAAATTAATTGTTATACTGTCGAACTGCAAGAGTTCATCGAAAATTATGGAATGAAACAGGTTGTTGAGGACTTTACTAGAATAACACAATTCACCCAAACCATAATAGATTTAGCTTTTACAAATTGTGTAGATATAGCAGTTATAGTTAACCATACAGATAAAATATCAGACCATCCAATAGTTGAAATATATACAGGAACTTACAAGAACACTCAAGTGAAGAAAATTACCAGAGGCAAAATAAACTATGATGCAATATCTCAAATATTGATTGAAAAAGACTGGTGTTATAGTTGTACTAATGTTGATATTGTTTGCGATAATTTTATAAATAACATTAAAACAACATCAGATGAGGTCTCTTCTATTGAGGAAATCGTTGTGAGATATGACAATAAATGGATGAATGACGAATGTCGACAAGCAATGAGGGAAAAAAATGATTCTTACAGTCGGTTTACTTTCACAAAAAATAATAATGACTGGTTGGAATATAAACGTTGTAGAAATAAACTAGTGAGAGTGATAGCCAACACAAAGAACAGTTCTATAAACACTTAATTGATGATAATAAGAATGATAGCAAGAGAATGTGGAAAAACTTGAAATATACAGGCTGATTCACGGTGGATGGCACATTAGACGTTTCTGGTGAACCAGACAACGGATCATTTTGAAAATTCAATGGAGGGCATATTCGGACATTCTCTAGCCAACTAAAATATTTTCGACAATGCGGTGTTGCCGCTTCTATTAGAAAGCAGTAGCAACTTTGATTTTTCGAATGGAACACACTGTATCTTATTGCATTGTTAGATTCTCCCTGAAGAGCAGATTTCATCGATGTATCACACTTGGGGTCTAGCGGGAATGATTACAGAGATATAGGGTGTGAAAAATCGACATTTATCAACTTTAGGAATTTTTTTTGTCGAAACTATTCATTATTGGTCAAAACGGCTCACATGTTCCTACCTCAACTTTTGATCAACTATTTACTAACATTTAATTGAAACAAATACAGGGTGGTGCAGAATTCAGAATCTTGATCACCCGGTATATGTCCCAATTAAATATCAGTAGATAGTTAATCAAAAGTTGAGATAGGGACATGTGAGCCGTTTTGACCAATGATGAATAGTTTCGACACAAAAAAATCCTAAAGTTGAAAAATGTCGATTTTTCACACCCTATATCTCTGTAATCATTTCCGCTAGACCCCAAGTGTGATACATCGATGAAATCAGCTCTTCAGGGAGAATCTGAAAATGCAATGAAATACAGAGTGTTCCATTCGAAAAATCAAAGTTGCTACTGCTTTCTAATAGAAGCGGCAACACCGCATTGTCGAAAATATTTTAGTTGGCTAGAGAATGTCCGAATATGCCCTCCATTGAATTTTCAAAATGATCCGTTGTCTGGTTCACCAGAAACGTCTAATGTGCCATCCACCGTGAATCAGCCTGTATATTAGGCAACAAAAAAAAAGAAAAATATTACAGATGGTGTTATATGCAATGGAAGTTACATATGCAATCCAGTTAATATAGCAGATTCGTTGAACGATTTTTTTGTCGAAAGTATCGAAATAATCGCAACTGAAATTGGACCAACAGATGTGGACTTACTCGTTATAACGGATACTATTGCTGATGTGGATAATGTGGGTTTTGGTCACTTTAGTGCAATATCTTTGAATAGCTTATATGAAATTATATGTACCCAGCATAAAAAAGGAAGTGTCGATGAAATTGATCTGAAACTCATCAAATCGATCTTTGATATCATATAGGATATCCTTTGAGATATTTGATGAATCTTAGCTTAGAAAGAGGAAAACTACCAAATCAATTCAAAACCTCGGTTATAGCACCAGTCCCCAAAGTCTCTAATACATTGTTGGCTGAAGAGTTGCGACCTATAAACATGTTACCATTTTGTGAAAAATTATTGAAGTTAGTGGTGTATAATCAAATTATAGAATATATAAATGCCAAAAACATTCTTGTGTCCTATCAATCAGGATTTAGGAATGCTTACTCTTGTGAGACAGCCTTGCAATGTGTTATAAGTGACTGGAAAAATAACATTGAGGAAGGAAGTGGCATTATTCTTGCGGTATTTATTGACTTGAAGCGTGCCTTTGAAACGATGAATAGGGTAATTCTCTTAATTGAACTGCAAAAATATGGATTTACTGGAATTGCATTGGAATGGCTGAATAATTACTTACAGTTTCGTAAGCAGAAAACCAAATACAGAGACTGTTATTCGGAAACTAGAAGTAATGAATTAGGAGTGCCTCAAGGTAGTGTCCTTGGACCACTGCTATTCATATTATATATAAATGACCTAGGTAATGTATTGATGAATTGCAAAATACACTTCTTCGCTGATGATACCCTAATATATTGAAGCGATAAAAATTTCGAAAGGCTTATTCAAAATATCGATCAGGATTCGAAAATTTGAAAACATGTTGATGTCAAGATGGCGGACACGTGTGGTTTATGTGATAAGTCTTGTAAAAATTCGTATGCAATTGCATGTAATCAATGCTCAATTTGGTATCATATCAAGTGTGTGGATCTTACAACAGCTCGGCTAAATTATTACGCTGCTGAAGGTAAGAAGCTGAAGGGCGATCAATGGTTTTGCCAAAAATACTAAAGTGAGGTTATGACAGCAACTAAAAATCAGCCGAAAAGTAGCAAAGCTGAACAAAGGGACACGAAGGAATACCGGGTGCGGCACCGAAAACGAAACAGAGGCTCTGTAGGTCGCCAAAACCGGATTATCAAAAAAAACTGAAACAGGTCAACTACATTTTCGAGGGGGACATCTTTCTAAAATATTTTCAGCCCTGCGGCGTTGCCGCTTCTAAAGAAAAGAAGCAACAACTTTGTTATTTCAAATGGAACACCTTGTATTTCATTGCATTTTTAGATTCTCCCCGAAGAGCTGATTTCATCAATGCATCACACTTGGGGTCCAGCTGTAATGGTTTCAGGGATATAAAGTGTTCAAAATCGAGATTTTTCAACTTTTACTTTTTTTTGTGTCGAAACTATTCATTATTGGTCGAAACGGCTCTCATGTCCCTATCTCAACTTGTGATTTACTATCTACTGACATTTATTTGAAACAAATACAGGGTGGTTCAAGATTCAGAATTCTGATCACCCTGTATCTGTTCCAATTAAATGTCAGTAGATAGTAAATCAAAAGTTGGGATAGGGACATGAAAGCCGTTTTTGGCCGATAATGAATAGTTTCCACACAAAAAAAAGTCAAAGTTGAAAAATCTCGATTTCGAACACTTTATATCCCTGAAACCATTACAGCTAGACCCCAAGTGTGATGCATTGATGAAATCAGCTCTTCGGGGAGAATCTAAAAATGCAATGAAATACAAGGTGTTCCATTTGAAATAACAAAGTTGTTGCTTCTTTTCTCTAGAAGCGGCAACGCCGCAGGGCTGAAAATATTTTAGAAAGATGTCCCCCTCGAAAATGTAGTTGACCTGTTTCAGTTTTTTTTGATAATCCGGTTTTGGCGACCTACAGAGCCTCTGTTTCGTTTTCGGTGCCGCACCCCGTACCTATACTAAAAACGATATTATGCATAAATTGGTTGATATCGATCAAAATTATGTGTCATTGCTTGAAAAATTTGAGGCCCAAAGCAAGGTCAATGAAAAACTCAGGAGGGAGTTAAAGGTTGTCACAAATAAGCTAAATCTGGAGGTAAATAAGAATGAACAAGGAAAACTAAGTAAGAATGTTATAATTATGGGTATCCCTGAAGTAAGCTCTAATGAAAATGTTGAAGGAACCATAAAAGAAATTGGCAAAAAACTAGACATACACATTGGTAATTTCAAATCCTTCAGATTGGGCAGGAGCGAAATAGGAAAAATCATGCCAATCAAGGTAGAGTTTGACTCTGAGCAGGATAAGATGTCCATGTTGAAAGCAATAAAATCAAAGAGGATCACAACACAAGATATTGGTATTGTGGGTCAGGGATATGATATTTATATCAATCAGGACCTTACTGAATGGAATCTTCAAGTCTACAAAGCAACAAAAACATATGCCAAGGAAAATAACTATAAATTTGTTTGGGTGCAGAATGGTCAAATATTGCTGAGGAAGTCAGAAGAGGACAAAGTGCATGTGATTGAAAAAGAAGAGGATCTGCACAGTCTAAAAAACTTCTAAAAATAGTTGTTTGTAATGAACTGAAAATTTCCTAAACAAATCTGCAAAGCATTAAAAATAAATTTGAATCTTTTGAAGCATATGTATATGATACAAAAAGTGATATAATCTGTGTAACAGAGACGTGGCTATACAATAATGAGGTCCAGTACTACAACCGAGTAATGAAAATATTTCTAGATTCAAAATGTTGAAAAACAGAGTGAAAAAGAGAAGTCTTGTGCTTAAACATGAATACTTCAACAAAGAATGGAGTAAAGCAGGCTCAAATAGTAAGAAACAGTGGCATTGCATGAATAGATTCATTAAAGGTGAGGGTAATAAAAAGCACATTGTGGAATGTCTATCCATCAATGAGCAGATTATTACAGATAGATATCAAATTGTTAACGAACTTAACAGATACTCCTGTGAAATTGGAGCAGAAATTATTGAAAATATAACCAGTGAAAAACAGAATAGGAGAGACCTTATTGATTTTGAGGAGTTTAATTGTTTAAATACCTTGTATATTGAGGAAGTAACGGCTCAGGAAATAGAGAATATTATAAATATGCTCAAAGCAAATGCTGCACCAGGGTATGACAATATCACAGTTAGTGACTTGAAACTTCTCAAAGCAGACATTATACCAATTATTACTAGATTAGCAAATGACATAATGCTGCAGGGAACCTTCCCAGATGTACTCATGCAAGATCGGTAAGGTTACACCTATACACAAATCTGGTCCAGTAAATCAGATGAATAACTACAGGCCAATAAGTGTTATCTGCAACTTGGCAAAAATCCTGGAAATATTAATAAAAACTAGAATTGTAAATTTTTTACAGAAATATGGCAATCTTGATCCATATCGTGGTTGTCGCATGTGGTTGAAGTGTATGTGCTCTCTGAATAATACACTGCAGTGAGTTCAATAAGAGGCATATGAAAAACTCGAAAATCAATTGTGGACACTAAGTGAAGTGTAGTGTAACTATATACAAAGACCAATTTGATTAGTTTTTCTTCGTTTTACAATTACATTGTTGGAAACCGTTGAACAATTTCTGTGTAATGCCGTTAACGCGTGAACAAGTTGTTGAGCTGCGTTCAGCAGCCGACGTGTGTATAAAACAATTTTGTACAGATGAAAAGTTCATAAAAAGTCTTGTAGATAGTGTATCGGCCGGGATTCTTATCAGACTAGAAGAAAAGTTTGGTATCTACGATAAAAAACTAAACGACCTACAAACTCAAATGACTCACATAGAGGATGAGCACAAGAAACAAATCGAGGCTATGAGTAAGAGAATAGAAGAACTTGATAATCGAAATGCTAATAATACAGTAAAAATTATATCAGAAATTGAGGAGATCAGGAGCCGGGAAAATAATATTTTATTGTTTGGAGTTCCTGAAAACTCTGAAAACTTGGGAAACGATGTTGAAGACATAATAAAATTCATAATTCCCCAGTTTAATATGAACGATGTGAAATTTCATCGTTTGGGAAAAGGGAATGGCAATAACACTAAATGTCGACCAATCAAGGTCACTATTCCAGATAAGAACAACGTCCATATATTGCTGAGGAATAACAGAAAACTTCAGTCAGGACATAATCAATTTCAGGTGAAATGGGAGTGGCTGGTTGCCCGACTGGCGTGTTTTCAACTAGGGAAAAAGCCAAATACTCAAAGTGGAATGCATTGGTCACAAAGAGAGAAACTCAAAGTCATTACCACAACTAGTTCATAAAATGAACGACAATGGTAGATAACGAGAGGAAAACAACTCTGCAGGTAGTCAGCGTTCCTGAACCACTTAAGCGCAGCTCAGCGTTCAGGAAGGAAACACTTGCGATTTTATTCGTTTATACGAACTATCGCATAGATTTCGGGAGGATGTAATGCAATGTTCTGCGTGGCATATAGCCAGGAAAGTAGTTGTTTTGCTCTCGTTATCTACCATTGTCGTTCATTTTATGAACTATTGTGGTAATGACTTTGAGTTTCTCTCTTTGTGACCAATGCATTCCACTTTGAGTATTTGGCTTTTTCCCTAGTTTAAATAGTGAATTGTAATGATAGGATATTAGATATAGTATTATCACCATCTTCCGCAGATTGCTTAGTAACATGTGAAAATGACCCTCTAGTACCATTAGATCCTCAGCATCCAGCAATTGTAATTGAATTCCAAGATATTCGTTGTGTCAAAAACAATTTTTCCTCCCATATTGATCGTTTAGATTTCAGGAGAATCAACTGGGAAAAATTCAATCAATTACTGACCGAATTCAACTGGACTATAATTGGCTCTTATTCGGATGTTAATAACATTACTTGCGAGTTTTTCAGCAATACATTGAGAAATATAATCAAGAGCTGTGTACCATTATCGAGAAAGAGAAAATATAAATACCCTGTATGGTTTAACCAAAGCATTATATATAACATAAAATCTAAAAATCACTATTTGAAAATGTATAGAAAACATAAGATCAACTTCTACTTAGCTCGTATTAAAAATTTGAGAAGAGCTATTAAAACTGAAATTGCAGTGGAGTATCAAACATTCATCGATAATTCAGAAAGTAGTATCAAAGACAATCCTCAAAAATTTTGGAATTTTATCAACCTTAAACAGCAAAAATCTCGTATTCCTGGTAGAATGAATCACGAAGGGAAAACGCTCGTTAACCCTCAACAGATTATTGAGTCTTTTGCAACCCACTTTAAAAGTGTTTTCCTTGAGGAGGAATATGATCTCGATAGCGATGTTTCGATGAATGATGAGTACTCCAAGATTAACAGCAGTTACTTACACGTTCCTATAATTACGCGAGTTCAAATTCTCAATGCTTGCAAAAAACTCAAGAACAAGTGGTCATCTGGACCTGACAATATTCCACCCAAGCTATTAATATTAATATTGACAAATTATTGGATCCTTTAGTCGTCATTTTCAACCTGATTATTAAAAGTGGAAAATTTCCTGATATATGGAAATACTCACGTATATGTCCTATTTTTAAATCAGGAAAACCAACAGAAATAACAAATTATAGGCCAATTGCTTTAGTTTCTGCTCTTTCAAAATTATTCGAGATTCTTTTGGCGGACTTGATGTATGAACACACTCGTCACCTCATTACAGAAAACCAACATGGCTCCATGAGAGGTCGCAGTACATCGACAAACCTCTGTATATTTACGGAATTTGTTTCGAATGCTCTAGATTCAAGATGCCAAGTTGATGTTATTTATACTGATTTCAGTAAAGCAATTGACCGCGTATCACACAGCAGGTTATTAGATAAACTAGTATCTTTTGGATTCTCCAAAAACCTTATCAATGTATTGAGGACATACCTGAAAGACCGCAAACTTTATGTCGAATACGAAGGAGTTCAATCCTCACAGTTTAAAGCTACATCAGGTGTGCCTCAAGGCTCAAATTTGGGACCCTTATTATTTTTGTTATTCGTGAATGATGTATGCTCCAATTTTGAGTCGAAATCCCTCATATTTGCTGACGACATGAAAATTTTCAGAAGGATTAACGACTTATCGGATGCCATTTCCTTACAAAATGATCTGAATCTGTTGAAAAACTGGTGTTCAATAAATAAACAATCGCTCAATGTCAGCAAATGTGAGGTAACACGAGTCACAAAACACAAGGACCTGGGTGTCATATATGACTGCAAACTTGCCTTCTCAAGTCATTATGAAACAATGATCTCCAAAGCTATGAAATCCTCGGGTTTTTTAATTCGTAATTGTAGTGAATTCAAATCATTAGGAGCAGTTTGTCACTTATACATTAGTTTGTTCAGAAGTAAACTGGACAACTGCAGTCAGGTATGGAATCCGTACCACCAACAAACAATTTCTGCTATTGAAATGGTACAGCGTAAATTCCTGAAATACTTATTTTACAAAAAATATAAAGTCTAACCCGAAAGGCACTATAATTATGACCTTCTGTTGAATGAGTTTAAGTTTCAATCGCTGAAGAAGAGGAGAGAAATAGGTGATTTACTTTTTGTTACAACAATACATCACTACAGTCTTTATTGATCTTAGGAAAGCATTTGATGTAGTAGACCATGTACATTTGCTATACAAACTGGAACAAATGGGTATAAGAGGCAATATGAATAATCTGATCAAATCATACTTGACCAACAGAAAGCAATTCGTTTTTATTGATGATACAAAAAGTAAATTGTTAGATATAAAAACGGGCGTTCCACAAGGATCAGTAATTGGACCGCTCCTATACATACTACATGTTATGAGCCTACAAAAAGCTTCATTGAAAGCTAGGTACTACACGTTTGCAGATGACACCGTACTCTCCTATAGTGGAACGTCATTAGAAAAATTAGAGATAATACTAAATGAAGAAATCATAGTGTATAACAAGTGGCTACTCCACAATAAGTTGAAGATCAATGAGTCAAAATGTGTCTATATGATTTTTAAACAAAAGAACATGGTTATGAATGAAATAATTGTAAAACTGAATGAAACTACATTATAGAGCATGTGAAATATACTAAGTACTTAGGTCTTACCATAGATGAGTCGCTCGATTGGAGGGAACATGTTCAGAAGATTACTCAAAAAATAACTCTCATGATGGGAGCTATTCATAGATGTAGATCCTATATAGATAACAAAGCTAAATATTGTATATACAACTCTTATTTCCTAGCCATATTCAGATATATATGATAACTGATTGGGGTACCTGTGGAACAACAACTTTTAATAAAATCCAAATACTTCAGAATAGGGTGGTAAAGATCTTGTTCAACTTGGACTATCGTATGTCGACGGATACTGTACCTAGATACTGAATTAGATAAATTAGATATGATTATCAAGCTGGAACAATGTGAATATATATATAAACTGGTACACAGCCAACTGAAAACTAATTCTGGACTAAGCTATAGAAATCGAATACACTCACATGACACAAGGAATAAACATCAACTAAATATACAGAAGCCAAGAAATAATAAAGTACTCAATAATCCTATAGATAGAGCTATAAAAGCCTACAATGAGGTACCTGAGACTATGAAGAATATTGTTAGTTGGAGTACATATACAACTCATTGCATGTGAAGTTTGTGGCAAATAAGTTGAAGGTAAACGAGAATAAAACAAAATTTATGTTTGTTGGGGGTGAAATAGCTCACAAAAAATTTTTTAGTATGAATCTGCAAATAAAATTGAACAACGTGAATATCGAATATGTAGATGAAATGAAATACCTTGGCCTCATTATAGATAGACAATTGAAGTTCCACAAACACGTTCAATATACATCGAAAAAAATTGGTAAAAAGTTAGGAGTGTTTCATAGGATAAGTAAGCAATAGTAAGCATCTTTCCATGGAAACGAAATCTACCCTCTATAATTCGATTATATGGCCTCATTTCAATTATTCTAGGTCCGTAATTTATACATCTAACGTCAATCTAGATAGGCTGCAGAAACTGCAGAATCACGCTATGAGAATAATTATTGGATGCGACAGGTATACTAGTATAGAGAGTATGCTCGATAAACTCAACTGGTTGAACTTGAAGGATACATATTACAAAAATACTATGATCTTCATTCACAAAATGGTTGATAAAATATTGCTCCAGTACTTGTTTTCACATCTAGTTGAAGTTTCCGATGTACATGCATATAACACCAGATCTAGAGACAACTATTATGTGAACTCTGTGTCAAAAAATTGTACGATGAATAGTCTGTTCTACCGTGGTATAATTGAATATAATGCGTTACCTGACGATATCAAGAACATACTTATTATAATAAAATCCAAATCATCTCTCATCAAACATATAAATGATAGAAAAACCTATACAAAATGACCTCATTCTTGAAATTATTATGTCCATCATATTGTCGTCTCAATAGGAATGACCAGATTTTGATCAAATTTTGAAATCAGTATGATCATCTATTCAGTATATCTATTCATTAATTGATCATATTTATTATGTTATAATCATAATATTAATTTCATTACCTTTCTGTTTGTTATCTTCACAAGGTTCCTGTAATATTTCCTTCGTATATGTATTATCTTCATGATAAATAAAATCCTATCTATCTATCTATAATGTACCATGATCACTTTTCGTACTGATGTTCATAATCTGAACATCAGATTCAAAGGTACTCTCACCCCGCCTAGTTTCAAAACAGAATTTTTCAAGCGATCCTTTAGTTACAATATATGCCAAGTGATTAACCTGTTACCAAAAGAAATAAAAAATTCAAAACTTTCCGTTTTACGAAAAAAACTCAAACTCTCTCTGTTCGAAAACCAACTTCAATTATAAATTACCATAGTCATTTTTACAATTATGTGGTCAACCAAAATAAGTTTCAGTAATGTACGTCTGTTCCATCATCACATCTATTACAAACCATTCCCACATCCAAATGTTTAATCTGTTCCAGCCTGTTTGGGCTAAGTTTAGGTAGAATTTTTTGAGGTTGAGTGGAAGAACAACTTAGTAGTACTCGTGCTAACTAAGTTGAACTTCGCCTTTTGATTATCAGCAACTAGCTCTTTAATCAAACCAAAATATATGTATGTAACTACAGCTGAGAAACAATAAAGACGATTATTATTATTATTATTATTATTATTATTATTATTATTATATAAAAATACAACAAACAAACGAGTCCAGTATTGAAATGAAAATTGAAATGTATAGGAGAAGTATACTTGTATAAACTTTGATGTTGATGAGCTGAGAACTTTCGAAAACACACCCAGATGACAGGAGTATGTCAACAAAATTGTGTATATCTTGTGTAAAAAAAAAATTTTTGATACAAAGCTTTCATAAACGCTCTCAAAAGAAGGAAATAAGATTTTTCCTAATAATTTCAACTATCAACTTATAACCTCATTATTCACAATTTATATGATCATGAAAGTTTGTCGCGTGATTCACTTGTGTGAATGAGCTAGTACTCATTCAATTATGTGAAATCTGCTGAGATAAAATTTTTAAAATTACAATTCAATTGAATATTGATCATCGCGAGGAGCTTTTATGATCATTTAAATTGTGTATAATGAGGTTATAAGTTGATAGTTGAAATTTTTAAGAGAAATTTTATTTTCTTCTTTTTAGAGCGTTTGAATAGAAGCTTTTCATTAAAATTTTTTTTTTTACTTTTGATTCATTTTTCAATTCTTAGTTATCGCTAGCTGGATCGAGCAACGAGCCTTTTCATGTGATACCCATATTGTAGAAGTATATTGAAAATGACCATTTCGCCATCTTGAATGGTTCACCATGATGAATTTAGAATGACGTCACATCATTTTTCGAGTTAGTCTCAACGAGTCCTTTCATTTGATACCCATATTGTAAAAGTAAATTAAAAATAGCTATTCCGCCATCTTGGATGGTCTGCCATATTGGATTCAAAATAACGTCACATTATTTCTCGAATTACTTTCAACGAGCCCTTCATTTGATACCCATATTCAAGAAGTAGATTGAAAATGACCATTCCGCCATCTTGGATGGTCCGCCTTATTCGATCTAGAATGACGTAACATTCTTTTTCGAGTATCTCCCAACGATATTTTTCATTTGATACCCATATTGTGGAAGTATATCAAAAATAGCTGTTCCGCCATCTTGGATGGTCCGCCATATTGGATTTAGAATAACGTGACACACCCTATCGTGCATTGTCATCCAAACTGAACGTGTATATCAAAATTTCAGCTCAATCGGTTGAAGATTTCTACTTCAAAATTGAGTTCGAAGATTCCACCCGAACATACATACATACATACATACATACAAACATACAATGCAAGTTAAATAAAAGCTTTCAATTTCTATTCTAATAAAATTGAGTTTATTCGAATGGAGTCATGTAACCTGTTTGAGACCTCTCAGGGGCTCACAACTTGTGAGTACGGGAATGGTGAACCCGAGGTACCCTAGCCGGATATTCACCATACTCCAACTTGTCTTGGGTGATATCCTCTTCTCTCTTCCTTTTTCAATCTATCTATCGGCCTTTCTCGGCCAACTTTTCTCTTCCTCCTCCTCTCCAAGCCCAACCTCACCATCAAGTGGTGTGGGCAGAACAGACCGCGCCCGCTCAGCGTATGAAGCATTTTGGGACCATCTTTGCTATCTCCGACCAGATGGGACAATTTGTAGACATCTGTGGCAGGGATGGGGCGATTTGCTGATATCCGTTTAGCTGGCCGAGGACTGGTCAACGAGGCTCTGGCAACCTAAGCCGAGCTGTGGGGACCCGTGGTGATAGATGAATGGCACCGAGGTATGGTGTCGCTGACGGGGCCTCTGGGAAACATAGCGACATCTCAGAGTAAGTAGCCTTAGCCCTGTGCAGGAGGCACCACAGGGCTGGACGAACCCCTTCCCCCAAGAGCAATATTCAGGAACCTGAACGAAAAGGGTCTTTCATATTGAAGTGACCCTTAAGAAGCACCATGAGTCGTATATGGTAAAATTGATAACGGCATGTAGGTATAAAATGAGCCACTAGGTCTAAGTGTCGTCGGAGACTTCGGTCAGACGAGCCTACAAACGGGGTGGAATGTTTAGTGGGTATACCTGGAGTCAGGGGACTCCCACACTATCATATGGGGGATTGGACCCATATGGTGTCCATGAAGGATTTCAACCACCTCGATGAAAATAAAAACCTGTTTGATAGTGATATAATTCACATACCACTGATACGAATGATTTTGTTTTCGAAAGTTCCAAGCTCATCAAGATTAGAGATTTTTCAAGTATACTGTTCCTGTACATCTCAATTTTTATTTCAATACCGAACATGTTGGTGAGTTGTATTTTTATATCATGGTACATCATTTTATTTCATCCAATTTGAGAGATTATGTCAATTCTCAATGAATAAAATTCGGTGTTTGGCGTGGCAAATAGCCAGAAGAGTAGTTGTTTTCTGTTAAATATTCAGAATAATATTATGTGCATATAGGTACATATCTTTACATGAAGGAGAATGCAAAGTCTCTACTTCCAGAAGAATTTATTTTCAAATATTAATCGTGTGTTCAATAGATATAACTCAATGTTCGTCGTGGCATATAACCAGAAAAGTAGTTGTTTTTCTGTCGAATAAACCGAGAGGGAGTTGATACTTCCATCACATAGAGAATGCGAATTCTCAATGCATTTCTTAATATTTATATATCCATTTCTTTATATTTTTAATTATATCTGAGAATATTCCTTTTCAATAAAGGAAGTTTACTTGTGTAATAATAACTTATTGAAAACTCCTTTCGAAGTTTCGATTCGTGAGGGAATTTTTGATGATAAACATATAAGAAGTGGACTTGTGTAATCAACCACTTGAGAATCTTTCCTAGAAGTTTCAATATGTAAAGGAATTATGAGACTTCAATTTCTGCTTATAATAATTGAGGTTCAAAATATCAGTGGATTATAAGTTTTTGCATCACAATATCGTCCAAGTATTCGAAATATCAGGAAATGGGTGATTATAAACATATAGAATTATGAATACTTGGACACCTTTCTTCAAAGTTTCAGTTTGTCAGGAAAGTTCAGAAAATTTAAAAAATTGGTGATAATCAACATATTCGACGTTCTCTTGTGTGGATCACTTGAAACACTTTTCTAGAAGTTTCAAAATGTGGAGGAATTATAAGACAACAATTTATACTCATAATAAGGTTCAAAATATCAGCTGATTATTTGTTCTTGCATTACAATTTCGTCCTAGTATTTGAAAATTATTAGAATAGGTCATTATAAATATATTAGAAGTTCACTCGTTTGATCATGACTACTTGAAAACCTTACTCCGAAGTTCTGATTTGCGGGAGAATCTTTGGAAATTCAGAAAAATGGTGATGATAAACATATGAAGAGTTTATTTGTGCAATCAACCACTTGAAAGCTCTCTTGGAAGTTTCAATATGTAGAGGGATTATGAGACTACAATTTCTACTTAGATTAGATTAGATTTAGAATGGGGCCTTCGGGCTATCTGCCTCCACACCGCGACCTTTTCAGATCTATTGTGTCTGCCCTCAAAATCGATTAGAGTTCTTCGGCTAGCCCCGTCTTCTCTATGAGACTCCATAGGATAGCTTTCAGATCCCCTGTGTATCTCTGGGCTTCTGGTTTTTCCTCACCCAGCGTAAGGAACCTTAGTCTTGACAAGCCCTCACAGTGGCAAAGTATGTGTACTGCTGTTTCCTCCTCTTCCTGACAGAACCTGCACAGCAGTTCTTCAGTCAGACCTATCGTACTCATGTGTTTGTTGAGCCTACAATGCCCTGTGAGAAGTCCCACTAGTATTCTAGTTGAACTTCGTTTCTGGCTTAGTAGATATTCTGTGAATGTTGGCGATGGTTTTTTAATAAACTCTTTTGCCTGTCTCATTCCTGGCGATTTGTTCCACCATTCTTGAGATTTGGTTTGCATCCATGATTTGATACTAGTCTTTTGTATAGCTTTCGCAATACCACAGAAGGGTTCTGGGCCATTGAGAGCTTTGTTTGCTCCTGCTCGGGCAAGTGAGTCTGCCTCTTCATTGCCCTCGTACCCTGTATGTGCTGGTACCCATGCTAGAGTCAGTCTGTTCTGACTGCCCAGTGCATTTAGGGTTTCTAAGCAGTCCCATACTAGTTTTGAGTTAACTTGCATAGAGTTGACTGCTTTGATTGCCGCCTGGCTATCTGAATAGATTGCAATGGTTTTGCCTTTAAACTCTTGCCTTATCAATTCTTTCACGCAATGATGTATTGCAATAATTTCTGCCTGAAACACCGTCGCGTATTTACCTGAGCTCAGTGAGATTCTTGTCTTTGGCTTGGACTTCTACTTATGATAAGGTTCAGAATATCAGTGGATTATCTGTTTTCGCATTCCAATTTATTTGAAGATTTCTGCACATGACAAGGTTCAGAATATCAGTGGATAATTCATTCCTGCATTACAATTCAGTCCGAGTATTTGAAAATTTGAAGATTTGGTAATGATAAACACATAAAAATTTTATTTGTATAATCATAACTACTTGAAAACCTTTCGCAAAATTTCGATTTGTGAGGGATTTTTTTGAAATTCAGAAAATTGGTGATAAAGCATATGAGAAGTTTACTCGTGTAATCAACCACTTGAGAATCTTTTCTAGAATGTTCGATATGTAGAGGAATCATGAGACAAAAATGTCTGCTCATGGAGAGATTCAAAATATCTGTGGATTATTTGTTTTTGCATTACAATTCCGTCCAAGTATTCAATAATTCATGATGCACATATAAGGGATTCATTCGTTCAATTATAACAACTTGGCAAGCTCCCTTCGAATTTTCGATTTGTGGGGGTTTTGTTCTGAGATTTAGAAAATTGGTGATGGTAAGCATATAAGAATGTCGCTTGGGTTCTCAACCACTTGAAATTCTTTCCTAGGAGTTTCAATATGTAGAGCGATTATAAGACTACAATTTCTGATCATAACTAGGTTCAAAATATCAGTGGAATATTTGTTCTTCGACATAATGAATAAATTGTTCTATCAGGCAAGGAGATTGAATTGGAGATGAGTTTACAATTCATCTCGTTATTTGTTGTGTATCTTTAATGATTATGAGTTGATAATTATTGGAAAATAAATAAATCATCCATGTTACGAAAGACTTACTTGCCTCGATTTCCTGTTTTCTATCAACCCATCCAACCATCAGCTTCAAAAATATCGTATGTACCTTGGTATCAGATACACATTTTCAGTTGTTTCTTCTGATTGTAGGAATGAAAAGTAACAATTGAGGAAAATGAATTTCAACTTGTCCAATTGAAGATATATGATCAAATTCTCCTAGGTTACATTTTCAATTATCGATATTGAATATTCCAATAAAATACTTTTGAAGGCTCTTATTGTCTTCCTATGATATTTTTCGAATATATTCTACAATGTTGTTTTGTTTTCGTTATGTCACCTTCAGTTTCATTGTGTCTAATTTATTCCACCTTTTTTTTATCAATTCATTCATTCGCATTGATCTGGCTTGAATTTCTGATTATCAGACCATTCTATACTTATTACCATTGAGATCCTCAAATAATTTGACTACGGAACAACTCAGATGCTTGATTAGAACCTCCTCCGAAATAAAAAATAGATCTCATAGAATACCTGAACAAATGATCAGAATATTGGTGACAAATTAGAAAGGAATGATTTAGATACACTTTCGATAGGTACATCAATACATTTTCGTTTATGGCCTTGTGATACATTTCTTCAAAATGGAACAAATGAAATAAAGTACATAAGAATGATTACCTGAGAAAATACCAAGTGGGTTGGCATAATATCGCTGTTGAGCTTGACTCCATTCTCCAGCAAATTCTCCAAGGACTTTTTTTTATCGTTGGTAATAATATTCTTCAATCTGATTGTTCCCTCACTTACAGCGTTTCCGGTAATCCTGACATCACCGTTTATTTCCACATCCTGATCCACCTTAACAAGCGGACTCATAGTCTCGAATGCCTTCCCCCTTATCTTTCCGTGCAAGTTTATGGGGCTCAGTAATTCTAAGTTTTCAAACGATTTCGTTCCGGATACGTATTGCCGTTCATCGGATTTCTTCAGCAGTACGTCGAGATTTCCATCCATCACGTTTATGTTGTTTAGATTCTGCGTAGCAGTGAGATTGTTTACGGATAAGTCTTTGTTGAACATCACGTCTTTATTTATGAAATATGTTCCCTCTGTGATAGGGATGAGGTTATTGCTAACTTGTTTGCCTGAAAAATATGAATATTCTATAGAAAACGATATGATCATCATTCTCCCAATATATCGGGTGGATAAAGAATAACACCTTGATTCATTGAACCCTTCAAAACCTGTATTTTGGAATTCCTTCGAATACAGAGAATTCAACTTCACTAGCGCATCAGTGCAGCAGGAGTGAGACGATGGTCTGAGAATTACTTTATATTGGCACTGATTGTCTGGACCCTTGCCTTTCGAATGATTTCCGAAACATTGCAATTCTAATCGAAAAGGATTATTCAATGTTTCAGAAGGCGTTATGATGTGATGGAAACAGAACCAATTACATAATATTCGAGTCTTTTGATTGATAATCAATTCGCTTCAGTTGGTCTGCATGTTTTTTCTTCTGTTTTGGGTTATGTAAACTTATACAGTCTGAAGTAGGTATCTACTTTGTTTTTTTTTTGGTGCTCAACAGATATGATTCAATGTTAGAGGTGGCGAATAGCCAAGAAAGTAGTTGTTTACTGTTGAATAGTCAAAATAATATCATGTGCCTATCTTTGTTGTATGTTCAATAGGTGTAATTCAATGTTCGTCGTGGCATATAGCCAGGAAAAAAGTTGTTTTCTGTTGAATAAACCGAGAAATAATTTATATTTTCATCACATAGAGAATGCGAATTCTCAATTTATTTCTTTATATATATATATATATATATATATATATATATATGTATATATATCCATCTCTTTATGTTTATCATTATATCTGAGAATATCCCTTTTCAATAGTTATCTACTCACCAGACAAATCATCACTAATCAGACTTTCAGCTTTCACACTATCGAAATAGTAAGTTTCTGTAATATTCTGCAGATTCTTTCTCCTCAGAGCATATTTATATAAAGTAGGAATATCAACATCGTTGATGAATCCACCAACAATCAAGTTATCCACGTTCACTGAATCAACGCTCTTCTTTGGCTCTTCTCCTTCCTTATCCTTGTTTTCATTTTCCAGATTTTTGAGTAGATGATCATTCAGTATCGCAGCTGCAACCTTTTCTGCAGTCAAGCTGATGGAAGTGAAATTTCCTAGGCTTTGGTCTCCCATATTCAGGAGTGAGTTTTGAATACCAATATTCATATCATCGAGTTTGTCACTTTCGAGGCCATCTTTGAAATTCACGATACCGTTGACAGTAACATTTTCCAATATATTGGTCCGACGTAAAATGCTCTCTATTGAGTGATTATTAACATTGTTAGTTAGTATCGGTTCATGGGTCCTCAAATAGACAAATTCTAGACTTGTATCAAAATGAAATCCATCATTGATGTTCAATATGTTAGCTGGGACATCGTTAACATCTGAAAATGAGGAACCATTAGATGGATTGAACTACATTTTGATCGAATGATCAAGACATTCTTTCCATTTGCACTAAAATTTCATTCGTTCGAACAAGAGCAACTGTCGGAGTGCTCGAAATCTCTCGTCAAAAAATAACAAGACTCACTTCGAATGAACTAACATGTATATTCGTCAGATTTGTGCAAATAATTGGACTCACACTAACTCCGGCTACTTCTCTTGAACGATTTGAGAAATTGGAACGAACGTCAGATTGGGCAGAATAATTTTTCCTGATCTCGTATTATAAATGTTTACAATGTAGTGATCTCCCTTCAATCGAATATATAAGCCACTAGCACATGTCTATGCATCCAAGAATTATTCCCAGGTAGCACAGTGACGTCAAAAAGTAGCGTCTTGAAGACCTCGAAATTACTTCTTAGAAATGACGTATGAAGAACTATATTTGAAAAAATATACCCAATATCTCTCTTGATTCTTTTCTCGCTTGACACCAAGTCTGATTCATTGATTGAATCCGCTCTTCAAAGAGAATCAAAAAATGCATTAAAATACAGGGTATCCTCTCTTCAAAAGAAACATCATCAGCCGATATGAACATCCTATAGATATATATATAATGACAATAATTTCATGTGGTAGTTCTTATGAAACCCTATACCATACCTGTTGTATTCGAATTTAACCTAATATACCTGACGGTTCGGCTAATATCGAGAGATAACACACTATGGAATTACCGTTCCTAATACAGGTAATCCGATGGATGTCCATTTCAGGTCCAAAAAAAGATTTCGATGTCCATGGACAAGAATTGAACATTCTTAGATGAATCAAAATGCATATATACAATGGTATACCACTGATAGGTAAATTCCAATGGATATCCAAAAAAGTTCCGGATATTCATGGACATGAACTGTGCATCCATTTGATGAACCTGAATGCCCGTCCAATGGATATCTAGTAACACTTCGTCAATGGATATCCATTAGTGGACTCAAAGAATGCATATGCCATCGCCATCTTTATTTCGTGTTCTTTAATGTCTGTTTGTCTGTATTTCGTCGTTTGAGTCGTTCGTGTTTGCTGTTATCGTAGGCAGAAGTTTGTTATCATTTGGGACAGATTCATGCAGCAACATAACCATAGTTGCATTTTCATTATTTAATCACATTTTTCAAAGTGGGTACCAGTTTGTGCAACTTTAGTGAACTCAGTGAACTAATTATTCGAAGTCGATTTGAGGTTATGTCTAATGATTACGTTTTTGATTTTTTCACATACATTTCTTTGAAATAAGTGTGTGTGTTCTCATCTATCATTTCTTGAAGGAATCATCCATCGTTCATCAATATAGAATATTCGATAGTCATTTAGTTTTCCCAAATAACCCAATGAAGTGAAATTATGATCGAATCATCGAATAAATACTATGAATGAAAAATAGCAGGGCTGGAACAGCTTCAATTTAGTTAGACTCATGGGACAAAACTTCATGTAGAAATAATGTACAGTGTTTACACAATAGGTGTACTTTAGTCATCGAATGCAAGTCCAGTAGTTGTACAATTCATGTCCAGTGGATGAACAGGATGAACATATTATGGGCATACGAACTTTTGGTCTCTGGATACATAATAGATGTCCATTGTATAAAAGCTCGACATTTTGAGCCATTCGATGTCCATCCGGCATGTCAATGTACATATATCCAATGGATATCCATTGAAAATCTTCATGTTATTTGGGCTGTAGATCAGATTGTCAAAATAATTTCTGATGTATATTTCATCAAATATTGGGAAAGATTTAACTTTTCTACTTTCGACATTATCCACATTCCTTCGCAAACTGGTAATAAGAGGATTCAGATTGCACATTCTGTAAATAATATCAGGAGTGCTCATTGAGTTTAGTTACCGAATGAAAAAAAAAATGATCCTGTTTGGACGTCTCTATGACCCTTTGTTAATATACGTCAACATGCCGTAATGAAAGATGACGCCATTCTCAAGTCTCCCTGGAGTCGAGGACGTCATGGACCAATAATGACCTAGAAGTGACGTCATTGTCACGTCATTTCACTCACCTGTGCTACCTGGGATTCATATGTGTGGCCTGAATTTTTTGTCGAATAATCAATGTTCGAACAAAATGTAGGTAGAATTATCAATTTCTATATGAATAGATGTCTCGATTTATCGATTAGCGATCATTTGATACGATGTTCGAAGCTTCAATCGAACGACATTAGTTCAGATGCTCTCGATCTGATAATCTTTGATCTTTAATCCAGTAACACATACTCGTTTTGCTGTATTAGAATAAGTGGTTGCTCAAAGATAGCAAGGAGAGATATTTAGATAAAACAGAAAATGATTTAGATATGTTATTCAACATCATCTAGGGTGTTATAATAGTCATTCCTCCGCCTAAACAATTGTTTGGTATTCTCGATAGATGTTTTAATTGGGCTCACAGCTGCTGTATTCAAATTTCGCGGATTATTTCCTCGATTTCAAAACAAACTAATTATTGGTTATAATCGATTACATTAGGAATGTCCAATTCAATCATTTTCATGGGAAAAAATTTTCGTTGAATCGTTTGAGATGTTTCTGTACGAGTATTCGACAACTATCGAACTCAAAGGTGAAAATACCGATAGTTGAATAAACACTGACCATATTATTGTTATAATATTTTCTGGTTGTCGAACGTTCCTAGATAATTTTCACTATCAGCATATTGTCAATATAAATAATAATATATACATAGATTAGAATAAGAGTCGTTCCATCGACCAATCTTGACAATTATTGTGAGAATTTTAAGGCTGCAGAATTCCTTTCTGCGTCCCAATTGAGGGTTTGTAGCCAAAGCCGTTTTGGCCTAGGCAAAATCGAAATTTGTTCAATGTCAAGAAGTCATTTTGAATGTCGTGACCATTATCTTCAAACTATTTTCCGTGAAAATCATTCAATATCAATTTTTCATGGAGAAGCTTTCAACGCAATTCTGAATGATATATCATTACACATATATATAACAGCTCCAGCGAATTTGTCGAAGAACGGGCTTTCAACGCTATCCATCAGAATTTCAAGAGTGTTGGCATTGATGAAGAGCTCAAACTCTAGTTGCGTCGACTGATAGGACTCCAGAGTTCACAGAAGAGAGACTTGCTCACGGAATTGTGGATTCAGCTGTTCGAAATTGATTAATGTCACTTTCAGAGCTATGTATCTATATCATAATAAAAACCCTAATAATCCTTTTGCCAAGTTCTTTCAACAGTGCGTTTACACTCGACCAAAGAAATCAGCAGACTGACAATGTGAGCCAAATTGGAAAAAAAAATAACCGATAGCCTATATCGCTCTCTGTGTCTCATGATGAATGATATTGTATACAATAATCATCCTATACAACAGGTTCAGCTACGTTCATTAGAAAATCGGACCTAACTGTTATATACTATAATGTGTTCACCTCATTATTATGTGTATACAGACCAACTGGCTATGAACCTTTATTCGACGTGATCAATGTTCTATTTTTTGTGGGTTGTGTTACTTATATCACATACCACTTTTAGGGACAGTACAAATGAGTTGAACGTAACAGTGAATCATGGCGGACTCTCTTCATTTTCTACTCTGACAAGGATCAATCTCAAAACTATCGTTTCCAAGATCGAAAACACACACTGTTAACTTCAAGATGGAGTACTCAGTCGTGAAAAAATATTGTTTTAACTTGCACAAAAATGCCATTTTAATTGGATTGCTTCATTTGCTTCATTCTGTCAAATCATACACGCGAAATAACTTCCACTTTTTGCGCTCATTTACAAAATATATACCCATTGTCCATCATTTTCCATGAATTTTCATGCCACTCTGTTGTAGAGTCTTGTGGAAGAAGCCTGTTATTTCATTAGAAATAGATCTTTCATTGCATTGCATGCTTCTTTAACATTGATATGCAGGGTATTGCCGATTCGATAGGGACAAGATTGCTATCTCGTCAACGGTGAGAAATGAAAAATTTATTCAATTAAAAAAAATTGCGTTACTTGAACCTCTCCTACACGACAACTCAAAAACGTCAGCAATTCCAGAAATATTTGGACAGAACTGAAAATCACTGATACTTCTTCATTAACCCATGTATAACACCATACACTTCATTATCGATCAAAAAGGAGCAAAAGGAAACAAATTGTTCGTTAAATGATCAAGATTAGTTTACTTTCAATCATCTTGCCTTGAGAATCATATGAGTATGTGATGTTTTTCACGTTTCGAGAATGAATTCTAAAATCAATTCCAATATTTAAGAATGGGTAAATTCATCAACGAAACCATGAAATATTGAGAACGAATCAATGAATATTGATAAATAGTTGATTCCATCATAAAAATATAACATCATAAGAATATAACTTGGGTGACCAATAGAGCATTCTCATTATTATCAATACAACTAAACTAAAAATCATGTCAAGACCAAGTCTAACATTGAATGTCAACTTCAGATAGTTATAGGTAATAGTATCGTCATTAACAAAAACAATTTGAATTCTTGATTCGTCGGTGCTTTTTTCCCATTCCTGCACGATAATATATAGCGTGTTATTTATAGCCATAAAACAGTATTGATACTGTAGTCATGATAACTGATATTTTGTTTCCCTATTCTCATGACCTACTATATTTGAAAATGGTTCTAATGGTTTTTGGCGCTCTTCCATGTGAAAGGACCCCGCACGAAAACACGGTAAATTGGCTCTCGGTCGAATTGGCTGAAGTTTAACTATGTTATTGTGGGATGGCTCATTAGAAAAATATGTTTGAAAAGTTTTGTATGTTTAGTTTCTTAATATAAGCCCACAAAGTTCGTGAAAACGTCGTATCGGGGTAGGATTGACGAAGAAAAAAACTGTTTTTTTTTAGTATAAATAAGACAAAATAAACTAGAAAATGTATTGATCAGAACTCAAATACATGTCTAGTTATGATCACATGAATTATAGTAAATCAGAGTGTATACGAGGCACGGTCAAAAAATTCATTTTTAGGAAAAAATATTCGAGTACTATTCCAAAACCAACAAGTTATATTTTGGTGAGACATTATAGTTTTTGTCTATTGTAGGCCTCGGAAACGTGTTTTGATTCTTGATAACTGTCTCTGTTCGACATATGAATTCTTTGAATTTTGTGTTATGCCCCTTTTGAAAACAATTGAAAGCTTGTTTTTGATCACAAAGGAAGAGATTGATTGATACTGTTGATTGAATGAAAGCTGAGGAAACTCACTAGCGAATTCAGTTGTTCAATATTGCTTTCCATTTAGATACAGAGGGTGTGTTAGATTTTGTTGAAGATCATTTAACATGTTTCAATTGAATATCTCGATAACAGTTCCGTTAATTTGGATCTCATTTTACACACACTATTTTGAATATGTTGACTATCATATGCAGAAAGTTCTCCAATTTTTTATGTTTCGTTTCTGAGATATCAATTTTTGATAGTAATATTCGAGGTAATAACCCTATAATACTTGTAATACTGTAAACTCAAAAATGCATATATCAGAAGCGAAACATAAAAAATTGAAAAACTTTTTGCATATCATAGTCAACATATTCAAAATAGTGTGTGTGAAATGAGATCCAAATTAACAGAACTGTTTTCGAGATATTCAATTGAAACATGTTAAATAATCTTCAACAAAATCTAACACACCCTGTATCAAAATGAATGGCAATATTGAACAACTGAATTCGCTAGTAAGTTTACTCAGCTTTCATTCAATTAACAGTATCAATCAATTCCTTTCTTTGTGATCAAAAACAAGCTTTCAATTGTTTTCAAAAAGGGGTATAACATAAAATTCTAAAAATTCATATTTCGAACCAGAGATAGTTATCAAGAATAAAAATACGTTTTTGAAGCCTACAATAGACTGAAACTATGATATCCCACCAAGATATATTTTGTTGGTTTTGGAATAGTGCTCGAATTTTTTTCCCGAAAAATGAATTTTTTTACCGTATCTCGTATACGCCCTGATTTACTATAATTCATGTGATTATAACAAGACATGTTTATGAGTTCCGATCAAAACATTTTCTAGCTCATTTTGATTCATTTATACTAAAAAAACAGTTTTTTTATTTGTCAATCCTACCCCGATACGACGTTTTTACGAACTTTGTCGGCTTATATCTCAGAAACTAAACATACAAAACTTTTTAAACTCACATATATTTCTAATGAGCCATCCCACAACAACATAGTCAAATTTCAGCCAATTCGACCGAGAGCCAATTTCCCGTGTTTTCGTGCGGGGTCCTTTCAACATGTTGTACATTGCTCTGAATCTCTGAAAATAAAAAAATCGAATATTAATGACAATATCGCCTGCTTTATAATGGTCAATTATATACTTACTTAAACAAAATTCCTAATTTCGCTCTATATTATTAAACAAGAAAATAAATCAAAATGATATCAGTATATTTCAGTTTTTCCAAAATATTTCAGGAGCGGCTGACATTTGATCGAATTGCAATACGTCATATCGAAGAGGTTCGAATCATGCTTTCGTCCCATTCGATCAACTTTTTATTTCATACCGTGTGGGAAATAGCATAAATGTGATTCAGAGCCGCGATTGCATGAATCTTTTGGTTATCCTAACAAGAAATCAACACGTCTATCTCATCGTCTGAGATTTGCGATTTCCTCTAATGCTTGGAGCGCACGAAAGGAAATTCATATAATGCTCGGAAATAGAAGATCTATGCCATCGTGAGCCCAGTACCGCATGCAGACTCCCTAGGTAGCGCTGTGAATGTTGCGATATCTTCAACTTCTAGATGGTTTCTATTCAATACTATATATCATTCATACAATGACGTCATTTTCCCAATCTTTATTTGAAATTGAATAAAAAAGCTAGTTCACTTGGCCACATCCACAAGTGAATGTTTGTGTTCAAGTTGGGGATATAATATGCCTGAAAGAGACATCGTTCGTCGACCAGCGAGAGGCCAACGCGAGAGATGTGCGATGGGTTGCCTTTACACCACTCCGTGTTGCCACACGGTCGAAAAAGTATCGGATATTGAGCACGTTGGCCATTTGATGGTGTGAAATATTCAAGTGATGATGTATGATTTATGTCGCTTGACAAATCATGCTCGAGGTATGATGTATGGAGTGATAGGATGCCAAAACAGAAGAACAAGGGATCATCTTCGAACTAATTATTCTGATAGAATCTTCTGCTGTTCTACTGAAATGCATGATTCTTGAGAAGATGGTGGACTTCCACAGTATATATGACAATCGGAGTGCTAATGATGAACAAAGCATGGCAGCTTGATTTGTAGGTCAAAGTTGGAGCAATATTCTCGGGGGAGTTTGTGCCACACCGCTAATAGCACACAAGAATCTGCGAATTGAATTAGACATTCTACTGGAATTTACATCAATTTGATCGGTGAATATCGTTAAAGTCTTAGCAGAAATCTTCAGGAAGTCCACGAGCACTGCTACTTCCGACTCCATATTCTGCTTGAATTATGGCAGAATTGGAAGAATTCTGATGCTTCTAGTTTCGAGTCAATTGGATGACTGATGAAAAGCGAGCGAATAAAAAAAATCTTTGAACATCATTAGTTGACGCGTTATTTCATTGCAAAAAATATAGAATGATAAAAGCCTTCATCAATAATGGGAGCCACGTTAGAATATAATTGTCTGAAATGGTTAAGAATATTGTGCTATAGGGAGACGTGTTTTTCCATATCTGCTCGAAGTGACGTAGTCAATAGAATGGCATATTCGAACAATGTTCCTACTGCGTATGCGCATGCACATCGAAACGCAAAAATTGAATAGTTACATGTTTTGTGGCAGTTTTCAGATGTTTGTGGCAGAGTAAAATCGTCAGCTGAAAGAATTCTAGAAGAAAATGGAAGAACTTGAGGTGTCAATAGAACTTTACGAAGATAAACAGCTGATGATTAGTAATTTTCCGAAATAACTCTATTGGAAGATGTTTTTAGTACTGACAAGATTTCACTATCAATCACAACGAAAAAAATATGACAATTTCAGAAGCATCATTTGTATTGCTGTTCCCAATGATGAAAGACATTTTGCGCATGAATGTGCCCAACAAAGTCAGCAAAGCAGGAATTTGTTTTGATAATGAGTCATGTCAGTGAATTTCTATTTGGAAAACATTCATCAGTGACGGTCAGATGGAGGAATTTTCAATACAAGTATCAAGAAATAGAACGGAATATGAAATCAGATCAAATTTCAACGATTGGGCCTTTGGCCAGTTGAATCAATGGCATTTTCTTGGAGTCTCATTACCAATACCACCATTAGAACGTGTTGTCATATATTAATTTAACAATTTTAGTTGTTATAGTATTGATGAAAATCATACAGTTCATCTGTGAAAATTTTTTGAAAATATGATCGATCTTGTTTATGTAGTATTGATTGAGAAGTTTTTCTTTGATTCATGTGGGTAAGAATTGTTATTTCGTCCGTTTATCATCATGCAAGATTTCTTATGGGTTTTCAATGTCTCAAGAATATATTTTCAATTTGTATGATAAGCACATTAATATTCGAATTAAAACCCACATGATCACTCACTATCTATAGACATTCTGTTCGAAGAATGTTTGAGCGATCAGTTCAGGTAACACTGTTGGCCTCTCACACGTGTTGTGAGTTGTTTTTTTGTATGCCAAATTCTACTATGAATCTCACGTGTACCAAAAACTTTCAGTCAATTTTTATTCAATTTGGCGTATTTAATTCACTTTTTGCTTTCCCTTTTCCGTTTTTGCTAATATTATAGGCCATTCGGTGATTATCTCGAATTTTGAAAGTGATTTTACGATTCTGCCTATAAAATTATCGACTTTTTCATCCCATTCTGGGTTTTCTGAGTATTTTATTATTGACGTTCCTATTTCATTGAGGTTTCGCAAATAGCATAGACCTTTCACCAATCATTCCGTGTTAAAGCAAATAGATTTATGGTTTCGTGAGCATTATCGTTATCGTAGTTTTTCATCTTATTCTTTCCTTCAGAGATCCATCTCAACCAAGTTGAACCAAATATCCCTGGTGGAAAGTAATCCAATCAGAGAGGACCGATCTGACGGTTAAAAAAACACACCCCATCAAAGCGGAAAAAACGGTAGACAGTATATTTGGCAAGGCAGTTTTGTTGGTATTAGAGAATTCGGTCATGTTCCTGCCAAATAGGGTGACGGGTATATTTGTCTCACATCGGTGAATTCACAACAAACACATACTCCCTCATATTCCGAAGGGGCGATGTCCCTATAGGGAAAGTACATCTGGTGGCATCATCATCTGTTGTTTTCCAGACTTTTTGAGAGTGAGCGATATTTTTGGTTTTCTGATATATTTTCAATACACCTCAATCATAATGGAAAATTTAAAACTAGCTTTGACCAAAATTGATAAGACCCTCCTGTTCATGGAAGATAACATATCAGGAAATGCATTTCAGCTATAAAAAAAATTCCATTTTCAATTGAACAAAGAAGGAAAATTCTAACTAAAATAGGTGAGCTCAAACGAATGAGGATCTTCATCGAAACATCAAATCAACAATATAATTTTCGTCGTCATGTCGGCTCAGGTTTGATAAAATGGACTTGATATCAATTTAAATCATGAGGGAATCATAAATTTTCTGGCAGACTCCTACAAATTATTTGAGAAAAAAATTCTAAAAATTTTGCATAGCTTGATTGATTTCACATTTGTTGGCGATTCCGTTGAAATTTCTTATGATGTGGACATAATTGATAGCAAACTTTTCTAGACCCAAATTCGGAGGAGTGGTTCAGAATTGATCGTATCGATATCATTCTGAAGAAATTGAGCGAATCACCCATAAAAATAGCAGTTGGGCTTTGAGGGAGAAAAGTTTTTCCAAATAAGCGACCGATTGATATGAAATGATGAACGGCTCATCCTACATCAGAAAACCTTCGAAGATTGAGAAGAAGCAGGCTTGCATCGATGTGAAAAATAATAATGAAGCATGTTTCTACTGGAGCATAGTCAGCGCTTCATATCCAATAGTGAAAAAAAATCGATAGGAGGGGAGTTGTTGGTTTGCTGACACCAATATTGATGTCATTGTTTTGCAGGAGAGCGTGTTGCGAGAGTTCCTTTTCATATTTGACTGAGATTAAGGAATACCCGAATGCAATATGTATAAGATAACACGCTAGAATGCAAAATTATCTGGTAATTTTCATGCACGAATCTAATTCATTGGGATATTTCACGAATGAAGAAACTCTCATCTGTCGTCATATATACTGTCTGTTGAATTTGGTATTTATTTGATATCAAAACGCGACATTTTTCAAAAATTGTTCGAGTATAGGTATATACTTTTTTTGTTTTTCCTCCTGGCGTCTAGAGACACGGTTTCAAATGTGTTTCATGACTACAGGATGTTCTCTCAGTGCACTCTCCGCTCTGCAGTGCAATAACCGCTGTAATTGCATTGCTCTTATGAGACATTTCATTGGAGTATGTCAATCGACGAATATATTCAAGATTCCAGAACTGGATACTTATGATTATATTCACCTATGGCCAGTATAGAGAGTAGGCAGAAACACACAAGATACAGCCTAAGTGAGTATATCCTCACAAACACTAAGCATATCGCACAGTTCTCGTTTATTTCACCAGTATAGGTATATCATGATCGCGTAATCGCCGTCAACAGCGGGTGACATAACTGTCAATAATTATAATTCATTAATTGATGTACTATATGGCAGTGGGTGGAGTATTAGTACCTGATGCGTGATGTGAATCAATAAATATGCTTCCCACAACACAACACATATCACGTAATATACTATTGATCACGTTTTGAGTGTCAGAAATATAATCACTGGAGGACCAGGTTGATTAATTGAGTGTGGGCTATTTCGACTTCTGTATTATCTTGAATAAACGAGAAATATGGCTGCGATAAAAGAGATACCGTGAAAAGGGCCGATTCTAGTTGTTTCTTATGAACAAGAGTGGAATTATTGCCCGATAAAGTCACGGCATCAGCCGGAACATCATTTTTTTTTCATTTGTTTTATACCTTTCGCAATTCTGCTGTTCGAAAAAGTTTACAATTTTTTGATATATATATTCATGGCAACCAACAAAACTATATCTCTGCTCGGTATTTCCATTAGCGGAACTCTTTCATGAGAAGAAACGAGCCATTCGCCTGGTGGGTGATTTCACATTCACTTATCCTTTCAACTCACAAGGACACCGTTAAAAAGTCGGCAACCTTTCAGTATTCTATACCGCAGTCAAACAAACTCGACAGGCCCAGTCACCGCATTTTTTCATTCCCAACCCTGAAATATGTAGGACATCACTTCATCAAAAGTCGTTAGTCCATACATTGAACGGCATGATATTTTGCGAAAGTAGGAGAAATATGCCGTCGTGAGCACAGTAGTACATGCAACACTCCCTAGGTGACGCTGTAGAAGTAACGATACTCTTAGATGGTGGATATTCATTTTATATATTATCCGTATCATGACGTCATTTTCCCAAATCATACTTGAAATTGAATAAAAAGAGAAAGTCCGCTTGGCTGTGCATAGGGAATCGAACCTTGACCAATGAACTGTGAGCCCAATGCTACATCCACAAGTGAAACATGTTATTGTTTGTTTTCAAGTTAGAGATATAACATGCCTGAACGAGACATCGTACGTCGACCAGTGAGAGACCAGCGTGAGAGATGTGACGGGTTACCTCCACATTACTCGGTATGCGGTGCACCACATCGTTGCCAGACAGTCAAAAAAGTATCGGATATTACTCCGTAATACGCACGTCTGCCATTTGGAGGCGTGTAATGCGAAATCGCCAACCGATGTCTCATGATAGATGACGTTTTGTCGTATTGTCGTTTTGAAGTTCTGAAGTGCATATCGAGTGTATAAAAAAACTTCTTTTACGAGCGTGCGCGAAGTAGTACGTTTCCGCACTCATTTGCGTGCGAAAAGTAATACTTTTCTGCACTCAGTGCGGACATGAGTGTTATCCGCACGACGTGTGGATAAGTAGAACTACTCAAAAATCTCACTGGTATGGAACATTTATATCCATTTTAGTTGCTGTAGACTATTGTTTGCACTATAAGAAGCCGTTATCACTTCTATTTTTCAACCGTTCTTCCCGATATTTGTATTTTACCTCAAAAAAAGTTATTAATTTTAATTTCAACATCAAGTGCACTTGTCAACTTTGACATGTTTTCAGATTTCTACCCAGTTTCTGTCCAGAAAAATCTAGGAACACCGTCACTTCATCAAATCATAAAAAGGTCATTTTCATATCTGATATGAAGCTCGTAGGAAAAACGCTGTTCCTAGCACGTACGTGAAGTGTCTTTTCCGCACACAAAAACTCATTCGAACTCCGCTCCGCGTCGATCGCCTAACTGTATTTGCGTGCGGAAAAATAACACCTTGCGCACTTGTTAGAAAAATAACTATTTCATCAGTTAATATGTTATTTGTATTGATTATTCAAGTAACATATAATTTGGGTATCAAATTAAAGAAACCATTGTTCAAAATATCAACGTTGTGAAGGCTTGAATTGGAGAATTTTCGACGAAGGTGATGCATACAGGATGTGAGGATGTTGTGATTGAAAGTTGAAACGGTGTACCAGAAATCGTCATATTGCTTCAAATTGACGACTCTTGCATGTACATTGGATGTTGCTTGTTTGTCTTCTATAAAGTCCTCCTCTTGATGTTCTCGTACATGAATATCTATATAATCTTGAAGGATATCATCCAGTGTATTGTATGCTTCACAACTGAAAGGATATTTGAGCCCAATAATGTTCTTCTCCAAGAAATACACCACATCCGTCTTCTTTGCTCAGAGGGGCAAAGGATTCATGTGGGAGTGGCAAATAATCACTACATTGCACTCCGATTTTTATGGCAATCTCCTTGAAACGGAATTCATCATGCTCAGTTGTATATACCTGAATGTCTATAAACGCTACTCCTATGATGCTAGGAAACCTCGAACTGAGTAAAGAACAGAATCAATTCCACTTCCAGATAATTTCACTGAGTGAGAGGTCTACATGATGTTATCGTTAACGATAAAACAATAGGCTCGAGTATTGGCGGATAATCCTTGGGATGCGTCAATCTCAAGTTTGACATCGTCAGTGGCACCTTTGACACTTTCATAACGTCGTGAACAATCGATAACTGAAGGAGGTTGTTTATTTGCAAAGTCTGAGTAAGAAACAGAATCAATTCCACTTCCAGATAATTTCACTGAGTGAGAGGTCTACATGATGTTATCGTTAACGATAAAACAATAGGCTCGAGTATTGGCGGGAAATCCTTGGGATGCGTCAATCTCAAGTTTGACATCGTCAGTGGGACCTTTGACACTTTCATAACGTCGTGAACAATCGATAACTGAAGGAGGTTGTTTATTTGCAAAGTCTGGGTAACCCAGAAGTAGAGTGTGTAGCGAGGTATTTTTATCACTGTATCCAAAATGCTTATAGTTGAAGTACGCCTGTGAGAAGGCGCCTTTATCGGAGGCCAACTGCATCTTTTCCTTAGGATAACTTTCTTCATCGAGAGTTAATGTGATATTCGTTATGTTTGCGTGATTAAATACGGTATGATCAGTATTAACTTCAGTCAGATCGTGACCTGTTTGAGAGCTTACAATGAAATAGCGAGGGCTTTCGAGAAACGCAGAAGTATAAACTGCCCTTATTTCCTTAAGGGCGCTTGTTGTGAGCGAAAACAGCATATGTGATTCTCATTTTCTGAAGGTCGTCAGCTTTGACTGCCTCCAAAAGTTTCGGTGTGATTTGATCTCCAGGAAATAATCTTTCCACTTTGAGTTCCACACACATTTTCGATTTCCAGTTGCACTTCTCAGGGCATACCAGCTACGCCGACAACAGATTCGATGATTTAGAAGCATTCATTATCGTTTTCAGGTCACAAATGAAATGTTTACTATATTAGACGCACTCATAATCGTTGGGAATATTCAGCGATGCTTCAATGAAATACACAATGAATGCCAAACTTCTAACGTACTTCAGCCAATCGTTTCGTATCTTCAGCACTGTAGCACACATAAGCTCCATAGAGGGCATTGAAAGCATCAGACTGAATAATGTTGTTTTCTTAACATTATTGTTGCGGAAGGACTTGACGTAAGGGTCGTATGTTCTTCATTCGACCTTTCGTGTGGATTCGTCGACGTTGGGCTCTCGGAATATGTTGAACACTTGAGAGGATAACATGATAGCCGAGTTACTTGAAGAATGAGACTGAGTGGATGACGAGTAATGTGATTTATGGATTTTTTCTCAAATACAGAAGAAACAGTAACAGGGATGTGACTCTTATGAAACACTCAGGACCATAATTCTGTTAGTAACAAAAGGATGATGACATCTTCGTTTCGGAAATTGACCAGTTGGAAGTTCTGGTCGAGGACTTCGAGCGTGATGTAAATTTCGTTCATAATGGCAGCGATGGGTAGATAAATGAGGTGATTTGGCGTTTTGTCGATAGCGTACCCAAGATCAGCGTCATTGGCACATTCGTAGATCGTGTGAGACGATCGGTCGTTGTAGAAAGCCCCTGAAGTAATGGTGCTATCGATATGTATCATTCGAACTTCCATAATAATTACAGGCTTATCTGACATATGATCGATGCCATTTTTTAAGATGATCGACAAAAACCCCGATTCGTTTGCCATACTATTGTATCACATGATGTTCTTCACTTTTCGAAGAATTATTATTCGATTGAAGATAGAAGAGGTCTTCAGGCTTCTGCGATGGTGGTCATGATGTCGTATTCTTTAGAAAAAGTGGTGGTACAATAAGATGTTACCTGATCAGCTTTTCAATATTTTCAATTTCTCAAGCTTCAGTAGAAATATCGATATTTTTGTCGATGTTTTCGAAATAATAAATCTTTGTACCTTCCGAGATGTTTGGTACGCTGTTGTATGAATGGAAATCAAGTTGAGCTTAGTCATATTCAGAATCGAAATCTAATTTCAATGTCAATATCAAAGACATGACTAATGGATGGAGTATAGAGATAGGCATAATATGAATAGTGAGGTTTGTATTATCATCATTCCAATTTCCAATTCATCAAAAATGCTGAACATAAATAGCCACAATTGATTCGATTGTATTACCGATAGACATCATTATGGAACGGAATCTGCACACTGTTTCCGAAATATTCGGCCAATTTCTTTAGATGGTTTAAGACATCCATCAAAATCGGAATGATGGATAATATCTCCATGTTTATATAAGCTACTCAGTGTGTACGGTGATTGATAAAGGAATCTGATTTCATTACAGTTCACTCACGAAGACGCCATCGACGGGTAGGTAGGTAGAGTGTCTTGCATGAAAACCCCTCAAAAATATGGTATTTTCAGTTGTCTGGCATATTTTACAACCTCTTCATCATATAGTGCCCTATTGGCTCAGATATCAGTTTCGTTTGCTCCGTCAAGAATAATACAGCTCCACAGCCACCTCCACCACCACCTCCCCCACCAGAGAATTCGTATCTCTCACCCCATTTATTTTCGTGACCTTGAATATTTTTTCATTGCCCCACGAGTATAAACTGTGATTGAAAACTAGCTCAGACTTTTTTTATTCGATAGCCATGAAGCTGTCATCGTTAAGTGTTCGATTGTGAAATTTGGTGCTGGCAATCAAATTTTAAGTCCTAAAATGTTTGACATAATTTCACATTGAAATAATTCCGGATATGCCCAATGGTTTTTCCGAACGCCGCTTTACATCAATTACCGCAAATATTTCTCCAAGTCGCTTGTAGTCCACAATCGTGTATTTCACGCGACCACGGCATTAGCTTCAATTTCACGATTATAGAGTTCTGTTTTCCACCAATATTGATGTCACTCAACTGCAAAAACTCGAAGCAGGCTTTGGGACATGCATCAAAACTGAAAACAGAACTCATATAATCGTGAAATTGAAGCGAATGCCGTGGTCGCGTGAAATACACGATTGTGGACTACAAGCGACTTGGAGAAATATTTGCGGTAATTGATGTAAAGCGGCGTTCGGAAAAACCATTGGGCATATCCGGAATGATTTCAATGTGAAATTATGTCAAACATTTTAGGACTTAAAATTTGATTGCCAGCACCAAATTTCACAATCGAACACTTAACGATGACAGCTTCATGGCTATCGAATAAAAAAGTCTGAGCTAGTTTTCAATCACAGTTTATACTCGTGAGGCAATGAAAAAATATTCAAGGTCACGAAAATAAATGGGGTGAGAGATACGAATTCTCTGGTGGTGGGGGTGGTGGTGGAGGTGGTGGAGGTGGCTGTGGAGCTGTATTATTCTTGACGGAGCAAACGAAACTGATATCTGAGCCAATAGGGCTCTATATGATGAAGAGGTTGTAAAATATGCCAGACAACTGAAAATACCATATTTTTGAGGGGTTTTCATGCAAGACACTCTACCTACCTACCCGTCGATAGCGTCTTCGTGAGTGAACTGTAATGAAATCAGATTCCTTTATCAATCACCGTACACACTGGGTAGTTCATATAACTATGGAGATATTATCCATCATTCCGATTTTGATGGATGTCTTAAACCACCTAAAGAAATTGGCCGAATATTTCGGAAACAGTGTGCAGATTCCAATCCATAATGATGTCTATCGGTAATACAATCGAATCAATTGTGGCTATTTATGTTCAGCATTTTTGATGAATTGGAAATTGGAATGATGATAATACAAACCTCACTATTCATATTATGCCTATCTCTATACTCCATCCATTAGTCATGTCTTTGATATTGACATTGAAATTAGATTTCGATTCTGAATATGACTAAGCTCAACTTGATTTCCATTCATACAACAGCGTACCAAACATCTCGGAAGGTACAAAGATTTATTATTTCAAAAACATCGACAAAAATATCGATATTTCTACTGAAGCTTGAGAAATTGAAAATATTGAAAAGCTGATCAGGTAACATCTTATTGTACCACCACTTTTTCTGAAGAATACGACATCATGACCACCATCGCAGAAGCCTGAAGACCTCTTCTATCTTCAATCGAATAATAATTCTTCAAAAAGTGAAGAACATCATGTGATCTGACTTCACTCAGAACAATAGTATGGCAAACGAATTGGGGTTTTTGTCGATCATCTTAAAAAATAGCATCGATCATATGTCAGATGAGCCTGTAATTATTATGGAAGTTTGAATGATACATGTCGATAGCACCATTACTTCAGGGGCTTTCTACAACGACCGATCGTCTCACACGATCTACGAATGTGCCAATGACGCTGATCTTGGGTACGCTATCAACGAAACGCCAAATCACCTCAGTTATCTACCCATCGCTGCCATTATAAACGAAATTTACATCACGCTCGAAGTCCTCGACCAGAACTTCCAACTGGTATTTGAGAATAAATCCATAAATCACATTACTCGTCATCCACTCAGTCTGCGAAATATAGCATTCTTCAAGTAACTCGGCTATCATGTTATCCTCTCAAGTGTTCAACATATTCCGAGAGCCCAACGTCGACGAATCCATACGAAAGGTCGAATGGAGAACATATGACCCTTACGTCAAGTCCTTCCGCAACAATAATGTTAAGAAAACAACATTATTCAGTCTGATGCTTTCAATGTCCTCTATGGAGCTTATGTGTGCTACAGTGCTGAAGATACGAAACGATTGGCTGAAGTACGTTAGAAGTTTGGCATTCATTGTGTCTATTTCATTGAAGCATCGCTGAATATTCCCAACGATTATGAGTGCGTCTAATATAGTAAACATTTCATTTGTGACTTGAAAACGATAATGAATGCTTCTGAATCATCGAATCTGTTGTCGGCGCAGCTGGTATGCCCTGAGAAGTGCAACTGGAAATCGAAAATGTGTGTGGAACTCAAAGTGGAAAGATTATTTCCTGAAGATCAAATCACACCGAAACTTTTGGAGGCAGTCAAAGCTGACGACCTTCAGAAAATGAGAATCACATATGCTGTTTTCTCTCACAACAAGCGCCCCTAAGGAAATAAGGGCAGTTAATACTTCTGCGTTTCTCGAAAGCCCTCGCTATTTCATTGTAAGCTCTCAAACAGGTCACGATCTGACTGAAGTTAATACTGATCATACCGTATTTAATCACGCAAACATAACGAATATCACAATAACTCTCAATGGGGAAAGTTATCCTAAGGGAAAGATGCAGTTGACCTCCGATAAAGGCGCCTTCTCAAAGGCGTACTTCAACTATAAGCATTTTGGATACAGTGATAAAAATACCTCGCTACACACTCTACTTCTGGGTTACCCAGACTTTGCAAATAAACAACCTCCATCAGTTATCGATTGTTCACGACGTTATGAAAGTGTCAAAGGTCCCACTGACGATGTCAAACTTGAGATTGACGCATCCCAAGGATTTCCCGCCAATACTCGAGCCTATTGTTTTATCGTTAACGATAACATCATGTAGACCTCTCACTCAATGAAATTATCTGGAAGTGGAATTGATTCTGTTCCTTACTCAGACTTTGCAAATAAACAACCTCCTTAAGTTATCGATTGTTCACGACGTTATGAAAGTGTCAAAGGTCCCACTGACGATGTCAAACTTGAGATTGACGCATCCCAAGGATTTCCCGCCAATACTCGAGCCTATTGTTTTATCGTTAACGATAACATCATGTAGACCTCTCACTCAGTGAAATTATCTGGAAGTGGAATTGATTCTGTTCCTTACTCAGTTCGAGGTTTCCTAGCATCATAGGAGTAGCGTTTATAGACATTCAGGTATTTACAACTGAGCATGAATTCCGTTTCAAGGAGGTTGCCATAAAAATTGGAGTGCAATGTAGTGATTATTTGCCACTCCCACATGAATCCTTTGCCCCTCTGAGCAAAGAAGACGGATGTGGTGTATTTCTTAGAGAAAAACATTATTGGGCTCAAATATCCTTCCAGTTGTGAAGCATACAATACACTGGATGATATCCTTCAAGATTATATAGATATTCATGTACGAGAACATCAAGAGGAGGACTTTATAGAAGACAAACAAGCAACATCCAATGTACATGCAAGAGTCGTCAATTTGAAGCAATATGACGATTTCTGGTACACCGTTTCAACTTTCAATCACAACATCCTCACATCCTGTATGCATCACCTTCGTCGAAAATTCTCCAATTCAAGCCTTCACAACGTTGATATTTTGAACAATGGTTTTTTTAATTTGATACCCAAATTATATGTTACTTGAATAATCAATACAAATAACATATTAACTGATGAAATAGTTATTTTCCTAACAAGTGCGCAAGGTGTTATTTTTCCGCACGCAGATACAGTTAGGCGATCGACGCGAAGCGGAGTTCGAATGAGTTTTTGTGTGCGGAAAAGACACTTCACGTACGTGCTAGGAACAGCGTTTTTCCTACGAGCTTCATATCAGATATGAAAATGACCTTTTTATGATTTGATGAAGTGACGGTGTTCCTAGATTTTTCTGGACAGAAACTGGGTAGAAATCTGAAAACATGTCAAAGTTGACAAGTGCACTTGATGTTGAAATTAAAATTAATAACTTTTTTTGAGGTAAAATACAAATATCGGGAAGAACGGTTGGAAAATAAAAGTGATAACGGTTTCTTATAGTGCAAACAATAGTCTACAGCAACTAAAATGGATATAAATGTTCCATACCAGTGAGATTTTTGAGTAGTTCTACTTATCCGCACGTCGTGCGGATAACACTCATATCCGCACTGAGTGCAGAAAAGTATTACTTTTCGCACGCAAATGAGTGCGGAAACGTACTACTTCGCGCACGCTCGTAGAAGAAGTTTTTTTTATACACTCGATATGCACTTCAGAACTTCAAAACGACAATACGACAAAACGTCATCTAACATGAGACATCGGTTGGCGATTTCGCATTACACGCCTCCAAATGGCAGACGTGCGTATTACGGAGTAATATCCGATACTTTTTTGACTGTCTGGCAACGATGTGGTGCACCGCATACCGAGTAATGTGGAGGTTACCCGTCACATCTCTCACGCTGGTCTCTCACTGGTCGACGTACGATGTCTCATTCAGGCATGTTATATCTCTAACTTGAAAACAAACAATAACATGTTTCACTTGTGGATGTAGCATTGGGCTCACAGTTCATCGGTCAAGGTTCGATTCCCTATGCACAGCCAAGCGGACTTTCTCTTTTTATTCAATTTCAAGTATGATTTGGGAAAATGACGTCATGATACGGATAATATATAAAATGAATATCCACCATCTAAGAGTGAATGAAATTATCGTTACTTCTACAGCGTCACCTTGGGAGTGTTGCATGTACTACTGAGCTCACGACGGCATATTTCTCCTACTTTCGCAAAATATCATGCCGTTCAATGTATGGACTAACGACTTTTGATGAAGTGATGTCCTACATATTTCAGGGTTGGGAATGAAAAAATGCGGTGACTGGGCCTGTCGAGTTCGTTTGACTGCGGTATAGAATACTGAAAGGTTGCCGACTTTTTAACGGTGTCCTTGTGAGTTGAAAGGATAAGTGAATGTGAAATCACCCACCAGGCGAATGGCTCGTTTCTTCTCATGAAAGAGTTCCGCTAATGGAAATACCGAGCAGAGATATAGTTTTGTTGGTTGCCATGAATATATATATCAAAAAATTGTAAATTTATTCGAACAGCAGAATTGCGAAAGGTATAAAACAAATGAAAAAAAATGATGTTCCGGCTGATGCCGTGACTTTATCGGGCAATAATTCCACTCTTGTTCATAAGAAACAACTAGAATCGGCCCTTTTCACGGTATCTCTTTTATCGCAGCCATATTTCCCGTTTATTCAAAATAATACAGAAGTCGAAATAGCCCACACTCGATTAATCAACCTGGTCCTCCAGTGATTATATTTATGACACTCAAAACGTGATCAATAGTATATTACGTGATATGTGTTGTGTTGTGGGAAGCATATTTATTGATTCACATCACGCATCAGGTAATATACTTCACCCACTGCCATATAGTACATCAATTAATGAATTATAATTATTGACAGTTATGTCACCCGCTGTTGACGGCGATTACGCGATCATGATATACCTATAATACTGGTGAAATAAACGAGAACTGTGCGATGTGCTTAGTGTTTGTGAGGATATACTCACTTAGGCTGTATCTTGTGTGTTTCTGCCTACTTTCTATACTGGCCATAGGTGAATATAATCATAAGTATTCAGTTCTGGAATCTTGAATATATTCGTCGATTGACATACTCCAATGAAATGTCTCATAAGAGCAATGCAATTACAGCGGTTATTGCACTGCAGAGCGGAGAGTGCACTGAGAGAACATCCTGTAGTCATGAAACACATTTGAAACCGTGTCGCTAGACGCCAGGAGGAAAAACAAAAAAAAGTATATACCTATACTCGAACAATTTTTGAAAAATGTCGCGTTTTGATATCAAATAAATACCAAATTCAACAGACTGTATATATGACGACAGATGAGAGTTTTTTCATTCGTGAAATATCCCAATAAATTACCAGATAATTTTGCATTCTAGCGTGTTATCTTATACATATTGCATTCGGGTATTCCTTAATCTCAGTCAAATATGAAAAGTAACTCTCGCAACACGCTCTCCTGCAAAACAATCGGTGATTTCCATGTACATTTATACCCAGGGATCAAGATATCCAAGGGCATATTTTTCAAATCTAATCGAAATCTAGTAGCCATGACCATGACAGCATGACAAGTCGTTATCGATAAATATCTAGATTCGACTGCCATTTCTACTAATCTCGCATCAGAACTGGGAATTCGAGTTGATCATAATAACAGAGGTGGCTTCGTCTTGATTGACTAGAACCAAGTTCATGAGATGACTATAACTACCTTGGTAAGAAAAATACGCTCTGCGCCTTGAAAAGGAGTAAATCATAGTAGGTTCTCTAGCTGGTGGTGAAAAAACAATGTCATTATTCACGAAATTACTAGACAGTAAGCTGTTTTGACAGTCGTTGGAAATTCTCGACAAATTAGTATCACTTGTGGTAATTGATATGAGAAACTCTAACGAAATCATCAGAAACATTCAGATTAGCTACCATGAAATGCAATCTGATATTGATAATGGACGAGTCAATTCAGAACGTCTATGGTTTCATAACTTTACGGTTTGAACCAATTATGAGTGGGTTTAGGAAAATGATATCACATTATAATGTAATTTACTGTACGGTAATTCAACCAAAAATTGGATTATGTTTATAGATAATTGGACATTGTTAACGACTTCGCTCAAACTGGGGGATGAGTAATTGAATTATTAAGTCTACTTCACCTTATCATTCTAGCATAAGTGGAAATTGAACGCCATCAATACCTCTCATATTGCCGAAAATCAAACGAAATGTAGTACACTCCTATTATGTTTTATACAATGTGAAGCGAACAGCTGGGAGCCTATAACCGTCTTGATTAAATTGGAAGAGCTAATACGATTCAACAAGGCGAATTCCTTTTTTTAATGAAGTGCCAAATGAATGGTGATTATATTTCATGATTTTCAATCGAAAAATCGACATACTATTCTCTATTTTCCATGTTAGTAATATGCTCTGACACGTTTCGTTATTGCGATGAACAAATATAAAATCCAAATGTTTCAACAAAAATCTCAAAAAACTCAACATTGTCGATAGCTATAGCTTCCTGTAGGAACACGAATTGAACAGAGAGGTGAAGTGTGAAGTACAAGTGAGTGTAAACATTGTCGCTCGATCGACAAGCTAATTCATAGTTTTATACCGACCCCTTTGACGCGAATTTATTCCAAAATAGTTCTACTAGTGTTTTACTCTATATCAGAGTGTAATCAGCCTTCATCGATTGCCTTCAAGTGAGTTACACAATCCAACCCCAATTGTCTTCACGTGGAGATTGCATAGCATTTGTATCTGCATATTGCCTCTATCTCATACTATAGTGCCCCACCCAAGTAATCTACTCAAGTTATCCAACCAGATAACTTCTGGAAATGGCAAACACCTGAAATTGTTGTTCGAAAAAAATTGACAGAACCAGGAAAGATGCAGTTTTCTGTACTACTTGTCAGAACAAATTCCATGCTGGCTGCCTCGATGAAGAATCTTTGAAGGAACCTGCAATCAGTTGGAACTGTTCTAATTGCAAGTTGAAGTCGAGCCCTATAACCAAGGCTGACATCTTACTACTATTGAATGAACTGAAAAGTATTAAAATATTCCAAGAGCAGCTCCGCGAGGATATCAACAAAAAGTACGACCTCTTGAAAGTCGAAATCGCTGATTGTAATTCGACACTCGCAACACATGCCAGTTTAATTGCAGAGAACTCCAATTCTATCGCTCAGATCCAAGACAATCAATCCTTGCGATCTGAATTCGTTGATTCAAAATCGAAGTTTAATCACACCAAGGACACAGTCGTATCCCTCGCGTCTGCGTCTATATCATCGTCGCTGTCCGGTCAAGAACTAAGCGAGCGCATTTCTCGTTCAAAAAATATTAAAGTACATCGCCTTCCAGAAAACGATAGCAGCGGTGACAAAACAGCTGTCGTAGAGATGCTCAAGTTGATGAACATCAATAAAATCCCACTGCATGTTGCACGATTGGGCAAGCAGCATGATCAAAAACATCGTCCACTAAAAGTCACTCTAGACTCTCAAGACACAGCAAAACGTATTATTCGAAGCAAGAACACTTTGTCAATAAATGAAAATCTCTGAACCATACGCATTAGTGACGACAAGACACCCATGCAAGTTCAAGAGATTGACAACTTGAGAAAAGAACTCCAAAGACGCGTTGATGCTGGAGAGGCTGATCTTACAATAAAATTCTCTCATGGAGCCCCAATCATCACTAAACTTTCAAAAAACTAGTAGCTTCCTCAGTTTCCAACCTTCACTTCGCCTACACTAATATTGCTTCCTTACCAGCAAAATATAATGAATTGGCGCTTTTTTCAGAAATCAACGCTCCAGACTGCATCCTTCCTACCGAAACTTGGCTTTCTGGGAAAATTCCTGATTCATTGATGAACTTGAAAGGCTACAAAGTCTATAGAGAAGATCGTATAGACAAAAGAGGAGGTGGGGTACTGATATATCTTAGAACATCGACATTTCGTAACTTCAAAGTGCACCGCTCTCATCACTTGTTATCTTCAATTGATAACATCTGGCTATATCTAACTTCGAAAGAGCTCTCATTCACTCTAGGTTGTATCTATAGGCCACCATCGTCAGATAGACTTTCTGATATAAGTCTCAATGAACCCATCGAGCGAGTTTGTCAGTCATCAAAAAATCTGGTTTTATTCGGCGATTTCAATTACCCTTCACTCAAATGGCTCCTTTCAGCGATCTCCGATTCAAATGAAAGCAGTTCTCTCTTTGCAGAAACAGTCGTCAGTTGTGGTCTCTCTCAATTAATAACCACCCCTACCCGACTCAGAGTAAACCAAACACCTTCTTTAATCGACCTTTTACTAACCAATGATACCGACCTAATCTGTAACGTATCTTCGAATTCTCCTATAGGACGCTCCGACCACGTTGTTATTTCTTGTAATCTTCAAACAATTGCAATCAACAAAACTCGCAATATAATCAAGACTATCCCTAGAATAAATCATTCTGATCTCTCAAGGAAACTGAGGCATATCCAATGGGATTCCATCTATAACTGTCCTGATGTTGATGATAAATGGAATATGTTTAGCTCACTACTCCAAAACTTGAATCTCTCTTCGACATATTTCGTTAAACAAAAATCAAATGCTGAAAAACCTTGGATCGATAATCATCTCATTCAGCGAGCCCACAGGAAACGAAAAAAGTAGAATAAATACAAAGAAACAGGCAATCCTCACGACTACGATATTCACTCTCCGAGGACATCAGGCAAGCTAAACAACGTTATGAATCAAACCTTGTGAAAAAGGGAACGAAAGCAATATCTTAGTACACTCGAAGTCAACTTACATCCAAAGTATCTACGCCAATTATTCGGGATAATGGAATAATCTGCGACTCTTACTTCGGAGCTGCAGAAGCCCTAGCCCAAAAGTTCCAAGTAACGTTCACACCACTATGTCAGCAGCCCCTACCTCCTATCATATCCCCCAGATGCCCAAATTCTCTAGAAATAATACATTTTCCCTCCATGTTAGTAGCAAAGAAGCTACAGGATTTGAAACCAACCACATCAGCTGGCCCAGACAACATTTCGCCCTATATCCTAAAGAGATATGCTACAGCCCTGTCTCTTCCACTTAGCCACATTTTCGAATATTCCTTTGCGCATTACTCTCTTCCTTCTGCCTGGCTCTCGGCATCTGTAACACCTATTTACAAGAAAGGTGATAAACTAGATCCCAACAATTACAGGCCCATCAGCTAAGTACCTATATGTGCCAAAATTATGGAAAGGATAATTTTAGATCAACTTCTACCATTTCTCATTGAAAATGACACGATACCTCCGGCTCAACATGGATTTCTTCCTGGAAGATCTACAACAACAAATCTACTTTGCTGCCTAGACAATTGGACGAGAGCTCTAGACTATTCAGCTCCAGTAGACATTATTTATCTGGACTTCTCTAGAGCCTTTGACAAGGTACCCAAGAATGAACTTGTTTCCAAACTCGAACGTTTTGGAGTTCGGGACGCCCTCTTGAAGTGGATAGATGGATTCCTCAGCAATAGGAAGTACAGAGTCAGAGTTGGTTCTTCATTTTCAAATTACTACTATGTCCTATCAGGGGTGCCTCAGGGATCTGTCCTTGGACCGACGTTGTTTCTATTATATGCCTCAGACTTGAAAAATGTCATCTCTTCGGACCATTCATTTTTCGCCGATGACAGTAAATTTTTTGGAAATCCAGCAACCAGTCATGCTCAGCTACAAACCGATCTTGCTTACCTAGAACAATGGTGCTCTGATTGGGACATCCCCTTGAACGACAGCAAATGTTGTGTGCTACATCTTGGTAACAACAATCCATCCCTCAACTACCGTTTATTCAACAATACAGTGCCATCCGTGGATGAACAACGTGATCTAGGTATCACCATCAACAAAAAACTCTCCTGGTCGAGTCATGTAGCAGATGTTGTACACAAAGCAAATAGTCGCATCTATCTACTGCGCAAGTGTTTCACCAATCCTAATCCCCAACTATTTAGTCAACTATACAAGTCGTATATACGTCCCCTACTAGAGTATGGTGTTCAAATATGGTCCCCACACCTAGTGAAAGACATCTAACTTTTAGAGAGAACTCAACGTCTTGCCACCCGAATGGTACCCTCACTCAGGCACTTATCTTACGAAGATAGATTAACCCGATTGAAGATTCCATTTCTCAAAGAAAGACAAGCCAGAGGAGATGCTATTCTGACATACCGCATACTGCACGATACATTCTCCATTGACATGCAGCATATTTTTGAGCTGAACACTGACCCCAGGCTGAGAGGCCATAGCATGAAGCTCAAACGCGAAAACTTCAATTCCACCGTTAGGCAAAACTTTTTTGCCAACAGAGTATTCGGGCTGTGGAATTCACTCCCAGAGGCCGTTGTGACAGCTCCAAGCATAAACAGTTTCAAAAATGGTTTCGACGCGTTCCAGTGTTCCAGCTTCTGACTGTACCAACTGTGCTGATGTTCCTCATTGTCTATATTAACAATTTCGATAATTATGTTCATACGATACCACTCACTTCTATTGTTAGGTTAATTTTGTATACTCATGAGCATAATAGGCTTTGCCTCTGCCCTTATTGTCAGTTAATAATAATAATAATAATATTAATAATGATTATTGGAATGCAGAAACAACCCCAACTTTGGAATAGAAGATGTCTTCTCTATATCTTGACATTCTGATCAAAAAAATATTCAGTGTGTTTAAAACGATCTCCTGAATACGAACATTTGAAAATATATAGGCTATTCTATATGAAAGATCAAAAGTTGGGGTTGAATCTGGTTGAACGGACAAAAGGAATAATCTTTAAAGTTCATCCAAGCTTTTGGAAATGTTCATTTCCATCATCAGGAATACTACAATGATTGAATAGTGTGAATACATTGGAAAACACTAGGGCCATGCCTTGTTCTTGAATTTCAGGTTCGAGGTTGGTTACAATGTTGTTCGAAATATATAATTGTCATGTCCCTCATGAATAAGTTGAAAATATCATTAAAATTTGTGGAGATGACTTCGAGCATTCCTTCCCCTAATAACACAATTATGTCCCATGAATATCCTTAGGACGTCCTGTCGAGACATTCAGGACGTCCATAGGACGCTCGAATTGGGTACCGTGGACGTCCATCGGACGTCTGTGGGACGCACAACTGTCCCACTCGAGGACCAACTAGGGACGTTCTTGAGGGATGTCCCTGGGACAACTATCGAATACCTAAATCCTACAATATTCCTCATCGAGCACTACAGAGGACAGCCTTAGGACATCTGTAGGACAACCTATCGGCAACGCTGAGGGATATCAATTGGATGTCTATTGGATGTCCCAGGGACGTACGAATTATCGAATTTGAATCTTTCTGGGTCCCTCTAGGACCAGATCTTGCATAACTGATGAGGACATCCAGTTGAGTTGATGGTCCGTAGAAGGTCCCTAATAGATCCTGAAAAAGTTTCCCAAGGATGTCCAATGGACTTACGTGGAGGACATTGACGAGGAGTATTTATAGCCTACAAGCAATCATTCGTCGGTGAGGTGTAAGTTAACGTCCTCGCAGGGACAACATATCGAAAGTACCGACTGGGACGTCGGTAGGACGTTATTTCTAGGACATTGGATAAGTACAGTTCATGTACCAATTCGTACATCCGAAGTATATCCCTAAGGGACGTTCAAAGGATGTAACCTTAAGGACATTTCAACTGTTATACGATCCTAGAAATATTAAGGGCGTCTGTGCAGAGATATTTAAAGGAATGTACTATCAGGGACATTTCATGGTTGTCTAGAAGGGACATTATATAAGATCTGAAGTCATGCCAGAATATGTACTACTCGGGACATCCGATGGATGTCCCTAATGGAACGTTCAAAATCATATCCCATCCGGGACATGCCAAGGACGTCCTTGCATGGACATTCTACAATATGTACCATGTGGGACGTCTAAGGGGTGCTATTCCTAGGACATTTGAAATGATGTCCCAGCTGGAACATTCCGTGGACGTCTTTGCTCGGACATTGCATGAGATGTACGGGATGGAACGTCCCAAGGACACTTATTTTTGGTCCGGGACATTCGGACTTGAATTGTATCAAATTGTTGAAAATACGGTGACATATTGTGAAAAATTGCTTGCGTGGACACTTAGGAGACTGAAATTTGTACAACTAAAATCAACTGTCACTTATTTTTTGTGAATTCAAAGACGTTTGTGGTTTTTTTGGCAACGGCAACCGTGGCATCATTCCAGAATTATTCCAGGAGGTTCCATACAATAGGTTCATATGGTCTCGATGAAGAAAACTCTAGTGCTTAAATGTCTAGAACTGTATCATTGATCGGAGAAATAAACGAGCCAATCAAGAACGGTCGTACTCATCCTAATTCGATTGAATCTAAACTCAATTGTAGCAAAATTGGGTAGTAGTGAAGCAACGTCTGATTCTGAAAATTGTTGGAGTCATATTTGACTTCGTTGAAAACTTCGACAGTTCGACAAAACAGAACTGATAAGAGGATTTCTGGACGATAACAATTTGAAATCGAAAACATCGAAATCATAGTGAAAATACATTAAAAAATTCGAGGAGATATTTCATCAAAATCATGGCTTAGTTAGTTCCTTCACCAGTTCCTAAACAAGTATGGATGAATGGTTAGTAGTGCGTTTCTCAATACCTAATCAATAGACTGTACGTTGATCATTTCATTTATTCAGTTCTAGAAAAATTCGATCAAGGTGAATCCATCACATGAAACACGTACTCAAATAATTCCAATAGTAATATTCTGGTATCTAGATGCATCCAAAGTAGAAAAAAAAAACGGAACCAAAAGATATACATGATAGTTGAATTCAGATGGAAATTGAAGGAAATAGAGTTGTCACGTCACGCCTATTCAATTGAGTTTTTCTTCCCCTCAATTTTCCCAATAGGATGGTACAAGATCTATATTTAGTTGAGACTATAATAATGATGGTTATTGAGTTTCCATATTCTCAATAGGTACATTAGGATGTTCAGTTCTTTGACCCTATATAGTTGTTATATGGTAAAATAAGCACACTCAGTATATATCAAGTTACCAGATAACAGCTTCTCAGTATTTTCATATGGTAAGAAGCAGAATCAGCACTGATCATATTTCTATCTGCTTCCTACAATTTCTAGGATCAGCGCTGACGCGTGGCAACCTTGGTGATTAGTATAGTTAGAATAGTCTAGTAGTCATATGGCAGAGAACCATTAGAAATTCAAGTAACCATTGTCTTTTCGAATAAAGTAACTTGTAAGTAAGTGTTTTTTGAAAAGTGAAATCTCAAAGTAGAGATATAACATAATTATTTGGTACTTGTATCACCCTATATTGAATAACATTTGATTTATTGTTAACATGATGACGTGTTGTTGAAACATAATAATCAATCGATAGAGTTCAGGAGAAATTGCAATCGATTGCAATTTCTCTCCTATCAATCATTTCATCAGTTTTTCATCAAACAATCATAAATAAACAGTCCACTCATTGCCAAAGCATCGAACATTTATCATGAATCTTTTATTGGTCGACAACCAACTATTAACTATCAATGAATGCGTTGTTGCCCATGTTCATGTGTTCGAATCTAATATTGGATGATTTATTTGAATAATTGACACCAAAAATATTTTCAAAATCGATGTCAACCTGATTCCGATACTTCAGTCGAATATTCTGATGGATTGAATTGATGGATTCTTACACAACTGATTTTGATTCTTAGAACGAAAAATAATTGAATAAAAAAACTCTGAAAAACATCGATGTTTTTCATATCACGTTACAATTTCTCGAATTGTCTATAAATCTATCCATAGTATCCATGCACTGAACATTGTTCATCAAATCATATCAGTGGATAATGTCGAAGGCAAATTCATATGAATCGAAAAAAATATTGAGTTATATTGATAACAGAGAAAATTGTTCTATGGAATTGATCGTCGATAATTCAAGTCATTTTCGAATCAAGATTCGAGACAAAAATCATTGCCATCTACGGTGAGCATGCTGACCAATTGATTGGTCCTCTACGACATAAAAATTGTTCTATGGAATTGATCGTCGATAATTCAAGTCATTTTCGAATCAAGATTCGAGACAAAAATCATTGCCATCTACGGTGAGCATGCTGACCAATTGATTGGTCCTCTACGACATATCCCTCTGTTTGGTGAATTTTGGGGCAGCGATCCTTTCATCTGTAATACGGCATGTGGTTGCTCACTTCCTTGTTGAAAATGAATATTATTCGCCAATAGATCGTTATCATCATCATCAAGGTTCGTGAGGAATTCCCGAAAGTTTTTGGATGAAAAGGTAGGTCATAGAGTACCAATAAAATGGCCAGCACGCTCGCAGGCACATTAGTTATTTTTGTATCTAGAGCGCGAAATGCTACTTTGGTGATCGAGATCTGATTTTTTAAATAGTCGAGATGACCAAAGTATTTCGCGCTCGAGTTGCAAACAAATTTTTTTTACAAACGCCAAAATAGATAGTTCGAAGTAAAAATATGCTTAGCTTGAAATAAAAAATAGTCTTGAACTGGCTTAAAAGGCCTTCCCCTATCCTCCCTAGGTACGCACGATGTTTCACGATCATAATAGGAATTTCCTTTCGTGCGCTCCAAGAGGTAAAACAAAGTTATATTTGATCAGAAATGAATGATTTCGTGGATGTTTGCTCGATTGAAGACCATAAAGTTGAAATATGAATATCTCATATATTTTACATAACAATGCGCGAAGTAGGTACTTCGCGCACTGTTTTACTTCGCGCATTGTTAGGGGCAAGGTATCATGGTAACGTAGAAAACTAAAGAAAGTGTCACTTCGCACTTTGTTTTCAATGCGTGAACCTTGTCATTTTTTGACGTTTGTAGAAAAAATAATTTTTTCATTCGGGTCCATAACTCTCGTGAGACTCGCTACCCAAAGTTTCATATATTTGTAGAGATTTGGAATACTTTATCCATGCTACGGAACCTCCTGACTTGAAGGATTTGGGAAAAAGAATAAAGATTGACTTCTACAAAAAAAACAAGATGAACATCTCCAAATTTGCAAGAGTGATTCGAAACAATACCAAACCATTGTTTAGAGGTCTATGAAGATAATTTGAATAATTCGTGGTGGATATGTATTTGATAATCCATTCCGTACATTCATTTATTGACCAATGAACAAAATACCATTCGAACCTGAATATTTCAAGAACGCCTCATTGGAATTCAAAACACTTCGCACAGCTAGTGTGCTTCCTTTTCAAGAACAAAAACCTGTCAATCACTTCAACGGGAGGATGAATAATCATCTTTCGTGGAAAGTGAAATAAATTGGCTTCAGCTTGCTTTCTTGGAAGAGATATACGTTTCAGATCTGTGCTGCCCAAGTACCCTTTCAGTGACTCCATCACTATTATGGAACAAATAATAACGAATTCCAATTGTGATATTCTGGTGTCTTTGTGCTTTCGAAGTAGAAAAACGAACGAAACCAGAAAATGGTTGAATCGAGAAGGAAATTGAAACAAATTCAGTGTTCATTTGGCGACAATCCACTTGAGTGTTTGATTCCTCGATTTTCTTCAACAAGATCCATAATTGAAGGTGATAATGATTCTCTGAATAGACAACCAACTATACGCGATCATTGACGGCGCTGTTGCCTATGTTCATATGTTCGAAATTATTATTTGATGATTTGTTCAGAAAGTAGACACCATAAATATATCCAAAATTTATGTCATTTCGTTTCCATCACTATAGTCATATATCTTGATGGATTTAATTGATGAAATCATTTCACAAATGATTTCACTTTCATTGTTAATCATCTGGAAATTCCAGTAATGAAAATTCACACCTACATATCTAAAGTGTGGAAAATTGAAACGCTACAACCATAAACTCATTATTTGATGAAGGAAGTTGTCGAAGTGGAGGAAACAACTCCTATGATTTGTTTGAATACTTCCTAATCCATGACCATGTGATATGATCATCAACATATCATTGTATTGCTATAAGTTTGACCCTCGTGAATATTTCGCTCATTATTTGGAGATATTTTCTTATTTTCATCGTTATGAGCTTAATTACGAAAATGAGAAAACTCTGACGAACATTGATCATCAGAATTCTCATTACCAATACCTTGTTGTTTTCAATAAATTCGTGAATTCATATCGCGTGACAATTCTTGAAGAAGTCTATCCATAGTATCAATGCTCTGAATATTACTCATCAAATCATATCGGTAGATGATATTGAAGGGAACTACAATGGTATCGAAAAAAATATTGAATCATATCGATAACAAAAAAAAGTGTCCTATGGAATTAACCCTTAATTACTCGCGCTGGTGTATTTTGTACACCAGCACCAAATTTCTTGCTACCATCGAACGTAGAATTTTTTTTTCCTCCGATTGGCAGCAAATATTAATTTTGCTGACATATATCAATCAGCAAAGTATTACTTTTCTTGCCTAGGCAGCAAAGTGGGTACTTTGCTGCCTAGGCAGCAAAATGGTTACTTTGCTGATTGATATGTGTCAGCAAAATTAATAATCTATAAATCGTTTATAATTTCCTTCATATTTCATCCGAGACTTCTCCGGCAACAAATTCAACTCTATATTTTTTGCCACCTCCCTTATTTTTGGAGGAGTAAGTACTTCCAGGTCGCTATCACTGTCCATTATATAATAATTTAAATATACCGATGTTTTTTCGCACAACTGTCAGAAATTTCATGAATTGTCAAACTATAATTATTATGGACATTTCCATAGCAACCAACCATTCCAACAACTGCGATTTCTATCAAATTTCATTTTGATTGAACACTACAGGAGAAATATAGAGATTGTGAGAATTTTAATTATTTGCAAAGACAATATCCTCCTATATCATTATGAACAATCGGAGAAAAAATTATATGTTCAACTCGGCAGCAAAGTAGATTGAGATTGACTGCCTTAGCTGAAATCCTAGCCTCGCTACGCTCGGCTATGAATTCAGCCTCGGCAGTCAATCTACTACTTTGCTGCCTAGTTAAACAAATAACTATTGTGGCTCTAGACTCCCACCTAACCTATGTCTAACATGTCTGGGATATGATCGATCAGTTTTGTGTGTGTGTTCGTACGTAAATTTTGACGCGTTGTCACGTCGGTGCCCGTTGGTGCCTAGAATACAATACACTGCGTGGGAAATAGGGTGAATTATCTAAGTATTCAATATTGTATACAAATACGTTGGTTGTGTATTATGTGGACGCACTAAAAACAGAGTGACTTTTTTTTCATTTCCATTTCTTCTTTGGTCCCAGCACTGGATCCAACGCCCCATAACCCTAATAACACAATAACATCTGTAAGACGTCGTAGAAACATCCATATGGGATGATAGGAACATCTCTGGAAAATCCCTATTCTCCTTGGGACATCCTTGGGATGTTTCTGGCAACACCTTTATCAGCATTCGCGATGTCTTATGAACATCCCATCAGGATGTTTGTGGGATGATACGGGATGCACCAGAGACATTCAGGGTACTTGATATGGAACATCCTAAAGAAACTTCAAGGATGTTTTTTGTTTGAAGACACTAATGGATGACACGGTATGAATTATTTTCGATCTGAAATCCTGAAAATGGACGACCTATTTCCAGATATAAAGTAACAATCCGAATCCGAAAATATAAGGTCGGTGCGGTCCAATAACTATTGGAAGATGATAACAGTTGTTTGAGGCTCATATTCGTTGGCGCTGGGCCGACGGCTGTTAGTAACTCTTAGCAATGTAGTTGTACCGCCATCTATCGGCTGGTAAAACAAATAAATTCAGCAATAAATATGCTGGAGAGATATATTTCAATTTTGTCGTTCATTACATGGTTCATGATGTTAAACAGGTACTTTGGTAATCCTATTGAGGAATATTTAGTATAATTATTTCGATTTGTTATCGATGAAATTAGCCGGCTTTGATATGGGTATAAGTATATGAGTACGAATACTTTTTACCATCTCTTCAATGTTTCAAATGTCACAATTGTTTGAACTATTCAATCATGTCAATCATCATTAGCGAATATGGAACCATGATATTGTTTATAAAAAAGATCAGATGTGATGTTTTTAGAACATCCAATGAAAACATCTGATGTATGTCCTAAGAGAAACATCTCTGGGATATCGTACCTAAGTCTGAAACATTGGGACATTTGTAGGACCTCAGCGGGATGTTCCAGCAAGTTCCCGTGTTGTAAGGGAAGTCGGAACTTTCGCGGGGTTAGGAAAGCATTAGTTTCTGTTTCACCTAAAAACAAGTCAAATTCATGTTGGTGTACAAAATACACCGTGCGGGAAAAAGTTCGAATCAATTAGCGCGAGTAATCAAGGGTTACTCATCATTGATTTTTCATGTAAAATTCGAGACTTTCATGAATATTTATAATTTATAATGCAATTCATATATTATCGACCATAATAATGAGTTGCATTCCTGAATGTTTTCTGGAGGATTAATATAAATATATATGTTCACGAACCTATTCCATTGATTGCTTGTATTTCACCAGAATCCACGAATGTATCATTTCTCAGAACCAAATACTCAACCCTTATGTCTTCTTCTATCAAATGTTTTTGGATATTTTGGATCGAGTTGTTCGTTTCTCCTTCGATCTGTGATATTTGCGATTGGTATTCCTCCAAAGTTGATGTCGATGTTACGGGGCCAGTTTCCTGAACTTGAGAAGCGATGTCTAACTCCTGAAAATATAAATCATTAAATAGTGGAAAATCGTCATCATAAATATAGTTGAACCTATATAGTCAACCCATATAAATGTGCTGAAAATGTGCACACTTCGTTTGGTTCATCCTACAAAATCCCATCGTCACACAAAATGACGTGTTTTCTGACTGGTTACGTAAATATATCTTCTTTCATTATCTAGTGTATTTAGACAGTGTCAAATTTGTGAGAAGAAAATGGGTAAATATATCCTAACCAGATATTTCACAGGTACTGAGGTTGGTGTATACGAGGCAGTTTAGTCTGGTGGTGTTGACAGGTCAATAAGACCATTAATGCACATACACGTATCCATAAATGGACCGATTCATTAGATATATATCATATAAACCCTTGAGTAGTAGGGTGAGGTCTGTCAGACCAACGACAATTCGCTTCTAATTCCCCACTCTTGTTACATGTCGGAGCGCGTCGACTATTCGAGAAACTTTTGCAACATCGACAAGTGAATTCATTATGTCCTACATAGTGTAAGTATTTCCATACTAAAAAGCTATATTATATGTATAATAATACAAACATTATACAGTGTTTTTTTTTCTTTTTTTGAATTGACTCGGCCGTTACTTGATGGAAATCCATGATAAATGTAAAAACTTCACAAATGATAAGATTTCCACAAAATTTATTAAACACACGACATGTTTCGCTAACACAGTAGCTTCGTCAGGTGATATACTGGTACAATGAACTGGTATATATACTGGTACAATGAACTAGTTCATTGTACCAGTATATCACCTGACGAAGCTACTGTGTTAGCGAAACATGTCGTGTGTTTAATGAATTATGTGGAAATCTTATCGTTTGTGAAGTTTTTACAATTATACAGTGTGTCCCACTTACCATGCTCACCATGGGTATCTTTTTAACGGTGAGAGATACGAGGTCGGTTAAATGACACCAAATGTGAAGTTTGTCAAAGTCAACTATATTGTGAAAAAATATTTTGATAAAATCTATTCGTTTTTGTTTTATACGCAAAAAACAGATTTCGATAATTTTCATGTCTCCTTCGTAACTTCTTCATTTATGGAAATATTCAAATAGAAATTTCACATTCTCATGGCAGTTTTTCAAGTTGATTTCGAAAAAAATATGCCAACTCTTCTAGAATTTGAGATATCAGCACCAACTTTAGTTTTTCAAATGTAGGTCATAGCTCACTATGACTTAGTTACAAATAACTTTGTTTTCTCTTTCAGATGATATGTCGCAGTAATAGTTTTGTGTTGATAACAACGAAGTTATCGTCATTTATACAAAAACAAAAAATTATTTGGAAGCCACCATCTTGAATTCATGAATTTCAACAAAAGAATCATGATCTCCGACCTCGAAAACCCCCACTTACCAATTTAGAATGGAATCGGACCAAATCTTGTCCGCCATCTTGGAGCAGCCATTTTTTTTAATTTCAACAAAAATTCCATGACTCCGATCAACTTGAAATTTGGCAGATGTTCATAATTCCGGTGACAATACATTATGGAATTTTTGTTGAAATTAGAAAAAATGGCTGCTCCAAGATGGCGGACAAGATTTGGTCCGATTCCATTCAAAATTGGTGAGTGGGGGTTTTTGAGGTCGGAGATCATGATTCTTTTGTTAAAATTCATAAATTCAAGATGGTGGCTTTCAAATAATTTTTTGTTCTTGTATAAATGACGATAACTCCGTTGTTATCATCACAAAACTATTACTGCGACATATCATCTGAGAGAGAAAAAAAAGGTATTTGTAACTAAGTCATAGTGAGCTATGACCTACATTTGAAAAACAAAAGTTGGTGCTGATATCTCAAATTCTAGAAGAGTTGGTATAAATTTCATATATTTTTCGAAATCAGTCAGGAAAACTGCCATGAGAATGTGAAATTCCTATTTGAATATTTCCATAAATAAAGAAGTTACGGAGGAGACTTGAAAATAATCAAAATCTGTTTTTTGTGTATAAAACAAAAACGAATAGATTTTATCAAAATATTTCTCCACATTATAGTTGGCCTTGACAAACTCCACATTTGGTGTCATTTAACCGACCTCGTATCTCTCACCGTTAAAAAGATACCCATGGTGAGCATGGTAAGTGAGACACACTGTATATATATATATAGTATTTTTTTCAAAAAATTCTTTGTATTTCAGATTTGAGTTATCTATCCTCACCTGAAAGGAATTTGAAGATTACAATAGCTTCATGATGAAGTAGAAGGAGAGAATATTGATTTCGAAAGTGAGTCAGAGTCCGGTGCGGAAATAGTGACCACAATACCGATACTGACAAAACCGACACTGAAGAATAATTGGAGCAAGAATTAGGAACATAATTGGAGGAGATATTGAGGAAAGAACCTATAACTTTCGTTACCATTATCATGCAAAAGATAGGGTATGTTGGCGAGAAAATGCACCTTCGAAAAATTTTCGAACTAGAATGTTTTAATTCCATACGTACTATGAACGAAAAGGAATGCTCGTCAAGTTGTTGATCCTCTAGAGCTTTGAAAATGTTTTATTGATGACAATATTTCCGTTACCATCGTACAGAACACAAACATATCTATTTTGAAAGTGAGAAACAATTGGGCAGATCCAAACGAAGCCAGACCTACAAATACCCTTCAGGGCGTCGCCAGCGGGAAAGTTGGAGGAGGGGCACTATAAAAAAACTAAACAGAAGAATCAAATAGGAAAATATTGATGAAAGATTTGAAAAACGGAAAAAATCTACGGTTCTTTGCGAAATCTTTGGTCACTTTGATGACGAAATCGATCAAGTTTGTGAAGATATGTTGTCTGTGTTCACTCAAAATTGCGAGGCCATTCAGTCGAGGTCCACACATGGTGCTCCCCAATCAAGTTTTGATTCTTTACAAGTCTCACGAAGTAAAGCAACAAGAATCTCCAAAGCCTTCTTAATTTCAGGAGCAAAATATGCTTTCGGTAGTTCTTTGCTCGGAGTTAGCGGTATAATAAGTGATATCACGATATTCTGAATATTCGAGATAATTCTCTTGCTTCATTGTTCACAAAATTGTGTTGTTGAGCAACATCATGAATCCGTCAGGACGAATTATATTGCTGTACGGCAACACAATTGATTCAACAAGGAAATGAAGAATTTATAAAAAGATATTCAGAACAGAGTGGTATTTTGTTAGACTTTTTCACGTTCACGAAGAAAAGAAAGCGTTTATTGTGAATGAGTGATTCATTCTGACAAGTACAGCCATCAACATTTTTTGCCAAACTGACAGACTTTGCTTCGCTTTCCATGGTTACATCGTTGAAAACATCAATGCTGATGGACCAATCAGAATTGAAAGACAGCTAAAGTTTTTGTGATAAGCACATGTTGTCTCTGGCTTGTGATTGTTCAGATGATGTGATGAATGAAATAGTCCTTCCAATTATATCTGGGTGACTGGTGAACGTTAAACGTAGCAGGGGATGCAGCTGCCGAACCTGCCCCTCTCTGGCGACGTCCTTGTACTGTGAAAATAAGGGCATTATTTGGTATATCATACCTAGCTGGCGAAGATGCAAGTTCAATTAAATTCGCGGATCTTACTCGACATTAGACGAAATGCTTTTTGCATTCCGTGGATGTTGCGGATTCCGCATGTATATACCGAACAAACCCGCCAAATATGGTTTACAAGTATTCTTCTTGGTGGATGCTAGATGTTTCAACACAGTTGAATCGGGAGATTATGTTGAAACTCAGCCTCCAGGACCATATTGCCTTAATAATAAAACCACCAATTCAGTTGATAGAATGTGTGAGCCTGTGTTTGGAACGTGTGAAAATTCAACCATGGTTAATTGTTTACAAGTAACAAAATTGTAGAACGCATGCTGATGCATCACGAAATTACAATTGTTGAAACAATTCGCAAAAACAAAAGGAAGATTCTCAAAGAACTCCTTGATCCCAGCAGGTCACAGAACTCGTCTATGATCGCATTTTACAAATTTATCGGCCTCATACATACAAAAAAAAAGTTGTGACGGTGTTATCATCTTTTTACTATGATGACTCGATTGTCGAAGATTTTGGAGATACCTGTGAGCTCAATATAATTAGATCTTATACCAATACAAAATCAGGAGTTGACTCAGTCGATCAGAAGTCAGAGAGATCAGCATATAACGCGAGCAGGAAAACCTGCAGATGGCCGATGGTAATTGTTTACAATTTGCTCAACATTGCAGGCATAAAATCCCACGTTTAACATTAATGAAATGCAAGTGGAGACGACATAATTTTCCAGCGAAAATTGTTCCTGGAAGCAATGGGCTTAGCCTTGGCAAGAGAGAACATGCTGATAACAGCAAGAGATCATTATTTTCAAGAAGATATCAGAAATATCGCACGAAATTTAAGTGAATTACATACAGATCCAGCGCCTCCTCGTTCAAAAACACGAGGTCGTTGCGCCTACTGGCCAAATCGTGAAACACGGCATTTTCGTGTCAAATGCCAAAAATGGCTATACTTAGCGCATGTTGATCAGATTCGCGAAGAATGCCATAAAAGTGTGAATGAGGATGAAGGTGCATTTCTTCTGAATGTGAGATGAATATATTCCTGTTTTTTTTTCTTTTAGTTTTTTTTTAAAATGATTTTCATGTGAGTATTGAGTCCAAGATAATTGAGATGTATTGAATATGAAGTGAAGAAAGATTGTTCATGTATCAAAAAGTTTCATTTGATTTCTCATAAAGTATTCTTTGAAATAAAACCTAGGCCTCAATTGCTCATGTATTGATTCGATATATTAGGAATGAATTCATTGCATTTCATCAATATATTCATGTCAGCATTCGTGATTATTGACATAAAGTCCTTTCCGATTCGTGAATGAATTGCTTGTGAAAATATGTTGCATAATAGCGGTGAGCTCACCAATAGAAAGGAAGGAGTTTGTGCAAAGGGTTTTACCGTTCGTGTCTATAATCACTTTGATGCGACCGCAATATATCTGGACTCACCGTAAATCGAATGCATATCAAATATTTCATGGTCAGCATATCCGTATGCGATTGTTCAACGAACGCACAAAGAAGGAACATAATTATATGGTTCATTTTGGCTTCTCAAATAGGTATGTGAGTTCATGATTTTCCAAGGTTATACATTGCACAATTGGTCTGATGATCGGTTTGGCTAACTATCGATTCAGAGCGTTACAGTTTTTCTCTAATCGGATTCAGATACATGCGAAGGTATGGTATTATCCTTTTTTTTCGGAATCGAAGCTATCAAATAAGGAAATTACTCAGGGCCTGAAATATATACCAGGTGGTCCATTCAAGGCAATCCACCTTCGATAACTCACAGGAAAATTATTTTACAAACAAATAACGGAACACGTCGAGTTTCATTTGAAGGGGACACCATTTTACGCAAAAAAAATACATTCTATCCTCCAGAGCAACCCTCTCGATGATTTGAATGAAGAATTAGGGTCATATAATACATTATTGCGAAGTATATTCGATTCTATTTGTCAATTGTGAGTTAACAAATGTATGGAATGAATTCGCGAATGGTTATCCACAACAAGTATTCAAAATAACCTCTTTCGACCCACAAACGGTGGTAGAGTCTATTTATGAAATTTCTCATCCACATTTGAACATGTTCATCTACTTATTGCCTGGCATTCAATCATTATTCTTCCCCGTATCGTTTATAATGGATTTCGAATGATTTCAAAGAAACATCCTGGGTGCCATATCCGGTGACCATATTGGAAATTGTTTCAGTCCTCTACTACCTATTTCTTTGCCTAGGAAATTTTAGGGTCCCCATTCTCTCACCTGTGATACGGAATGAGGTGACGCAGTTTCTTGTTGAAAATGAATATTTTTGCCGATAGATTTGAATCAACATCATCTTGATGGTCGGTGAGAGACTTCCAGAAGATTTCCAATAATTGGATAGGTCGTAGAGTAAGTATCAAGAAAATAAACAGCACGCTGGCCGCACGTGGCTCCCAATAATTTTTTAAATTGTGGCCAGCTCGCTTGTCAGATTTGGTACCCAATAATTCATTTCCTTGTAGTAATTTGAAATCCTTCATCTTCAATACGGAACTAACTGACCTGAACGATTTGGAAAGTGGGGGTCAATGAAGGTAATCCTGATCATTTGTGTTCAGCTTGCTTTTTTGGTAGAAATATACGTTTGTCATATGTGTCACCGAAGAACCCATTCAGTGTCTCCTTCACTACTATAAAACAAATAGCAATTCCCTTCTCGAACTCCAATGATCTCACACACTTTGTCATATTCCAAAATAACTCAATCGAAACCTCGAAATGCAATTACACAAAGAACAAATTCGATATGACAAAAGCGTCGAAGTAATTTTCGTTCAAGTTCAAATACTGTTAATTATTCTCCATAGCGTACCACACTTTTGTAATACAATCATTTTTATTGAGACAATAGAGATGGACCTCCTGAAGCACAATTTTAAGAACGACGCTCTTCGGATATATTGGTTCGTGAATAAAATCATGTATATATATCTTGAGATAGAAGGGTAATTTTCTTCCATGTGTGTTCAATGCCATGTGTGTTCAATGCCATATGCGTCGGGCATCAAACTTCCCACGCGGACGGAAATTGATACTTCTGCTCTCTCGATGAATTACACGTTTCTGAAAGGGTAACTTATGAGCTTCTTCCTCTTCTATCCCTCTCTTTTTCCTCGAACATTATTTTCCTTTTCCGTTGTGTTTGCTGCTTCTCATTTTTTGAGTGAGCGAAATTCCTGCAACGTTGCATTTTCCTATGATTTGCCCAATTTCAGAGCTGAATATTCATTTCTCATAACCTTGGCGATTTCATCAATTCCAATATCGCATACGGCATCGACTCCTTTGCTAACTGGTTTCATTTTGACAAATAGGGCTGATCACATCGAGTTTTTTGAACTGATCAAAGCCTTGACGATAGTGACCTGCGTTCAGATCGTATTCAAATGTCATGTCCGGTGCATACTCATCAAAATTTTGTTTCAAATTCATCTCATTCTGTTGAAGAAGCACCACTAGCTTAGAGTTTTCGCGCAACATTTGCTTGGGAGCCTGATTGTACGTCTGTCTCATGTATATAGGAGACGGTCTGTCGTTTTAGAATGCTCCTGAGGTTATGTCGCTATCGACATGTATCTTTCGAACTTTAATAATATCGTTAAGCTGATATGACACATAATCAATGTCATTCTTCAAGATTATAGACGAACTCCCCAATATGTTTGCCGCACTTTCTTTCTGAGTGAGATCGATTACATATTACATAAAAAATCCACTTTTCGAAGTATTTTTATTCGATTTGGGATAGAAAAGATCTTCGGGCTCCTGCGATGAATGTGATGACGTCATATTTTTTGAAAAAGGTTGTGGTCCAAGATGTTTCCTGATCAGCTCACCAATAACTCCAAATTCGTAAGCTCCAGTAGAAATATCGAAAACTTTTTCTTTTTTTTTGTGTCCTCGTTCTCGGAATGATAGAACTCTGCACCTCCCATGTGATTGGATACACTGTTTTCTGAATAAAAACTGAGTAGAGTCATGCTTCATTCAAAATCGAGATCTGATGGATTCGTAGGTGAGAATAAATATAGGACGTCGAACAACGACTATTCAACGGCAATATCAAAAACATTATCAATGTAGGAGTGTAGAGGTAGGAATAATTTGAATAGTTGGGTTTCATTCAATTATACAGGATTTTTCAATTCGCTATCGACGCTGACCCCAGGTACGCAATCGTTTTTGGTCGGATGGAAGAGCAAGCTCGTACCTTGTTTACAACTCGGTAAGAGATTGAATCCTGCCTTTTGATAGTATGAATGTAGGATTCATATAATTATATTCAGCATATGTATATTTTAGTATCAATAAAATCAATTTTAATTATTATTATTATTATTAATATTAATCGATACAGAATCACCTCATTGATTTATCCTCAGTTGCTTATACAAACGGAATCTACAACTTCACACTCGATCAAAACTTCCAACTTGTCAATTTCCGAAACGAAGAAATCTTCATTTGAATGGATCAGGAGAAATAATGATCCTCAGTGTTCATAAGAGTCGCATTCTCTTCTCTGCTTCTTCAGTCTCCAAGAAGATATTCATCAATCACATTACTCATTGTTCTCATTGTCACTTGGCCATAATAGTGACCTCTCAATTGTTCAACATATTCCGAAAGCTCATGTCGACGAATCCATATGAAGGATAGAATGGATCGGAGAACACACTACCCTCACGTCGAGTCGTTCCGCAATTATGATGTCATAGAAATCATTATTAATCATTTCCTTTCGATAGTCTCTATGAGAGTATTCTGCACGGGTCAGTGAAAATATATCGAGAAACATTATATCGAAAAACATTATATCGAAAGACAAAATATCGAGAACAAAATATCGAAAACCGAATATCGAATGGAAAAAATATCGAACGGAAAAAATGTCGAACGGAAAAAATATCGAATGGAAAATATATCGAGAATCAAATTATCGATGGAAGAAAATATCGAATAACAAAATATCGAAGAACAAGATATCGACTTCCGCACCTTTTTCAAATTCTCGAGTAGATTTTATAATGTAGGTACATACTTATGTGAAGATGAAATATCCTGAACGAAGAAACCTGTATGAAAAACGTTGAAAAATTGACGCTACCAATTCTGAACAAACTAACCTGTCTTTTTTGAGAATTGTTCGAGGAAGATTAATTTATTATGGATTATGAATAAAATACTTTTCATAATATGCATTGATTCGATATAAAAAAAGTAGATACAACTCATAGAACAAAATCAGATGAATAATAACCAATTTTCACCTTTTTCCGTTTTTCTATATACATCGGGAATGTTAAACTCTCTTCGACTAGTCGGAGCTGTCAGGCCTCTATTTTCTTTCTGTCTGACATATCAGACAGAAAGAAAATAGAGGTCTGATATATCAGACAGAAAGAAAATAGAGGCCTGACAGTTCCGACTAGTCGAACAGAGTTTCCGGCAACATTCGAAATCAGCATTTGCGGAGAATCTTTACTTCTTCTTGCATCTTGCTTCAATTTGTTTAATCCTGTGGTTAATTCGAATTTCGATGGCGTTCCTGTATGGTTGTGATCATTTTTCTCAGTTGCTATTCCATATCTGCACTCATAGCTCTTCCTTTTCATCCATTGATTTTCCATTGCTCACATTTCCAATAACTGACGGTGTCTGATTGTTTCTCGCGGGTGTATAAATAACCATTGTGATATAGTTTATTATTTCCCTTCTGGCTAGAAAAATATTGAAAATTCGAAGACATTTTGACACCAGCTTTCAAATCAACTTATCAAAGTCAGTTGTTTTATTAATTATAATATTTCCTTTTCGATATCTTGTTATTCGATAATATACTGTGTCGATATTTTTTCGCTTCGACATTATGTGATTCGATAATATTTCCATTCGCTGTTATGTCAGTCGATATTTTTTCCGTTCGACATTTTTTCCGTTCGATATTTTTTCCATTCGATATTCGGTTTTTCGATATTTTGTTTTCGATATTTTGTCTTTCGATATAATGTTTTTCGATATATTTTCACTGACCCATTCTGCACAGTAGCTTTGGAATTGGAAATTGAGAACGTGAAATTCTAAGTGACCATACTCTTTCCGAATGATCAATTGAAATCGCAACTCTTGAAAGTACTCAAAGCCGACACTCCACTCCAGATCTCTTTCAGAAAATGGAAATCATATATTATTGTATTCAATTGATATGATATCGTATCTAGTCGAAGGATCAATATTTCAATCAGACATCATTCAACTTGACATCAATACCCATATTCAATATAATATATTCAATATCTATGTTTTGAATATCAAATCTTCCTATCGATGAGAATATTTGATATTCGAGTCTCTCAGGAGGTTTCCTGGGAACGTGCAGACCTCCGGACTGATTGGAAATCACCTGTTCATTGTTTCGATGTAGTAGTAGCAGATCATGTATCTAGACATTCCTGAACATCGAGATCGATTAAACTTTCTTCAATGGTAGTATATATATTCGGAATGCTAACACTTGATCCGGATTCGGATGGTAAATAATCATTGGTAGTTATATCTTGATCAGGAATAATCCAATCATCAATAATCGGCATACTCTGGTTGGATAGCTCTGAAGTATAGACACTGCCATCAATTGTACATTTCATAGGTACATCTTCTTCAGCCTCTTCTTGAAACGGTACTTCTGATGATTCAGGCGAACCAGAGAGGCAATGATTGATTGATATGTCTAATATGTTCTATTCCATCCACCAAAATTTTATCACCAAATTCCGCTGAGATAATCCTGGTTTACCATTTCGTACCTATCCTTGTCAACATCAAATCGTGCTGGTTTGCTATCATCAACATTGAATTTTCCTTGACAACCACTTTACTCTGTGCCATCTCCAAATGGATCATCCCTTCTCACCAAATTTAGTTTGGTTCTGTAGACGCGCTTGAACATCATTTCCGCAGGACTCAACCCTGTAGATGACGTCGGTATTTTTCTATTCTGCATAAGGAATCTACATAATTTTGTCTCAAAATTTACATCTTCGTTCACCATTGCACGAAGGCCTTGTTTAACAGTCTGCACATATCTCCTATCTTGACCGTTCGATGAAGGATGGTATAGAGGGCTGTGTTTGTGAACGATTCCATTCGACGCTAGAACGTCATTGAGCAGCATCGTCCGTAACAAGTGTAACGAAACATTTCGATCCACTCGGTATACGAATCAACAACCGAACGAAATTTGGTTTCCATGAATGGTCCGGCGAAGTCAAGATGAAGTCGTTGCTAGAGAGCACTCGGAAATAACCAGAGATGGAGAGAACATTTAGGAGGATTATTCTGAATATTGGCACAACCTGGGCAATTGCGACAATGTTTTTCAATATATTTATCGATTCCGTTCCACCACACATAACTCCTAGCTAACGCTTTTATATGAGTCATTCCAGAGTGTGCAATGTGTAATTCTCTGAGGATCCCTTTCTGTATTGACATAGGAGTAACCACTCTCATACCTCTGAATAAACAACCATCTTGTAATTAATCTCCACATCATATATCTCCATTCGATCCATGTCCTGACTGAATTGTATCAAAGATTGAATTGCACTCTGGATCACTGAGTGATTCTCTTCAAATCTCAGCCTGAGTCACTGGTAACATGCTTATTTGTTGAAAATTGAATGAATCATCATTTAGATCTGTATCGAGCATAGGGAATCTAGATAGAAAATTGGCATTCGAATGTTCAGTTGTCTTCCTGTATTCAATATCATATTTGAACCCAGATAAGAAACATCGTAATGCAAAAGACGCGTTGCAGACAAAACATCATATCTGAACCCAGATAAGAAACATGCATATTGCATGCAGACAAAACTGGTGGATTTTTATCAGCATTCAGAATCGATGACAGTGGTTTGTTATCAGTAATTTGAGTCAATTGTCTAATATACAATACTGGTGAAATTATTTCAATGCCCATACGATTGCAATTTCTTCTTTATCACTTTCGGATAAATTAGCATATGCTTTCGTCAGTGACCTCGAGGCAAATTCAATTGGTTCATCTATACCATCACATAGCACGTGCGATATAACAGCACCCAATCCTCTGGGGGACGCATCAGTAGCTGAAGTTGAAATCAGGTCTAAACTGTATGGTATCAGAACTTTTGGACTCGTGATGGTTTTATTCAACTCAAGAAAATTATGTTCACTTAGTTCCAACTAGTGAAAATGCATTTCTCTTTGGAAAAACCCATGGAATGGTTTGAACTGACATGACAAATTGGGTTAGACCTTCTGATAGTAGTTCACCAATCCCTCATCAATGGTGTGCCTGAGGTGACTGATCGATTTTTGGAGGAACTGACATTTTGCCCCATTCAAATGCGAACCATTGTTGAGCAGACAGCCGATTTCATTCTTCAAACGTTGAAGTGATTCCTCGAATGTTTTTCCTTGAACAATAATATCGTCGGAAAAACATCCAACTTCTTGAAAACCTTGTAGAGTCTGCTGCATGAACCTCTGTCAAGTGTTAGGAGCCACCTTCACGCCAAACATCAGCCGTTTCTCCATGAATATGCAATGATGTGAACTTATAGATTGCATCAATGCACTCTGTTCATTCATTTCCATATGGAGATGAGCTCAACTTATATCTAGTGTGCAGAATAATTTTTCACCCGACATCTTTACAAAATCATCCTCAAACCTTGAAATTGGATAATTGTCATCCTCATGGACAGGATTCAGTTTAACTTCATTATCTACACAGAGACGTCAATCACCATCATTTTTCATAAATGACCCGACTGGCATTCCCCAAGAAGAACGTTCAACTTGTCCAATTATATTCATTTTTAGAGAAAATCCAGTTCTTCATCTATTTCTATCTTGAATGCTTATGGCATCGGTCGAGGCCAAAATTATTTCGGAATTGAATTTTTCCCCAACTCCAACGATTTGTGATTGGAAATTTTGGGGATCTCTATACGGAATAGATAGCTGTATTCTTGTGAAAAGTTTTCGAGTAAACTCACAATTCAGGAATACCATTGATATTCAATGACAAATTACTTTTCTCGAACTATTGTCTTTTGAATTTGCATCGTCAATTACGTAGAGTGTTTACCAGAATGTGAAGTCATTGCACTGAATTGAAACATCTGATTTTCCCAACGGAATTATAACTCCACCTGTATAAGTCTTCAGTTTGACTGGAGTTGGTGTCAAACTTTGATATGGCAACATTTTGTCCAACCCTTCTAGAAATATTGGACCATCAGTATCTGATTCCATTTGACAAATCTCATTATTTATCGTGATAGTTAACATCAGTTCTTCATTTTCATCTAGTTTCAGACTATTTATGTAATATTCATTATCAGGAGAAACATAATCATCAATAGATGAAATATTATGTTCTGTTGCCTTTCAGCGTTTATTCAATGAACTGAACTGATGTAACCAACAATTCCACAGTTGCTGCATCCCAAATTCATCTCTTGGCATTCATTCGCTTCATGACCTTTTCCACACTCAAAACATTTTTGATTTCGAATAGGTTTTCTGAATGAAGTTTTCAATCGCTCAACCTTATTAACTGCATTATTCGCCAATGATTCTGTTTTCGGATTGAATTTCTTTGAAGCTTCAACAGATAATGCTAGGTCAACAGCCTTTTCGAAAGGAAATTTGGACTCTTCTTGAAAAAGTTTTTGATGAATAAAACCACGAATAAATCGAGAGCAGTAATGAGTATCGGTAGTTGGTTTTCTACATGCCTCGCAAATGAATTCACGATCAGTTGTATTTGTATTTATTCACCCAGAGACATAAAAAAATTACATGTTAAAAAAAATACATGTTGAAATTCAATTAACATCAATTGGGCAAATATGAGTGGACTTCAGCTAGGCTGATCTTCCAGTCCCCCATTAGAAATAATAATAATATAAATATTTGTATCTACCAAAAATAAATCAAGTGATGCCTATAGATAATACTGAGATAACTAGATTTAACTAAATTTACATATTAAGTGGAATAATGATAAGGAACAATTAGGTGCCTAACAATTTTATAAGCCTACACCCTATCTACTTATATTATACATATACCTACCACGAAAATGGACAGTGAATATATGAGATATAAAGAGGCAAAATCAGGATATAATTGAGGACAAATAGATGAATATATATGGACCTTCTACTCATGACGAACTTGAAATAAATATAGAAAACATTCATATATATATATATATATATATATAGATATATTCTATTATAAATTTTATTTTAATATGGTTATGTTTCTTTTTGTTCTTCGAGTAATTTTTTTCGAATTTCATTTTTTAATCTGAAGAAGTTCAAATTTTTAATTTGATCTGGTATGCTATTCCACAATCGGGGAGCAGCGCAACTGAAAGAGTTGTGAAATGAAGTTGTACGGTGTATTGGAATTGTAAAAGCATTCCGATTTCTCGTGCTATGCTCATGGTGGCGTATTTGTAATCTTTCACGTAGATATACAGGTTTATTGAGCAAGATCACATTAAATAAAAATGTTGAGAAGTGAAGGAGTCGCCTGTTTGTCATATTAAGCTTGTTTTGCTGTTCTAGATGTGGACTGATGTGTTCCCTGAAATTAATATTGAAAGAATATCGCATACAAGCATTTTGTACTTGTTGCACACGCTTTGCAACTTCTTGGGTGATTAATGAATGATAAACCACGTCTGCATAGTCAAAAAGTGACAAAATAAGTGAATTACACAGACAATATTTAGTTTGGGGGTTCATGCTATCTTTGAATGGGTACAATGTTTTTAATCTGTAATAGGCAATTTCACGCTTAGCTGCTATGTGTTTCTCGAAGTTCAATTCAGAATCTATCTTTACACCAAGATTTTTGCTGCAGTCTGTAAAATGTATTGGTTCCTGATTTATGCTTATCGCGAAGATCTTGTTCTTCATTTTATTACGATTACCCCGTGATGCAAATATCATTGCTTGAGATTTAGTAGGGTTTATGATGAGACTATGATTTTTTGAGAAACATTCGATTGCTGATAGGTCAGAATTGATTCTTTGAATTGCTGCTATGTAGTTTTCAGGTTTGAAATTCAAATACAATTGCGAGTCGTCAGCATATTGGTGTAATTTACAGTACTGTAGATCCCTGTCCATATCAGAAACATATATAGAAAATGATATGGGTCCCAATATAGAACCTTGGGGTACACCGTTTGATATGTAATGACACGCTGAGGAGACACAACCATTGTCATTAACAAGAGACACGTATTGCGACCGTCCTGCCAGATAATCTCCAACCCACTCGACACCCGCCTGCGAAAACCCAACATAGTGAAGTTTTGATAAAAGTATCTCATGATCAATGGTGTCGAATGCCTTAGAGAAATCCAACAGGACCAAGCAAGTCGCATCTCCATTCTCTATACCTTTTTTGATATCGTCTGTTATATTAACAAGAGCGGAAGTTGTACTGTGATGTTTCTTGAAACCTGATTGATGAAAGTTACTTATTTTGTTATTCTCTAGAAATTCGGATATCTGATTATTTACGTGACGTTCTATTATCTTTGAAAGAACTGGCAAAATGCTGATAGGTCGCAGGTCACTGATATGTTCCGGATTTGGGATTTTTGGAATTGGTTTAACTTTGGCCTGTTTCCATAATGATGGGAAGCAGTTGCGGTCTAGAGAAATATTTATTATATGGGTTAAAGCTTCCACACAAAATGGTATGATGATTTCAATAATTTTGATAGAAAAACCGTCGCATCCCTCAGCAGAAGTTTTAATGTTCTTGATAATATCTTTGACTTCTGTGCTTGTAATTCTCCTAAATGTAAGTAGATCATCAACATTTTCATGTAAGTGAGTATTATAATAGTGCATAGTTGTGAATTTATTACGATTAACCAGGATATTATTATTATTATTTGAAAATATATCATTCATTTTGTCTACATCTTGTAACTGTTTCGGAATATTGAAATTCTTCGGCTTCAGAAAGTTCAATTTAGAAGCATTTTGCCAAAAACTATTTTTATTCGATGGTTTAGATATTAAGTTGAAATAAGCCACTTTTTTTCTTTTAATTGAGTCATTTGTAAAATTTTTAAGTTCCTTATAATAATTTAGATTACCTTGGTTGACGGTTTTTTTTAATTTTTGTTTTGCCCTGTCCCTCAGTTTCATCATCAACCGAATGTTATCTGTGATCCATGGTGTGTAAGGTTTTTCATAAAATTCTTTTTTGCATAAGGGAGCATGCTTTTCAATAATTTTGATAATAAGCGAATTGAAAAAAATCACTTTATCATCCAAACTATGTATATGTTCAACATCATTCCAAGGTAAGTTTGCACAGTCCTGTATGATTTTCTCATAATTCAATTTATTATAATCTCTATAGACAATAGTTTTTCTAGTTTTTTGTGGAACATGATAATTCAGTTTTGCTAAGACCAAGTCATGGTCCGTTACTTGAGCCATACAGATGCATGAAGTGAATACTAAATCCGTTTTTGATGTTGATATTATCAAATCAATGAGGCTAGAAGTACCCGAAGAGATATTTAATCTGGTGGGAGAATTAACAATTTGTTTCAAGTCATATATTTCCAATGAGCGTGTCAATTTCGATTTCATATAACTTTCAGTCATTAGGTTTATATTTATGTCACCCATTATGATTATATTATCAAATGACGAGATAACCGAAGACAAAAAGGTATCCAAGTAATTCAGGAAATTGTTATCATTTGGCGGCCTATACATTATACAGAATAATGTTTTTTGCTTTTTGATGGTAGAGGTAACACACAGCATTTCAAAGGTAGGATCACGTGCATCATACCTATAAAGTTTAAATTGTACTTCTTGCTTAATATAACAGGCCACTCCTCCACCCCGTCCCTGCCTGTCTCTGCGTACAAGCACGTACCCAGGGATATTGTAGTGGCGACTCTCGTCTGTTGGAAGAAGCCATGTTTCACTAATGCCTAAAATATGTAAGTCACTATCATGAACATAATGCGAAAATTCATCAAAACCTGTGTTCAGGGATCTAACATTCACATGCCCAATGGACATATACTTTTTGTTTTCAAATCGTGCAACAATATTCATTTCAGGCAGATTTATAAATACATACCTAATCTAAGAGAGAAAAAAAACTTACAATAACAATATCAATAATATCTATGCTAGATTCTAAAATGAATAGAATTAAGTAGGAATGTAATGAGATTTCAAAATAACCGAATTAATTTACTTCTTTGGTCTCTTATAGGATGGAATAATTAATGATTTCTCACTATCGTTTGATTGGGTTATTCTGTTTTGTGTTCTAGTTGAATAAGGGTTTCTTTTTTCTAAATGCTGTTCCTGTGAATTTTCTATAACTTCTATTTCTGTTTCGTCTGGACTGCTGAACTTTCTTTTTTCTCTTACTTCAGGCGCTGACACTCGTTCATGTAAACCTTCACTCAGATCTCCTGCTGTATATACTTCACCATTTATTATGACTTTATTTCTTAAGAGAGTTGTGTCATATTTCTTATTCTTCGCCTCTTTATAATATTTAAAAAGGACCTGCTTTTCTTCTCTTTCTGTCGGTGTGAGATCGTGACTGACAGATATACCTGTTCCTTTCAACTTTGCTGCATTTTGCAATATCTCCTGTTTCTTTATATTTCTTGTTAATTGAAGAATGATAGGACGAATTTTATTCGCAGTCTTCTGTCCTATACGAAATGTATTGTTGACATCAAATTCACGTAAAGAGACTTTCAAATTGCCTTCCACCAATCTTTGAATAGCATCAATAGGTGTGAGTGTTTCTTCTTCTTCGATTCCAAATATGATCAAGTTATTATCTTTCAACTTCCTTGAGAGATATTCATTACTTTTCCTCAATTCTTTGTTTTCGGTGGTGAGTTCATCAACTTGGTCCTCTAGTTTCTTGGTTCTGTCTAATAAGAGGGAAATTTCGGTTCTTATTGATCGTATGTCGTCACGAATTTCATTATTCTGTTCTATTTTCTTCTGCAGAATTTGTTTTGTATCCTCATCCATCATTATTCAAGTGACCTCATATGAGTAAGATATCTTGGACTGAATTTCTCAATCTGGCAACACTGATAGTTTGACTATTGCAGAGGATCGGGAGTACAGCAACAAAAAACAAAACAAAAAACTTGGCTGATAAGGTTTAACCACAATGAATTCTCAATCTCTGAGCACGTAAAAGTCTATTTAACAAGTTAGTTTTTGGATAGGAGTGTCGTAACTTACTCAGTGAGATAAGCAGACTTCAACTTCACTAACTAGCAGAAACACTATTTAATTTCGGTGTGTATAATCGATTTTTCCCAGATATATAAGGGAACCAAAAATTATCGTGTTTATAGGCAGACGACGTTGCCACTGCCCCCACTGCAGTTGTGAGTTTCCTGAAGCCTGCTACGTATTTTGAGATGCTATCGCCTCAACCTCGTATGCGTATCAAAAAATTATGAGTTCAGGACACGAGTAATATCCTGAAGCTGAAATGAGTTCATCATATTTCTCCTCTCTTGAAAGCTTTGGCGCAGTCTGACTAGCAAGAATCTGATGAATCTTCGGACTCAAACAAGATATAAGAATCTTTACGCACTTCCGATCTTCTATATCTGTAGTATCGCTCAATTTCTTTATTTCGAGATAGTTTTCAAGACGTTGTACGTACAGATCGAATGATTCATTCATTTCATCATATGGCTGCAGTCGATCCTCTGTTGTTGAATTCGAAGAGATCAGGCCAGATATAGACGGCTGCCTGTAAACCGTCTGTAGTTTCTTGAGCACGTTGGTCAGTTGGGAATCTCTTCTTCAATTGTAAAGATGGTGTATCCTCGTCGCCAATATTGTATCCAATCGATAACGTATTCAGTTGAAGGATCAATATTCCAATTAGACATCTCTGAACTTGACATCAATACCTATATATATACTGGGTGACATTTTGAAAACTTCCCAACCTCAATATTGGCCTTCCAATGAATAATATCGAGAAGACCGATCAATTCTATTCCAGAAGCGGACACCCAAAATTGATAATTTCAGCCCTTTAGAAACGTTTATGTTACCCACAGAATCTCAAATGTTGAGGGGAGTCAAATAGCACTTTATTTTGAAGGTCGTTCAACTCTCTTCTTAACGGTACCCTTGTTCATCATTTTCCGTTGAGCAGTTTCCGGAGAATGCCATGTCAATTAAAAAACCTTCTGCACCCTCAATCTCTTTCTTTCAGTAAATAATGAAGATGAATGAATGCTTGTTTTTAGCCATCATGGTTCAACCCCTCACGAGCTTGGGGCTGGGGTGGCTACCAGGAGTGTCGAAAGGTGACGGATAGCCGGACGACCTGCAGCGCAGACTGTACAACTACAGGCACGCTGCAGGCCACCACCGAATAAACAATAAGGTGTCGCTGAGCAACCCTTCAATCTGAGGTGTTATGCGATCCATGCCAATGAATGCATGGCGGTGAGAGAGCACCGTCTCGAACGGAGCCCCAAGGATACCTGGCGACTTCCTCGAGTACCAGACTTTCCACGCCGTGCGGGGCTCCGGCGTAGTTGACTACCAGTTCCCTAGCTATTTGTGGGACCAAAATTAAGAGAAAAAAACAAAAATAAAGGAAAGATAGTGCGGGATGTCACCACAACCCAGGACGCACAAGCGGCGCGTCCTGGCACCTCTTAAGCACCAAGCTCACCACGGGACACAGAGAGGGAGAAACAGAAGGAATAGGGAGAACCAGCGGAGCAAGCATCTGACAAAGGTTGCTCCTCCAGAAAATCCTTTGCGAAGAAGCGGAGGAGACAAATGCCGCTGCCATCTCCAGGCAAGCTCGGAGGTATCGACGATCCGCTGTGAAGGGGCCTCAGCGGGGCAGGAGTAAGATGGCACTTTCGCTTCCTCGAATAGGGCTTGACACCTGAGGAAGCAAGAAGGAAAGCCGTCGAGAGGAAGAAACCCCAGGAGCTGCCACCTCAAACCTCAACAAACGGAGAAGAGGGAGCCTGAAACACTAACGCCCCCTCAACGTCCGAATGCTAAGAGGAGGAAAACTGAAGCAGGAAGTAGCACCGCCACTGCTAAGCAAACTGGGGAAGCCACTAGCTATGATGAGGTTGTCAGCTCAATAAAAATAGCAGTCCTCCCAAAAAACTACCTGGAGGAGACGCTGATTGCTGAGCAGCTCACAGCACTAGAGGACGCAATCGTACAGGAAATGATACTGGGCGCGGAATGCAAACTTCAAGTCGGGGGAATTCACTTCCGCTCCAGTATGCTCTTGGTAGACTGCGTCAACCAAGTAACGGCGGTCTGGCTGAGGGCAAAGGCCTTCAGTCTGAGCACCTGGGAGACGACATCCCAAGGGCGCACACCATCACAGTGTTTTTTCCCAGGAGTACGCACTCCGAACCAGAGGAGTTGCTCACCCTAGTGAGCACACAGAATAGGCGGCTTCGAATTCAGCTGTGGAAAATACTAGAAAGCAAGGACTCGAGTGAGAAGAAGGAGGTAGAAGAGGGGGGGAAGACACCATCAGCTCCCACTGCCAGAGAAACTACTGTGACCAGCGAAGCCGAATTGACTGGGAGTATGGACCAGAATACCACGGTCATTCCCAGCGAAGAAGAGCTTATGCTGCTGCATGATGGGTAGGCAAGCACTCCAACTCACTAGCAGTAATGGCTGATACCACATCAGTCAGGTTTGCCTAGGTGAATACTCACCACGCTAAGAGGGCATCAGCCGCCTTATCGAGGGTGTTCACCGGGGCAAACTTGGGAGTTGCGTTGATCCAAGAACCTTGGGTCAACACAAGATTAGATGACTGCCGAATAAAGAAGGTAAGGTTATCTGGGATGTCAGGTTTGACAACCCCAGAGCTTGCATACTGATCAGGAATGGCATTAATTATGTTTGTTGTTCAGAATTTATGACGAGGGACTTAGTGCCTGTACGGGCCAAGATCCACACAGGGCACTTACACCTCGACATAGTAATAGCTTCAGGATACTCCGCTGGAGATGGGCAAGCACCATCATAAGAGGTACAGAGACTATCCGATTACTGCAGCAAGAGCAAACTTCCCCACCTGCTGAGCTGCGATGCCAATGCCCATAACACCATACGGGGAAGTACTGACACCAACCAAAGAGGTGAGCAATTGCTAGAACTCATACTCGCGGCTAACTTAAGTATACTGAATGTAGGGTCTACCCCTACCTCTGTAACTAGGGCTAGACAAGAAGAACCCTTTCTCTCTGACTACAGAATCATGATGTTCAATGTAGAAGGGCTCGTGGCAGAAACCACCTTCATTAGAAATCCTACAAACACAAACTGAGAAAAATACACCACCAATCTTAAATGTAATATAGAACAAATCAAGTTCAATGACAAAAGTTACGTCGAATTTGAGCAGACATTAGAAGCAGTTAATGGGGCAATCATGGATGCATACGAATCCAGCTGCCCCATTAGAGAAAAGATATCACACAGTGGTACCATTTGGTGAAACGAACACCTGTCAAATCTAAGATCCGAGGTTCGCCGGCTATTCAACAAGGCCAATCGGGACGGAGACTGGCAGGGTTACATCGAAAAGATGACAATTAAGAACAAAGGAATGAGGAAAGCTAAGAGAAATAGCTTCAGGAACTTTTGTGAAACAATCACTTCCACCTGCAGCCAGACTGTACAAGGCCATGGCTTGGGGCAGGGAGCAAGGACCAATGTCTCTCAGAAGATCAGATGGTAGCTATACAGAAGATGAAGAGCAATGAGTTCTCCTCTTACTGGAGATGCACTTCCCAGGTAGTACACCATATGATCCCGAAAGAATACTGGAAGAATCAGGCAGAGCAAAACGAGAAGACTGGGATGTTGCAAAAACCATTTGCACTCCGGCAAGGTTGAAGTGGGCAATGAATCCTATCCAACCATTCAAGTCCCCTGGAATTGACGGCATCCACCAGCCATTTTACAAAAATGATATAAGGAACTACTGCCGTTCATTATCAAGGCAGCCAAACTCAGTCTGGCGTCCGGGTACACACCGAGCAGCTGGACGAGAGCAAGTGTGACTTTCATCCCCAAAGTAGAGAAAAAGTACCGTAACCTTCCGAAGTCATTCAGACCGATCTGTCTCACATCCTTCTCACTGAAGACACTGGAGAAGATCGTAGATAACTACATCAGATAAGAGATACTGGAGAGGGTGCCTTTGCACCCAGGACAGCATGCATATAGGGCGGGCAGATCAACCAAGACCGCCCTTTTTGTGCTCACCAAAAACATCCAGAGATCACTTGAGCACAAAGAAATTGCCATATGAGCATTTCTAGACATAGAGGGGGCATTTGACAACAACTCTCGTAAAGCAATAAAGAGAGCCCTAATGAACAAGGGAGTGGACAGTACTACATCCAGATGAATGTGTCAAATGCTGACCACAAGAACAGCTGAAACGAAAGTGAGCGAGAGCAGCTTTCAAATCAGTACGAACAGGGGCTGTCCACGGGGAGGGGTACTGTTACTCTTGATGTGGAGTCTAGTAGTAGACGAACTACTCGTGATCCTCACTGAGAACGGAGAAATGTGCTTTGGATATGTGGACGACATAGTCATCATGGCCAAAGGCAAATTTGAAGGGACCCTCTGCGACCTCATAGAGAGAGGGAGAGCTAGAGACAATCAGAAGATAGTGTCATTCGGTGGGGTTGAGGATTAACTCAACGAAAACCACATTGGTATCTTTTACTAGGAGAACGAAGGTTCAGCACTCAAGAATCGTCCGTCTAGACGGAGCAGACCTAGAATGGTAGCAAGAAGTGAAGTATTTAGGGCTCATCCTAGACTCAAAGCTTCTCTGGAACAGACACGTAGAAAAGATCGCCAGTAAGGCAAGATCATCACTGATGATGTGCAGGAACCTTGCAGGCAAAACTTTGGGTTGTAACCCATCAATACTGCGATGGATGTACACCATGTTAGTGAGACCAATGATCACCTACGGAGCAGTAGTGTGGCACGGCAGAACTGAACTCGCCACTACAAGGAAAATATTAGAGAAGGTGCAAAAATTTGCATGTCTTTGCATAGCGGGAGCAATGAGATCAGCTCCAACAGCAGCACTAGAGGTCATTCAGAATCTCACACCTCTACACATCGTGGTGAGGAGAACAGCCTATGGAGCACATCTCAGGTTAGCCAAGGCCAGACTAAGAGGAAAAACGCACAGTGCAAGGGGTTCACCCCCTACTGAGATCGCACAAATCATCAGGAAGTTCAGTTTTTAGGAGAACTTCCGAGTGGGGCTGAGCAACAAGCGCGAATGGAGCATAGAACCCATCGAATCACTGGGAAGAAACACCATTACTTGGTATACGGACGAGTCTAAAACATCCGAGGGAAGTGGAACAGAAGTCTTCGGGCCTCGCGCCAAATACAACGAATTCATGTGACAATTCCCCAGCATTTTTCAAACGGAAATTCACGCCATAGGAAGATGCATCCAGTTCAACCTAGACAGGAAATACCGGAAGAAGGACATCGCGATTTTATCCGATAGCCAAGGAGCCATCAAAGCGTTGAGCTCTCCGTACATCAAGTCGAGGTTGGTATGGGGATGCCCAAGCAAATTGAATGAGCTAGGCAGCAACAATGAAGTGATTTTCCTCTGGGTGCCAGGGCATATTGGAGTGGAGAAGGATGAACAAGCAGACACTCTGGCACGACAGGGGGCTTCAACGCCACTGATCGGGCCAGAGTCATTCTGCGGCCTTGAAAATTCCCATTTCCAAGCAGAATTTGAGAAGGCGAGAGGAGCCTGGAGAGCCAGACAATGGAGAAGACTTCTAGGACTACGGCAGGCTAAAGATCTCCTTGGAACTTTCAACCGAGAAGGATCTAAGACACTGACAAACCTCAGCAAAGGAAGCTTTCGCAATGAACAAGTGGAATCACCATATTGAGAGGCCGAAAGACATCCGAAAATGAAAAAAGGTTTTCATTTCTAAAATATCTTGACATCGTGATCAAATGCCAATGCCTCATCCATATCTGATGCAACTACAAGGGAAAGTTTGTCCCACGAAAATCATGACCAACCTGAGGATAACTGAACTATATGAATTCTGAAAATGAAATATTACGTTTGAGACGAAAGCAAGAAGAAACCATAACACAAACCTCAAAAGCTCAAGGTATTGGAGTTTTCGGCAATAGGATTTGTTCATTGAGATGAAGGAATTTTTTTTTCAAAGTGGAGTAGATCTCAAAAAATTCCAACAGGTTGAACAAGATACCATCCTGGAAAATACGTGGTCAGCAAATGAATTCGAAGTATTGGGATCTTCATCAATAATTGTGTCTCAAAATTATTCTATGAATTATACATGTTCATTTACTCTTGTATGAATCCATCTTCCAGTCTGAACAACATATTGTGCATGGTAATTGGGTTCCAAACACGAGATTCAATATCCACATGCCTTGGACGTAGGTGTTATTTCGTCTTCAGTATCGACGAAATCTTGAGAAATTGTGTCTGAAGTATGGTATAATTTCGATACTATTTAAGACAAAATACGACTCACGTCTGAGTCACGTGAATATAGAATACTTTTGTTCAGAATCCAATTGCCATCAACAATGTATTGGTCAGACTGGTGGAAGAATGTATACGAAAGTACAAGAACATGTGAAATTTGTAGAAAAATTCAGAGATACTAATGATGACGACGAATATCAATACCCAAACTCCAAACACTCATTTAACATTGATACTGATTTAAAAAGTTCACACATTTGCAAGAAAAGTGGTGTGTTTGATCTGTTGGACATCTTTGAAATCAAGTCCTCTTTGGAGAACAACAATAATCTCCCACACAAGGAACAACTGCATTTTGATCGCCATAAACTCATCCATATCATTAGTTCCTAATGTTTATGTTACTGTTCTTTCTTGCTTTGATATTCAATGTAAGATTGCCTTATCATAATTCTCATAGCAATATTGACCTCAGGTTATTCTTCTACTATTTTTAAATTTCAATGTTCCCCATGCACAAGTTGGTCATGATTTTCGTGGAATCAAATGTCTCACCGTTGACAGCTGAAGTCATCGTTGTCTGTCAGACTTAGGTATGACATTGATAGTTGGTCACATTATCAGGGTACTCAAGTGATATCAAGATGAAAACGTTCATCTTTCTTGAATGTTATTTGGTCTCCTGATGTGGCAATTGCATTTGCTCATTGGGGCAAAGGTCCCCTGTTCAGGAAATCTGTCGTAGCCAATGTATTTCGTTTGTGAAATTTTCATTCAACTTCCCTTGTGATTCCGATTAACTTTCACTCCTTCGCGCAAGTGGTCCCATGTATCATCATTGTAACCTTGAAAAAGGAAACGAAACATTTTTCAATCGGCTGATGAACAATACTCAATAGATCTAAAACATGTCATTAGACAACAACGACTCAGAGTGATACTACTATATAACTACCCAAATCCACTTTTTCTTTTTTCATCGCTTGGAGCCCACGAAAGGAAATCCCTATAATGTTCAGAGAACATCTTGCGTTCATAGGGAGGATAGAAAAAGGAGGTGGGTATTGGAATTTTTCTTGAACTTCTGGAAATTATATGTTGTTGGGAATACTTCCTCAGGCAATGAATTCCAGAGCCTAGCCGTTCTATGGATGGAGGAGTATTTATAAAGTGCTGTTCGACATCTTTCGAGGTTGACAATTGAACGGATGTGCTAACTGGGCTCGTCTAGTTCGTCTGACTAGTATTGCTAGTAAGGGGATGATAGCAGAGATTCCCGATGAACATCACTCATGGAAGTATCGATAGAAAAGTGAGTGTGGCGTCACCCACCAGGCGAATGGCTCTTCTCTGGATGAAATCTCAGAGCATCAGCGTATGTTTTGGTGCTGAACCCTATATGTGGGAACAGCATTCTAGAACAGGCCGTATCTGCGCTTTGTAGATCATGAGAAGCTGTTGAGGTGTAAAGTAGCTTTTCGCACGGAACAAGAATCCAAGTTTTTGTGAAGCAGCTTTTGTGATGGATCTGACGTGATTATCTCATGGAAGAGTGTTGCTGATGGAAATACCAAGCGAAGATATGGTGAGCTTGGAGGGGATGGTGGTGCTAGACATTACAATGTCGGGCATACTGAGTTCCGCTTTTCTAGAGAGAATATAGGCTCGAGTTTTGATGTCGTTGAATTCAACTAGGTTGTTGGTTCCCCAGGCTGTGATTTCAGCAAGCTCTTTATTGACAGCATTGACCTGCCTGCGCCGTGAGTTCTCAGTTTCCCGGGAAGATATGGGAATTCTGGAAGAGAACGCAGTATGGAGGGTACTTTAATCTGCAAAGCTGTGGATGGGGCAAGTTGTTACTCCCAACAGATCATTGATATGAAAAAGGAATAATGTTGGTGACAATATTGATCCTTGTGGAACGCCGGAATTGATACCAATGGTATCAGACGATACACCGTCCACCACCACGTGAAGCGATCTGCCTGAAAGGAAACTCGATTAGAGATGGTATAGCTGAGGTGGTTAGCCGTATGATGGTAGTTTGTGGAGGAGTCCTTCATGCCAAACACGGTCGAATTCTTTCGATATGTCCAACACGACAGCTAGAGATTCCCTGTGTTTTTTTCATAAAGCTTGTCATAAATGGGTGACGTAGGCAAGAAAATCTCCAGTAGATCTTCGGTGGCGAAAGCCGTATTGTCTATCATTGATGATTCCTGAGCTCTCCGGATATTTGTATGTTCAATATTGATGGCTTTCTCCATCACTTTGGAGATCACTGATAAAAGGGCAATAGGCCTGTAGTTGTTGAGCAGGTTCTCGTTACCTTTTTTGAGTATTGGTTGGACTCTAGCTGTCTTTCAACATAATGGAAAAATACCCGACCTGTACGAGATGGTAAACAACTTGCAGAGAATCGGTGTTAATTCTGGTGCACATTTTCAGAGGATAATGGGTGGAATTCCATCAGGACCGTTAGCCTTATTCGTTTCGAGACCAAGCAAAGTTCGTCTGATAGTGCGTTGACGGAAGACGATTTCGGTCATTCGACTCAACGGGTGGAATGTCTGGCGGCACTTTTCTTTGGGAATCTGAAGTAGAGTTTGCTGCGAACATCTCTGCAAAAATATTAGCTTTCTCCTGCGATGTTGTTGCTAATTTTCCGTCGGATTTGAACAGTGGTGGAAATGAAATATTAGTGAAATTTCTCTCGACCGCTTTGGCAAGGGACCAAAACGAACGGGAGCCATTGGGATAATCTATGAGTTTCGATCTCATCTTGGCATTGTATTATTTTTTCGAAGCATTTATTGTTTTGCTGCAGTCATTCCTGGCATCAACGTATTCTGCTCTAGTTGCGAGATAAGGCTTTTTGCGCCAGCGATTGTAGGCTGTTCGTTTCAAGGCAACAGTTCTAGAACAGTTTTTGTTGAACCAGGGTTTTGATGGTGATGATCTTCTCGAAGAACGAGGTATGTATGTGTCCATTCCGAGCATGATAATTCCGGATATTTCCGCAGCACACTTCGAGATAACATGGACTCCTACAGTAGGTTGAAATATTTTCCTTGAATACTCTGTATCTCCTGAACAAGCAACATTTTCATGAGACAATTGAGGCAAAATCATTATTCTTTGGTCTTCACTCTCTGTTGATTGGAGATTGAGATTGCCTATTCCCAATAAAAAACCTTGAACATACGACGATTTAGAAAGAAAATGTCTTGGTGCTCGAGAGTAGTGAACAATCATAATTATTCGGTTGTGAAAAAAAAGCAATTGGAGCAGCTCATTTCAATATTATGTGACCCAATGAGCTTATTGTCTCAGATCACGTGACATCAGATTCGGAATTATCAATGGGACAACCTGACGTATATCTTGGTGTTCTCATTAACTATCACACTTGTTGTCTGAAACGAATAATTCACGAACTGAAGGTAGATTGATTGCCTCTGTCCCAAAGTTTCAGATCAATATCCGTTAATGAACTCGTCATCAGTGCCCAATTTTCTTGTTATGAGTGACTTCCTAACTTGTCATCAGTGACTTATTCACTTGTCATAAGTTTCTTAGTTATTTGCGGTTATTCGGTTAGTGACTCATTCACTTGTTATCAGCAACTTTACATTTATCATTACTGACTTATTACTTGTCAACAGTGACTCATTCATTTGTTACTAGTGACTTATCAACTTGTCATTAGTGATTAATTCGTTTGCGTATAATCCTCTAGCAAAATGTATAGTATTGACAGCGATCGAACCCCTCTACCTCTTCTGAAACCACAGATATCCGAACAGCAGTGATGGTGTTCAAAAATACTCTTTACAAATACAGACGGCAATCGCTTATCTGAGATATCTGAAGCGCAAAGGTACCTATTGAGGTGGCTGGGATTATTACTATACAGGGTTGGGCATATGTGTTGAAACACCTTATTTTTGACTGAACCAGAAGTTATTCAATTTTCAATGAAGACTTCCATAATTTCTTTAGTGCTAAACAATTTTAGGCTCACATTGCATCGAAATATGGAGTTTTATAAAAAATCAAGATGTTTTGTGATTGGGTATTGTTGAATCATTGGAGTACTTGTGGTCAAGTGCATATTTGCAGAATATTGGTCAATATTTTCAAGATGCGAATGCTGATATTTCTCCACCGAGCATACAAGACCAAAGAAGTACAAAAATTATGATCTAGAGTTCAGCAAAATGAGGTTCACAGGAGGCGATCTAGTTCCGGATCACATCTTATAATTTTCTCCTGCGATATGAATATGTTATCTTAATTTGATGATAGGACCCAGGATGTTATACCATAGGATATGATTGATTGCATATAGGCAAAATCATATATTCTCAAACTACTGATGGATACTTTCCCCTTAAGGTAGCAATGAATCCTACAAATGGAGTTGAGAAGTGGAAGTCGCGTCCAATGTAACACTTATGAATCCAAAGTTGTCCGATATTGAAACTCATTCATTTTGCAGTCATATATACAATAATTTCTTGTTGTTATTCAGTCTCCTCGATAAAATGGGACCTATTTTTGCCACAATAAGCTCATTATTTGGGCACACTGTTCTCCATTATGATAACAGAAATGTCATCTGCAAACTATTACCAGGATGTGAAGCTTTTGGTGAATCATTTATATACAGGGTGTTTGGTTCACCGACGTATATCTGAAAGCGGGTGATAGGTGGGATGATTTTGAACACATTTATCCATTAATACTATCATACAAAGTGTTACGCTTACCGAAATATCATCGATTCCCAGAATTTGACCGAATTTGATGAATACTTCCACATAAGTTATGATAAAAGTTTTTTCAAACATTTTGTCTGATTGTATAATTTTTTTCTATGAAGTGTGATACGTGATTAATCGATATTGAATATGTAATGATATCTACGTATGGCGAAAAAAAAAATTATGGCTCATTAGAATTCAAAATACGATTAATTGTAATATTCAACATCTAATTTATGAGCAGATAATATGAAGTATGCAGATGAATTATTCGTTCGAATACTCCGAAAACTTTCTTGGTGTTGGTTCTTCCAAATGATGTAATAATAGGCGCAGACTTGATAATGTAGTATACTTATTTTAATAAAAAACTAAATAATTTCTAGCGGTAAAAATTGCAAGATTTCACAAAAAAAAAAAGAATTATAAACAGGAATCTACTTATGAAATTTCCTGCTCGAAATTAAATCCACCATTTGTAATACAAAGTCGACATCTTTGTCGCATGTTTGTCGTGGTTACGCCTAGCCTCATTTCCGCCTTCATCTGATCTGCTGCCTCATTAATTTTTCGAATAAGATGTTCTAGATCCCAAATTTCCTCATCATACACCAGTTTCTTCATTCGTCCCCAGACATGATAGTCGACGGGGATCAGGTCTGGAGATCTAGGAGGCCATAATATTTGTCCATTCTGCCCTATCCATCTTCCTGGGAATTGATTATTCAAAAAATCTCTGACAGTTATACGGTAATGGGCAGGACATCCGTCGTTTTGATAAATGATTTGTCCTCTTACATCTATGAAGGATCCTAATCCAAAATATTGGGTGATTTATTTGTTAAGAATTCTAGATAGTTTTCAATATTCAAATTGTAAGGCAAGAAATATGGACCGACCAGAACTTTGCCTATTATACCTGCCCAAACGTTTACACTGAATTTTCGTTCTTCTGCCCAATAGTGCAGGTTATGAAAGTTATTAATCCCTTCACGAGAAAAGTTCGATTCATCAGTCCACAAAATTCCTCGTAAGAATGTTGGATTGTTCATGTCGGCATTTAGGATCAATCGACAGAGAGTGCTTTTTCGAACTGGGTCTCCTTCTTCGAGTCCTTGCACGGGAGTAAAGTCGCATGGGTGCATTTTTTGAGAATGAAGAACTGACCATACCTTCCATGGAGATAGATCTAGCTGTTCCGCTATTTTTCTGGTGCTACTAGTGGGCTCTGCTTAAAAATTTTCAAGAATTTGCCGATCTACTTCAGGTTTATGTTGTTGATGTTTGCTCTAGGATCATTTTTATGTTAATTGCCAGTTTTGCTCAATCTACGATACACCGTACATGAAAATTATATCAGCATATTCAGCATTCGGAGAAGCAGCCATTTGACAAATTGACAAATATTACAAAATGAACGAAATGATATACAATGATTGACAGCTGAGAAAATTTTGATCAATAAGTTTGTCTGTCGCGTAGCAACAATGTATCTACTCTATTTAGGAACATGTTAAAAAACGAGAATCAAAATATGGGAACTGCATTACATCGATAAACCACACTCGAAATGAAAGAAATGGCATGTAGTGATGGACTATAATATATTGATAAACAGAAAGAAGATGAAGGAAGTTTTTGACGATGTTCGAACGAATGTTCAATTTAAATAACTCCATTTTTTTTGCTTTTGAGGTCAAAGTTGGGTATCACAGAAACTCGTTACGTAAATTCAAATGAGCCACAATTTTTTTGAAATCACATGTAGATCACATTGAGTGTTTTACATCGATCAACTAGGAACTTTACCTTACACGGAAAGAATATTCAATAAGATTAAATGTTTGACAAAACTTTTATTATACCTAACTCATGTGGACCTTTTCATTAAATTCGAGCGAACTCTGGAAATCGATGATATCTCAAAGAGCGGAACAATTTGTATAATAGTGTTCATGGTCAAATCATCCCACCTATCACCTCCTTTCATATATACGTCGGTGAACCAAACACCCTGTATAGCAAGACAAAATCGGTTCAAGTATTGAAACATGAGGAACACCTTGAGCAATGTTAACTCCTCTTGAATATCATAGTTTTTTTCTTCATATGAAACACATACCACCTGTACACGATACAATTCAATGGTATACCGGGTGTCCCATTTTAATCTTTATTTGGAAATTTTTCGAAATGAATGCATCTGACAAAAAAAATTGACGAATAAAAGTTGTATGGTTTGGAGAGGGACGTCTGGTTATGGAACAAGTTTCACCTCCTGACCCCCAGGGGAGTAAGAAATGGAGGTAACATTGAAATCTTCAATGGAAACCCCTATTTTTCATTGCAGATTCTGGAAGATCATTGAAAACTATAAAGCTTTTATTCGGAAACTTCTTTTTAATTTTCACAAGATGGCGCTGCGATCGTAAAAAACAATATTTTACTATTTACACATTTCAACCCCCTGAAGATGAGGAAGACTGTAGGGTGTGATATTTCCCCAGACAAACGCCATTGGGGTGATATTCACACGACAAATTAACGCTAAACGAACTTACTTACCTTGACACCTCTACATAGAAACGAGAAAAATAAGCATGTTTCAGCAAGGTATCATTTAGGTCAGACTGAAGCTGGTTTTAAGTGAGATTGACTACTTTATCAAGTGTTCGAAGTGACCTCCATTTTTTTTGATTACACAAGTTCACTTGTTTTTCAAAATTACGCACTGTCGCTGCCAACATAGCAGGCGTTAAAGCCATGCACGCTCCTCTAATTCTATTTTTCATATTCTCTCGTGTGGTTGGGGGTTCGCGAAACACAATGTTCTTGATGTAACACCACAGAAAAAAGTCTGGGAAAGTCAAGTCGGGTGATCTGGGTGGCCAACTACAAACTAAATAGTAAAATATTGTTCTTCAAGATCGCAGCGCCATCTTGTGAAAATAAAAAAGAAGTTCCCGAATAAGAGCTTCATAGTTTTTAATGCTCTTCCACAATCAGCAATAATAAATAGGGGTTTCCATTGAAGATTTCAATGTTACCTCCATTTCCCACTCCCCTGGGGGTCAGGGGGTGAAACTTGTTCCATAACCAGACGTCTCCCTCCAAACCATACAACTTTTATTCGGCAATTTTTTTTGTCAGATGCATACATTTCGAGAAATTTCCAAATGAAGATTGAAATGGAACACCCGGTATAATGCCTCTAGTGCCATCTCAATCCAGTTTATTTTATAATTTCGTGTTATCGACTGTATCAAATGCGTTTGAGAGGTCGAAATACAAACCTGCTGAGTTTCTTATTTGTTCAACATGCTCAGTCATATATCTAGCTGCAATAACTATTGCTAACCCTGTGGGCATGCCTCGTCTGAAACTAAATTGCTGCTCTGTCAGTATATATTCAGTTGATCAAATGATATAAGCCTATTGTATATTGCACCCTCAAAGACTTTCGATGACGGAGTAAAGAGATTGGATGGTGAATGGTGAATGTTCATGTTATTTTTGAGCCATATTCGAGGAATCTGCCAATTGACAGGCATTCAATGATCATATTCCTCAGGGGATCACGAATGTTTTCACTAATATTCAACGAGGTGTAATATAGTCTACAAATATTCAAGTTGCATCTTATTCAAAATATTGGAGATTTCAGTTCGACTAATTTGGAGCAGGCATATTGTGTGCTGTTTGGTATGGTGAATAAATTGCCGAAAAGCTGAGGAATCTCTGGATATTCCTGATATTGAGAAATGTCTTCATTCAACTATAGTACGCAGCAAATTGCGTACCAGAATCGCATATTGCTGATCTTTCACAAAATGACGATATACTTCCCAACGTCCTACACGTTCTTGACTGGTGATGAAATTGAAAACATATTGAAAGTGAGTCAGAAGTGAATACAAACTTCTTATAACATCTTCTTCATCACGATATTTCGATATATGTCTCAAAGTGCAACTTGTTCGATGTACAGTATGTCCCACTCACCGTGACAGGACTTTAGGTGGGGTTAATTATCTCTCTCCATTCATGTCAAAATCCCATGACCACAGAGGATACAGCCTGACATGATTGAAAGAACAGGGACATGAGTGCACAGGACAGGATTGTTCAAGGAGAAGAAGAAGAAGACAACGGACTTTGTCAGTGTCAGCCGCCAGTCAATAATAATCAGCAATTCGAAAATTGAATGAATTATTGGAACTATTCGGAACTGAGAACAATGACAACGGAGAAAGGATCATGACATATACAATCACAAAATGAATCCGTTTATTCTCAGATACGAATTTCTAGATTCGTTACAAAGATCGGGTGGGTATCGGTATGGAAAACAACAGAAATAAAATGAATTTATATACAGAAAGAATTATAATGGTGGGAAATATTATACAAACTCACATGTGCAACACGAAGTCGCTATACATCAATACACTGACTTTGGATGAAATATGAGTGCACCTGGAGAATAGGAAGAGCAGCAGAAGAGAAACAAGTGGAAAGATCCAAAAGCAAAGAGCGTGAAGAGTAGACAGCGATCCCTCAGCTGTCTTTTGTATCCATACTCCTCATTAACCTCGGTACAAAGACAGCTCAATCCTAGATTCTGATTTTCCGGAATTCCCAACTATGCCTGCAGGAACAAGCATCCAGAAGCACATGTACTCGAACCCACAAGGATAAAAAAAATTATTCATTTCTTAATTGACACATGAACAGAATCTACTACCCTTGCTCATGCAACTGAATAAATTTGACTGGAAAATATCCAATAACCAAGAAGTTATGGCCAGGTAAACATCCATCATTTCGACAGATGAATAATTCATCCAAATTCCATATCATAAGCAAATGGTTGCAGAATACTGAAGTCTTCAGGTATCAACCCTGATGTTTATCGGTGATCACTATCAGAAATAGCTCTAGAAAGTCAGGAATCAATGGATTACTCAGATCTCTCAGGTTTTAGGGTTTCGAGCTTATAAACAAGTGGAATGCAGCTATAATTAGTCTCAGGTATTCATATATTGATCAAAACCAGTTGTTGGTATCATCCTGATTAACCCTACATACTGGAACAAGCATTGGCAACTGAAGCGCATAGCGACGTTTAATTCGTAGTGCGTTTTTTGGCCCGAGCCAAAAATGAGTTCAATTCCTGGCTTTATATGCAATGAGGGCTTCAGCACTTGAACATGAGATTGAACTCATCAAGTTAACATGATGTGAAGAATGATTGAGTTATTGTCTGGTCACTTCCGGCAAATATTCTCATCAACTGATCAAGGAGTGAAGTGAGACAATTCGATTTTTCTCAAATAATTCCATCTTCACCTCGAATATTTTTTGAAATGCAAATGAACTATGTTATCTCTTCGACTTGAATATTGCTTTTAACTCTATATTATTCATAATATCTCCTTTTTGTCCTCCACCTCCTTATTCTCCTCATTCAATACGAGGGCACAAATACTCATATCAAAACTATTGTGATACTCTAATATTGCGAGCATGATGAGAAGAATAATTGATTTATTGTCGAATAATATGGGAGAAATATGTAAAACTACCCCGTTATTGATGGGTTATTTAGATCGTAATTTGATTCCACTCAAATAATGACATTTCCATATCGAATTATCTTTCGAATGCGGATGAATTACGTTCTCTCTGAAACTTGATGAATTTTGGAACCTTACCTCAATCATTATATCTGTTGTCCTTTCTCCGAGAATTTCAATGATATTGTTCTGTGTGGTGATATTCACATTTTCCTGACACCACTTTAGCATTGCATCGTGTTGCTGCTTCTGTTCATTCCGGGATGAGAACTTGATACGGAATAAATCAGTCTTGTTTCCATTCTGGATGCCTGTGAAATATTGAGAATATAATGAGAAATTCCAGGAGTCAGGGTTATTTGAAATACTTCAATTATCATTTTCTCTAGTGTTTGGAGTCTCAGAAATATATCGTCAAAAGGCAGAACAAGCATTGAAGTAGTCGAAGTCGATAGCGAGGATATTTTATCGATGGCAAGAATATCTGCTATTGGTTTCTCATGACGTTGTTAGCATGGTCGTTTACGAGATAAACAGGGTCTGACAGGAAGGTATGGAGAATTCCAAAATGACGCCAAGAATGGTGGATAAAAACCTCATGTTTTCGAAATGGGTAGTATCTACTGAAAACCAGTTTCCACTGTAGTCGTTATGCAGCCGTGCCGTGGTCGATGAAAAGCATTCGCTCACTTCATTATTATTGTTTGGAATTCCCAAATCAACCACGGCGGCGTGGCGACTGAAATGGCAATTCGTGTTCAGTAGATACTACCTATTCCGAGAACATGACGATCTTATCCATGCTACTCGGCTCCTCTTTCAAACCTCCCATACCTGTCTGCCGGAGCATGTTTCATCAATTTTTCAGGAACTAGGACGTTCCAGCTATTAGAGCAACCTATTAATTGAAGTCTAGGCGTATAACGACGTTGTATCAACGAACCATTCCGAAAGCAAACCCCTATGTTCTGCTACAGGAAAACTGGATGTGTCAACTCTGCAGACTATATCGTTTGCTGAGAAATCTGAATGAGGCCATGCTGAAGTTTTGAGTGACTAACAATTTCACATCTTAGCAATTCTGGGAGATTTGAGTTCCGATTTTCAGCTGATGCTACACACTGTTTTGAGCGTTTTGATCTGCCTCAGAACAGATGAAAATCGATTTATGAAAAGTACTCAGATATGAAGTAGTCATCCAAGATTCGTCTTCTAGAAATGGTCCTCAACTTGAAACTTGCACTATTTCAGCATAAATTGATGTCTTTGTAAGCCATCAGATGGTTGACGATCTAGATAAAAATCGATTTCACATTATTATGTCAATGTATATTTTCATTATCCACTGGTTGAAGCCGAAAGTTTTTCATACGTCATCTCAGGAGAAGTTTAATAATTAAACAAAGACCAAGATATCTCATCATTATTGTTAGTAGTTATAATATTATTCAACACCAAAGTGAAAATGGTGTGGATAAGGTAACATCTCTATATTTGAATGTTTGCCTGGGAGTTTTGTTATCATTTTCTGTCTATCTCAATGGTAGTTGATATCAATAGGCAATATGTATCTTCCAGAGTTAAATCAATATCACAACATTTATCGATGATAATAATAATTATTATAATAATAATAAATTGCCTTTATTGTTTTTGTAATGTACATATCACAATAACCTCTATCTCACAATAAGGAGGGACAATTGACCTATCCAAGATGCTGTCAAACCATCCAAATCAATATGGCCGACTGTAGGCACACATACTTTCGTGTCGCAATATCTTTGTTATAGCGGTCCAAGGATAATGAATATCCACTTTTATTCAAAACAACCATTATTATTATTTGATATATCTACCAAAGATTATACTGCTGCTACGTAAATCAACAAAAAATACTTGTGTGCCTACAGGCGGCCATTAGAAATTTGTCAAAAGTCACGTGTTCTGGAATGCCAAATCGATTTCTTAAACACATATTGTGACTGAATCAGATATATCAATACTTGATTACATCAATCTATTTTGAATTCAAATGCATGCCTGTGTATATATATATATATAAATAAATATAAAACTAGTAGTTTAGTGGGGATGCAGCAAAAGTAAATGTGTACTCATTCAAGTTTGTCCGAGCTTTCGGAAATGTATATTTCCATCATCAGGGTAGACTACAAAATTGGAAGTATTATAATTAATTCACAATATTGAAAAAACTTTGTCACTTCCACTTATTGAGAATGGTTACTCTGTTGTAAAATTTGTAAAAATTAAAATGAATTTTCACACAAAATTCATCAGATCTGTGGATAACACAATCCTCATTGACTGGTATAGAAAACCATGCAGCTCAGGAAGGTATCTGAATTACCATTCCTACCACAGACACAAAATGAAGGTCAACTTAGTTAAGCAGATGAAAAACCGCATTACAAGAATCTCTGATATATCTTTCCACAGTAAGAATTTGAAAATACCTCATAACTTATTTGTTGATAATTCCTATCCATCTAAACTAATTAATAAAATATTATACAGTTCTCCTAGACCAGATCCTGTCATTGAAAACTCAATGAACATAGAACAGAATACAGTGGTTTCTAATACTGAACCAATTAGAATAATTTTTGCTTCAATTCCTTATTTCAGTGAACTAACTCCCAAGTTAACCAGAATCTTCAAACTCAACAATAACATTAAACTAGCTAACAAAACCGTGTTAACAATTAAATCAATTTATTCGAAAGTGAAAGATAAAATTCCTGCAATGGCACAAACCAATGTGATCTACAGTATCCCCTGTCAGGAGTGTGACAAACTCTATATAGGCCAATCAAAAAGATCCCTGGCCAACAGAATCACCTCCCACAGGAGCGACTCTAGATTACATCCATAAAGATGTGCTCTTGCAGATCATGTCAATAAAATGAATCATCGTATGGACTATGATTCAGCAAGAATTTTAGCAATTGAAAGTAACCTCACTAAAAGATCCTTCCTAGAAATGGCATTCATCTCACAAAATTCCAATTGCATTAATAAAAGAACTGATATTCAACATTTGAGTGAAATTTACTCATTTCTCAATCTCAATCTCGATTTCCTCATAGCATTTTGAACATCAACAATTCCGAATAATAACATACAGTCTTTTCTTAAAATTCTTCATATCAAACTTCTCCAGTAAAACCTGTTGCATTTTATGATCTGCCAACTGAGTAATTAATATGTTCCCCCTTTTTCTGTTCCATTGGGTTGAGATTTGAAGGATAACTAACATCAGTATGTACCATAAGGGTTAAGAATTCTGACTTACGACCTACTCATGTCAACCTAAGGAAGAGAAGAAGAAGAAACATTCTAACCTACATTCTGCAGATTCGTAAAATCGTTTCAACCACGTTGGATTTGAAAATTCAAACTTATTCATGAGATGAGAAGTAGCCTCTTATCTAATCATGATTATAACTAAATAATTTCTTTTAACTTGTTTTTCGTCTCATCAGTATGTTAATGTTAACAATTTTACAAATTTTACAACAGAGTAACCATTCTCAATAAGTGTAAGTGACAAAGTTTTTTCAATATTGTGAATTAATTATAATACTTTCAATTTTGTAGTCTACCCTGATGATGGGAATATACATTTCCGAAAGCTCGGACAAACTTGAATGAGTACACATTTACTTTTGCTGCATCCCCACTAAACTACTAGTTTTATCTCTAACTGGTCAGCAAAGACTTCCCTTCCTTAATAAATATATATCTATACTCAGGCGTGCCTCCCCCCCCCCCGATCTCATGAAGCCATAACAAATAGATAAATTCATATAGCATATAGCAACCAATCCAGATGAGCTAATGACCATACTGCATACTAAGAACCTGTTCTTCTACTGATTCATGCTTTTAATGATGTTTCAAGTAGCTCAATGATCGTGTTTTGTAACCATTAGACAATGAATTATATACATTAGCAGATTTGAATGAAAAGCTTCTGTGAAATCCAGACAGACGAAATCTAGGCAGCGATAGAGTAAATGCATTGCGAATATTCCGGTCGTGCATGTTAGCTCGGAATACGAACTTATCTTTCAGATATGGTGGCGTAGATGTTGACAATATTCGAAAAACCATAGCACTCATATGGTATTTGAATAAATTTTCAATTC